>WHYT01017783.1:517972-685293 GCA_009806455.1 Tetrax tetrax | reverse complement strand
GGAATGGCCTGCCCAGGGAGGTGGTGGAGTCGCCGTCCCTGGCAGTGTTCAAGAGGCGGCTTGATGAGGAGCTACAAGGTATGGTTTAGTAGCTGTGGCAGCAATGGTAGTGGGAAGACGGTTGGACTAGATGATCTTATAGGTCCCATCCAACCATGTGATTCTATGATTCTATGATGCTACAAGTAAGGCTCTATAGTTTTGTATCCACGGGCGATTTATTTAAAATTCTAAGATTATTTGATTTAGCTCTTTTTTTTTTTGTTTGTTTTGTTTTTATTTATTAGATGGGGAAGCTAAGCATTACTGGATGAAGATTCCGGTCTAGAGTAGGTGACTACTTAGGATTTGTCTCCCCTGAGCTTAGCTGGGTGAAAAGGAGGAAGCCAGTTTGATCCAGATGTCTAAACTCAATGCAGAGCAGTGCGTGCTTTGCAAGAATGGTTCAACTGGTAGGCAAGGTGGGTAAGACAGAGTCTTCATTAACCACAGAGAGATTTTAGTCACTTGGATTAGACGCCTGCATTTTAAGTGGCTGAAGTTGAGGGAAACGGATCCCATGCTTTCTAGTTACATGTTGGGTTGGCTTTGAATGCTATGGCTGTGCTTGCTGTGTATGTATGGGCTCTTTAGTCACATCTCAGTATACATGGACTGGTCTGTGTACGACATGGTATTGAATGTTGCTGGTGCTACCTTATTTTGCCCAAACATTTTTCTGTATTTAGAATTTCCTCACCTGTTTGTTCAGATTAAGTTTTATGGCTGCTATTTTCTGAATACTTCCAACTAGAAAGATATATTTCTGAGTCTCGGTTTTTGTAGTGGGTTAAGCTCCTTTAATAACATCAGAGGAGCTCTAGTCGGTACCATTAAGCCTGGAGCATAGTTCTGTGATCCTAAAGAAGACGTTACGTCTGGTCAGCTGAATAGCTGTCTAGGCTTCACTGACTGCAGTGAGATCTGAGGTACTGAACCCGTGCATCGACATCGAGATACAACTGTGTCATTGTACACATCTCTGTCCTCAAGAAATATCCTACCCAGCATGTCTGAAAAAAAAATATAAAATTGACATCTAGAAAATACTACTTTTCCTCTCCTGCAACTTTCTTATTAAGTGTCAAACCCTCCCACAATATGAGCTAATTAAAAGAAACACAAGTAGAGTGTTAATGAGCCTTCCTGTAACTGAAAGCTTTCAAAAACCTTTGAACGTATTCCCCAGCTGCATTTTTGCTCAATTGCAATGATACCTCTGTGCAAAAGAAAAAAAATTTGGTCCTTAAATATGGCTGATAGCTGCAGTCTTGAGATGGAGCCTTAGAGCCACATGAAGTACGGAAATTGAACAAGAGAGGTAACCAGAGAGATTCCTGTTTTAGAAGAATTTAATTTATCGGGTAAGTATAAGCACTATGGTAAATGATAATTCCAAAGTATAGTGATTAATCTAGTTTACAAATTAAAACATTGCATTATTTTATGAGCGTATAGACCTGCAAGCACAATAAGAATTACTACTCTATAGGAGTAGACAGGAACAAATAAAATAGTGATTTATAAATTGCAGTAGGAATAAGATGTATGCCTTCAAGACCAAACTTAAACCACCACAACTTGAGATTTTAATCTCTGAGGCAGTGGTACAGGGCATCAAAGAAACTTTTTTTTGCTTTGGTTTGGTCATTCTGTGTGCATTTTCTGATTTGTGAGGTCAACTGGTCTTCTAGGGATAAAATTACCTCTTAAGTATTATGGAAATTATATTCCTGACGGACCAACCAAAGGCGTGGGAGCAATTTGAAGTCCAGTCTCTTTTTAAAAACACCCAGACAAAACAAACCTCTTTCTATAGCTAGCTGTATATTCTGCTGTTAAGGTGTAGTCTCCTGCCTCTCTCACTTCACAGCCAGAATATACTTTTTAATACTAGTGTATTAAATACTGGGATACAAAAATAGGTGCTGTACAAAACATGCAAGGCTCATGCAAGAAAACTTCTGTAGCGCTAAGACCTCTCTCCTTTCCTTCCTGCGTGCCTCTTGTATTCTCACAGTGCTGTCTGTTCAGTCGTGTACAGTGGAGATGGTTTGGGACAGAGAGTTGTGTTTTGAATAAAGTAGTTAACTCTGTCATTGGCTATTCAATATAATAAAGAGTATTATAAAGTCACTGTTAGCACTTTTATAGGCAAAGAAGTGACTATTTATTTATTTATTTCCTGCATTTAGTTTCTTTCTCTATTTCAGATAATTATAATAATACATTGACATAAACTGGGTTCCCAAGCACTAATAAAAACACCTGGTCTATCTTGTGTCCTACATGTACTTTAATGGAGAGCTGTAAGCCTTATTAGGGAAACTGACTGCAAATGACTTACCTTGCCATTGTTTCAAGGTGACTTTTTCTCCTAATGAGAATAATACTTTTTCTGCAGTGCAATATAATATATTATAGATACAGTATATCATCAGAGACAAACATAGTATGTCTTTATCTGTATTTTTTATTTTGTGATTAGTCCAGGCCACATAATCCTGTAGATTTTTCTTTCTACCAGGAATAATCACAGTCAGTCTCTGAAAATCTAATCTTACTGCTGGCCTTCCCTGTCCTCTTTCCCCTTCTTTCTTCTCTGATCTACCAAGAAAATAATTTAGTTTCTTTTTCCAGGCACGCAGATGTGCACCAGATGGTTACTGATAGTTTCAAGGTCCTGATGAGTTATTGGGATAATTAGTGTTGGTGTGAGGTTTGTCATCTGACTGCAATACTGAACCGTGTACTCATCTCTTTCAAGCTTTTAAAATAAAAGGTTTATTTTATTAATGCTTTTGAAAGAGCACTTCAAATGTCAGTGCAGATAATAATTGATACCTAGTTCATGGTCAGAAGTTCACTCAACTCTCTTTAATGTGTAAAATTCTTGATCTTATAAAGGGGATCAAAGGCAGTCGACATTTAGGTGGTATACTAATTTTATGCCAGAGAGAACGGTAAGATATCAATCAGGGAATCATTTTAATGGTGAATTGGGAAATACTTCTTTCTAAAAGATGAACATAAGGTGTTGAAAATGATAGAGAAATTGATACATAGATACAATTTATGGATTGTGGAATTAAAAGTACAGTCCATATTAGCTGAAAAAGACCTTATCCCATAGGTCTATTAAGTCTTGCTCTTTTGTGCAAGTCTTGTTGCCACAGCAGGTTTAATATATTTGGATTTTTAAAGTATGAATATGAAAACAACTCTTAAGAAAATTTTACTTACAGCCCTTGCCTGTGTGATTTAGATCCTTTTCCTGGTATTTTGATCTTGGAAACAGTTTTGAAACAAGATTATTTTCATCCACCAAAGATACTGAATTTTCGCAAGCAGAGCAGAATAAGTAACTTTTGTGCAGATTGCGGGACAGTAATAGCATGCAGAAGTATTTGCAGGATTGGAGCTTTATAAAATCCCAAGCAGAATTTGAGCTTCCTTTCCTTAAGATTCACTGATTAATCACTGAAGGCCTACGCTACACTACTATTTCCTTTCTGGTTCTGATCAGTTAATCCATGTGTCTTTTAAAGCACATTTGATGAACAAATGGGAGAGTTGTGGAGGTATTGGAGCTCCCTAGAGTATATCATCCTGTATGTGTACTCAATCTGCTCTCCAGTCAACTCTTTATTTACTTAATATCCAACTTTATCCTGCTGAATGCCTGCTGCATTCTTAACTCAGATCTTCATAGCCCCATAAAAAATGCAACTTCATAACTGTTTTCCTACAATGATGCTATTCTTTCTGGGTTTTAGATTGTATATTTGCAGGATTCACTTTGGTATTTGAGTAAGACTTTTCTCGCAGTGAGTGGGAAAGGGTAGAGTTCTCCCAGGTGGACATTTGGAGCTGCTAAGGTCACAGGACTGTCTTGCCATATGAATGTGCCTGTCCCCCTCCATCAACTGGAAGGGGCTGATAAGACCAGTATCCTGAGGAAGGCCACTTACAAAACTGTCTACATTTAGGCATTCTCAATACAACCTGTATGCTGCACATAAGAGTTCTTCTGTTCTTAGTACTGTGTAGTTCAAGAAAATTTTGGGACTGAGGTGTTCTTACTTTTTCCAGGTATGGGACATTGGAGGGCAGCCAAGGTTTCGAAGCATGTGGGAGCGTTATTGCAGAGGAGTCAATGCAGTTGTGTAAGTTTTCTTGGGTATGCCCATACAAAATGTATTTTAAAGTATATGTTATTAATAGAGAAATACTTTTCTTCCTGTCCACCTCCGTCACATAAAAACATTATAAAAGTAGTGTGTTTTGCACATCCAGCAACTCAGGTATGTAAGTAATTGCATGTTCCAGGCTGTTTTCCCCCCACAGCCCACATTTAATTCTGTATCTTCCCGTATTAATCAATTCAGGACTTACACAACTCAGGACTATTTTAATGCTATTGTCAGTGCGAACACATTTGTCACATCTCAGATGTTTTAATGCAACTTTCTGCAAGTAATGGGCAATACAGTAAATAACTATATTCCTGTTGCAGTTACATGGTGGATGCAGCAGACTTAGAAAAAGTAGAAGCTTCAAAGAATGAGCTGCACAGTTTGATAGACAAGCCACAATTGCATGGAATTCCAGTAAGTATTTTGATTGTTATTCTTACCTAAATGTAGACAATGTAGCCTAAATCCTCGTGAATTCGTTCCTCTGGACTCTTGAAAATATGAGTTTAAATGTGACGCAGCCTGGATACATTGAGTGCTCTTAGAAAAATTACTGTGACATTTTTTCGGAGGACTCAAAATCTTATCAGTGTGTTTGTATGTTTTCTAGTTTAAAAGTCAGAATAGATTTGGAAAAACTTCATTTTCACATGTGGCCTTATCAAACAGTAATTACTTCAGTTAATCCCCTGTTGGCTGGGTTTGAACCAGTGACCCAGATATGTTTCTGGCAGTGTGAGATTTGGATTTCTGAAGGACTAACATCAAATAGTGTCCTCTGCTTCCAGTGGTTGTGGAGGAGCTTGACTTTTTCTGTGTTCTGACTTTTTTTTTTCCTTGACTTTCTAGTTTTTCAAACAAAACTGTATGGCAAAAATGCAAATATGAATCTATTCTGTAGTAGGAGGTGTCAAAAATAGTGTATTCTGCTGAAATTCTGGTGAACTACGGAGATGGAGACTAATGTTGTTTAATTAAATGTAATCTACCAATTTATACCTAGTAGGAATCAATCAGGTTAGCACTGGGCTTTGATGCTGACATCACCAAGCAAGAGTTCATGCTTTTGATCATAAGAAAGAAAACAATGGTATTTACAAATCAGAAAGAAGTTACTCACATCTTGATGGCTATTGCTTGGGGCCCCTTTTTTTTTTCAGCAAATATTTGGACACTTGGCCAGTGCAAGTGATGAAAGTCATCTTAGGATGAGTAAGCAGACAGCCAACATGCAATCCCTGTGAGAATAAAGTTCTTGTGCATTCATTCTCGAAGGAGAATTTTTCAAGTGACTCTCCATCTTTTTTATAAGATTTTCTATTATTGTTGCATTCATTCTCGAAGGAGAATTTTTCAAGTGACTCTTCATCTTTTTTATAAGATTTTCTATTATTGTTGCATTTTTGTAGGTGAAGTACGTATTGGATAAATCCTCAAGAAATCTACAGTCATGCTATTCACAGCGAGTGACTTTGTCTGTCCTTTGTACTGTCTTCACATTCAGTTTTACTTCTCAGTTCTCCTTCCTGAAATGAGTCTTTCATATCTTCAGAAATATTTAATTAAGTTTCTTCCTTTCATATGTTGTAATATCACATTCCAAGTGCCCAGCCTGACCAGCAGAGTAATTTCCAAGGTGCAGCAGTAATGTATTTTTCACTTATTTTTATTTCATAGGTAGTAACTAGTATTGAACTTCCTTCAATTTATTGTTGTCAGGCTTTGGCATTATAGGTTTCAAGGCAGCTTTATTAGTCTGAGACTGCAAGTAATGAGTTTTAATGTGTTCCAGATTTGTGGGTAATAATGGGACAGTCTTCATTCAGAATTATAACACATCTGGAAAACAATGTAGCAAACATAATTAGAAAAACTTTCCATTGCTTACTTTATATTAGAATGTGCTCAATCCATTTATCTGACCTTAATTTGTACTTAAAGCCTTAAGTATTGCATAGGAACTCTTAAGTTCAAATTTTCTGCATTTTTCAGACTTAATTCCTAATGGCTGCCCTTCTGATTTCTACCATGGATGCTCAAAGGGGAGCGAGAGGAATCAGTCATTTGGCTGGTGCTTGGGTGATTTGTGGTTTGGATGTCTGGCAGTTTAGTATGCCAACATTAAGAAGCAGGGGAGCAAAACTGTAGAGAGAATCACGTCTGGGTCTTGAGGACCCAGCCTCTACTTCTGGGGCCCTACTTCTGATTAGCATTAGTCTGGTCCTGTGGATTGAGTGTTCATTGGTAGCTTGAGTGTACCTGGTGCATGCTCTACTTCAGTTTAGTTGCATGCAAAATGAATCCACTTAATGCAATTTGATAACATCCCATAATGCCATCTGGAATGGAGAGATTCACTTCCAGAGGAGATTTCTGATACTGATACACCCAGAAATAATTGGATCCAGTTTTCAGAGGGTGTGCATCCAGCATCTGACCCTGACTAGGAGAGGGATTTCTATGATGTTCCCACAGTAACTGGCCATTTTGAATATGTCCACTATTGCATTCTAAATACTCGGCTGCAAGATTCAAAACAATACCAACAAATAGTTAAAGACAAAATAAACTTTTATTGCTCCTAGATTTAACATGAATATGAATTATTTCTTTCAGGTGTTAGTCCTTGGAAATAAAAGAGACCTCCCAGGTGCACTGGATGAAAAGCAGTTAATTGAGAAATTGTAAGTAGCTGGCCTGTGTAAAAACCTGGGACACTGTGAAATTCGATGTGTAAGAGAAAGTTGTTGGTAGTCTATGGCAGTAACCAGGTATAACAGATTCCATTTTACATTTACAGATATTCCACTTTGAGCTCTGCTGGCAGTTGAAATAGCAATCTAGTCTGATAACAGACTGCAGCAGATTTGAACCTCTCTTGACTATTATTTCGGTTTTGTAAAGTTGTTTCAGATAATCCTGTTTTCCCATCACCGAAGATACAACTGCCATAGATAGTAATAGGCTTACTTACACTTTTCAGAGTACATCGTCGTGGCAGTTTAATGCTTGAACGACATTAGAACAGAACCGTTTCAAACTACTCTCTGTAAATGTAAGCAATTCAGGTATTTTTGGCATATATCCAAAGCAGATACTTATGGATTACTGAAACTAACTTAAATTGATGCATTGTAAAGGAAATACAAAAATTTGTAGAAATGTCCAGTATAGGAATAATTTTGAAAAGTAGGATGCTGTATCTCAAATCACATAATTTTAATCAGTAGGAGGTGAAGCGAAGTGTAGTTTCAGTATACAAGGATGGTCCAAAGGCTAAGCAACTAAACTGGTACTTAGGAAACACAGAATCATAGAATAGCTGAGGTTGGAAGGGACCTTTGGAGGTCATCTTGTCCACTCATATGCTCAAGCAGAGCCACCTATAGCTGACTGCCCTGGACCATGTCTAGATGGCTTTCGAGTATCTGCAAGAACTAAGACTGTGCAGCCTTTCTGGGCAACCTGTGCCAGTGCTTGGTCACCCTCAGAGGTAAAAAGTACTACTTTAAGTTCAGAGGTGGCCTCCTTTGTATCAATTTGTGCCCATTGCCTCGTGTTCTGTCACTGGGCTCCATACTCTTTACAGCCTCCCTTCAGATATTTGTACACATTAGTAAGATACCCTGTCAGCCTTCCTTTCTGTAGACTAAACTGTCCAAGCTCTCTCAGCCTTTCCTCATACTTGAGATGCTCCAGTTCCTCGATCATTTTAGTGGCCTTTCAATGGACTCTCTCCAATAGCTCCATATTCCTCTTGTACTGGGGAGCCCAGAACTGGACCCAGCAATCCAGATGTGGCCTTACCTGTGCTGAGTAGAGGGGAAAGATCACCTCCCTTGACCTTCTGGCAACACTCCTCCTACTGCAGCCCAGGACACCATTAGCCTTTTTTGCCACATTGTTGGAATATGTTCAACTTGGTGTCCACCACACCAGGACCCCCAGATCCTTTTCTCCGAAGCTGCTTTCCTAGACAGTCAGCCCCCAGCCTGTACTCATGGCTGGGGGTTGTTCCTCCCCAAGGGCAAGACATTGCACTTCCCTGTGTTGAACTGCATGAGATTTCTGTCAGCCCATTTCTTCAGCCTGTGGAAGTCCCTCTGGATGGCAGCACAACTCTCTGGTATATTAGCCACTCTTCCCAGTTTTGTACCATCTGCAAACATGAGCAAACTCTATCCAATCATCCAGATAATTGATTAAGATGTTGAACAGGATTGAACCCAGTATTGATCCCTGGGGTCCACTGTATCTCCAACTAGTCTTGGTGCCACTGATTGCCACTCTCTGAGCCTGGCTGTTCAGCAGTTTTCAGTCTACCTCACCATCTGGTCATCCAGGCCGTACTTCCTCAGCTTGCCTGTGAGGATGGTATGGGAGACAGTGTTAAAGCCACACTGAAGTCAAGGTACGCAATATCCACTGCTCTCCCCTCATCTACCAAGCTGTAGATGTAGAAGGTTATCAAGTTGGTCAAGCACAATTTCCCCATTGTGAATCCATGCTGACTACTCCTGATGACCTTCTTCTCTGTCACATGCCTGGAAATGGTCTTCAGGATTAGTTGCTCCATCATCTTCCTAGGGGTCAAGGTGAAGCTGACCATCATGTTGTTCCCTGGGTCCTCCTTCCTGCTCTTTCTGAAGGTAAGAATGACATTTGCTTTCTTCCACTCCTGAGACATCTCTCCTGATGGCCATGATCATTCAAACGTTATTGACAATGGCCTCACAGTGACATCAGCCAGCTCCCTCACCACTCGTAGGTACATCCCATCAGGGCCCGTGGACTTCTGTATGTCCAGTTTGCCCTGACCTGATCCTCTTCTGTCAAGGATACAACTTCCTTGCTTCAGAATTTAACCTGGTCTCTGGGGCCTGGGATTCCTGATGGCTAATCTTGCTAGTAAATACGGAGGCAAAGGCAGCGTTCAGTACTTCTGTCTTTTCCATGTCCTGTGTAACCAGGTCCCCCATTTCATTGAGCAATTGGCCCACATTTTCCCTTGCCTTCTGTTTGTCACTTATGTACTTTCAGAAGCCCTTCTTGTTGCCTCTGACATCCCTCACAAGATCCAGTTTCAGTTGGGCTTTGACTGTTCTAACTGTGTCTCTGCATGCTCGAGCAATGTTTCTGTATTCCTCCCAGGTTACCTGTCCCTGCTTCCACCTTCTGTATGCTTCCTTTTTGTGACTGGGTTTTGTCAGCAGCTCGTTGTTTGTCCGGTTACGCTTCCTGGCTTTTTTTCCATACGCATTAGGATAGGGTCCTCTTGAGCTTAGACGTGATCTTTGGATATTAACCAGCTTTCTTAGGCCCTTCTTCACTACAGGGCCTTACCCCATGGGACTCTTCCAAGCAGATCCTTGAAGAGGCCAAGTTTACTCTCCTGAAGTCCAGAGAGGTCACTAATTCTCTTTATTAGAGTCTTTTGTGTGATTTCAAGACTCATTCCTTCTGGGTGCCTCCGCTCCTCATCTGCTCCAGGAGTGCAATCTGTTTCCTGCATGTCTGCATCACTTGTGTGAGGATAAATAAATGAAAAAATAACGAAGTGCTGAGAAACTCTGAGGGGAATAGGGAAATTCCCAGAAAGAAACAGAAGTTAATTAAGAATCAGTTTCTTCCTAAATGTAGAGGTATCCTTTTGGTAGGAATCAGATCTGGTATATTTAAGTATGATATAATAAGCAACCTGAAGATTAATGCTGTGATCATTTGAGTACTGTTATTTGATTCTAAGAGTTATTAGAGATAAAAACTCTGAACTCTAAGTGAAAAGAATAAAAGGTGAATGCTAAGACATCATAATATTACTTGATTGCCACTAAAAAAAATGTTATTTTCAGCTCATGGATTTCTGTGTTTTTATTATTCATTGTTACACTGACTTAAAGGGAAATTGAATTTTTGTGAAATGACTTTATATACTTTATATCCTTTTAATCTTTGTGGTTTAAGAAATCTGGCTTTTTTTTTGTGTGCAGTAGCATATTTTAAAAATTCAATATCTGAGGATAAAATTGAACCCATTGAATAAAAAGCAGAAAACATGTAATTTAACAGAAATTTCTGTTGTCAGTTTTTGAGGAGTTATAACACTACCTTTTTTTTTTCTTTTCTATAGAAACCTTTCAGCTATTCAAGACAGAGAAATCTGTTGCTATTCTATTTCATGTAAAGAGAAGGATAACATCGGTAAGATTCCTTTTCTTACAGTGTATATGTTGTACTTTGGCTGAGATGCTAAAAATGTTAATGAGATTTGAGATCTAACTCCAAAATATAACTGAAAATCTCAATTTACTTTGAAAGATTTTGTTGCAAATATTGCATGCAATTTTATTTGTTTTAATATAGAATCACATGTAATTTAAAAGTCACTTGTAGAATTATTTAGTTCTGTGTGAAGTAAAGAAATTAATTTGACCAGGGCGTTGGAAAAGTATGTTTGAAACCCAAAGTAATTGAATCCCTCACAAAAACTGTGTCACTTTTGAAAAAATAATAACTAGATATGAAGACCTTCCAATTATAATGTGGTGCTTAATAGATTTTGGTAGGTGTTTTGCTCCGTACATGATTTTACTTTGTAAGCAGGCCTTGAGTGCATGTGGCTGTATGGTAGTGTTCCTCAGACGGAGGGACTAGTGCTTCTGTCCTGCTGGAGATGCACAGAGCGTATCCTGAAGTCAGTGAAGTTGTCTCCCACCTCACCTTTGCTTTTTGCCCTTTCCTTTCTCACTCCTTGGTTTCCCTTTCTTTCCTGTCCCTTTCCTCTGTCATGTTCTCCCGTTCCATTCCCTCCACGGGGCAGGAGGAAGGGGTGAGGCACAGGCTGAGCCAGCAGCAGCAGTTGCCTGGGGACATGCTGCCTCTGTGCCACCCTTCTCCCCTCCAGGCTGCTGAGACGAGCAGTGCTGGATGGGAGGAATACAGCCTGCGTAGATAGTTATAGCTGCTTCTTGAGGAAACCAGACTCCTTAGAAGAGCTAAGCAGCTCTGTAGGGCTCAGCTGAATGAGAGACGTGGGAGTGGGAATGGGAGAAAACCACTTTCTCCCAGCAGCAGGGAAAATTTCCATCCTAGGCAGAGAGAACCAGGTGGTGGAAGTGGTGAGGAGACTATGCCATGACACCTGGGCTTCAGAGAGCTGGGTCAGCTGTCTGCAGGGACATGTTAGGTGGTGAGGGCTTCTCTTGGAAATGGTGTACGCAATTTTGGTACGTTGCTTTGGAGGAGACCAGACCTAGGTCTGCTGCAGCATGAGGTGCAACAATTATCTCTGAGTGAGGGAAATACACAGAATGTGCTGTTAAACTGGGATATAAGGACTGAGGAAGACAACATCATCAGGATTATCTGCATAGGTGAAGGGCAGTGAGGGTGGCTGAGGTTTTAGAAGTACAGTGCTTGATCCTCATCAAATTGGGAAAGCTGCAGTGGAGGATCTTACAAGTGACATTGTGACTAGAAACTGATAAAAACAACTTAATTTCTGAAAGGATCCTGGAGAAAATGGATTTTGGTCCTGGTTCATTTATATGGATGGTCCAGAGGAGTAAAGCATGCAAAAAAAAGCATGCTGGAATTTGCAAATGGGAAATTAATGAAAAGAATGATCACTTCACTTACTTGTAGAAATTTTGGGAGTAGCTGTGAAAAAGACTCAAATCCTAACTGAGAATCAGTAAAATGTTCCAGTGTAATGTTGTGCCTACCTGTTTCCTGAATATTTACCCAAAGGAATAACAAATAGGAGCAGGCAGTGTATATCATGTGTCTGGAACTATGCAGGCATTACTGGAGTACTGTGTGCCATATTTTGGTGAAGCTCTTGAGAAACTGAAAAGAAGTTGGGCAAGAACCTAGGGAGTCCAAAGGACTGGAAAATACCATTTATAATTTATAAATATAATGAAATAATATTTAACTTATTAAAGTGATGAAACTACCAGACTGTTAAGGAAAAGAATGGGAGCTGTCTTCTTTCTCTGCATTTTTGATTGATGTCAGTGCAGTTGAATGAGATAGTAATCGTTTTTCAGTGCAAACTGTGGCCTAGCTACCTGGTCTCCTCAGGGGAAGTAGGTGTAAGGCTGCCAGTTTCTGTGTGTTGAGACACAGTGGAAGATCAGTATATAGTTATTGGCTTTGGTTTAGATGTCATGGGATGCTTTTGTCTGCAGTCTCAGTGCCTAAGCTGGTCTGCCAGGATATTAATAGAGTGCTGTCCTGAACTTAGGACAGATGTGGCAACAAATTTAAATTTGAGGGCGATAGTTGTTTCTGTCCCCTGACATCCTTCCTACCTCCCTGACAGATGTTACTGCCCTGAGGCAAAAACATCTAATCTGCTCGTGAATCACTTTGTGAACTGCTGCAGTTTCCAGCCCAATGCATTAGATTGTATCAGGAGGGGTACCAATTTCAGCTATCAAATTTGAGTCCAGTGTTTGTCTTTCAGAGACCTTGGACTCCTACAACCTGCCTAAGTGTCTTCTTAATGCTTTGTCAGATGTTTGCCCTTTTCTTTCCTTCTGTTCGTGTATTTCTGCCTTTGTTCTCACATTGCATTTCATTCCAGTCTGGATTTTACAGTTGATTTTATGGTCATCTTAAATGTTTGCTTTTTCAATAGTTCTTCATGTGTGGCTTGAAGAACTTGATGTCAGTCATCGTACTTTGAGAATACAAAATGCACATAATTTAAAAACAAACAAAAAAAACCACCAGAAAAAACCTACGTGTCGTTTTAAGTACTGAATTTTTAATTAGGTGTAAATGAGAGCCTATGGTTTCTGGGTTTTGTTTGTTTGGGTTTTAAAAATTTGTATGAATCTACTGGTGTTCTGCTGTCCTTATACTTGCTGCAAACAGGCTGTTGAGTTTTTAATTTTATTTTATCTGTCCTGGCAGACATAACATTACAGTGGCTTATTCAGCACTCCAAATCAAGACACTGCTGAAGAAAACTTGTTGAAGATAACTCTTCCCAATCACTTTGACTCCTATCAGCTATACACGACTGAAAAGATAAAGAATGCAACTGCGTACTACCAGGACTCACTTTGGTCATATTTGTTAACAGAAGTAAAACTGAGTTATAGCTTGTCTCTCTATTTTGGTTCTTTTTTAAAAAATCCAGATACTTGTCTGCCTAGGTGAAATTCCTGAGCACCTTAACACAAGACTGAAAGAAATCAATACTTTTCTTGGCTGAAGTGTTTGAGTTTATGCATGTGAATTGTCAAATACTTAGTAATTTTTTTCTAATTTGAAACTGAATAAACTGCACAGTGGAAACCGATATGACTGCGTTTTTTTGAATGTATCATGTAATTATTAACACAGAATGTTTTCCCTGCAAACACTTGTAGTTAAATATCAATAATCAATTAAAACCATAATTAAAAGTATTTTATTTGAAGAAAATGCTCAGAACACTGTTGAATTGGTGAGAAGTTACTTCCAGAGCAGTGTATCTGTGGTTACCTAGTTTTTCCAGTCACTAATGTAAATTATTCATATGAATATTCTTTGGGAATTCAAAAATAAAAGAAATTCTAGACAGTCCTGTCCTCTCTTGGGAAAAGAAGGAGTCTGGATGGATGTTTTTCTCTCTTAAACAGAGAACAAAATACAGAGAGAGCAGGTGAAATCATGTGCATCTTTTCTGACATTATTACCCCCAAAATGAATGAATTTCCTAGGCGTTTTTATTGCAAATGAAATCAGTTTCACAGTGCTTTTGGACTACTCCTTCCATTCCTGAACTTTGCAGCCAGTTCTCCAAGACAGCACGAGTGAGAAAAGTGGTGCTGGCTCCTATCCTTCCCTTGCTTTGTTCAATGTAGTACTGCCTTGGGAGAGGACCAAAGAAATTAACTTCCTCTATGTGGTATATGCATCACCAAGTACTAACGCAAACTAAAGACAACCTGTGGAGGGAGGAGAGGTTATGAGTTGACTGAATGAATCTCTGTGAATAAGAGATGAGAATGAGCAATTTTGTTATTAAAATTATCCCATTATAAAGCATGTCTGATTTTTTTTTTTCTTATTTCTTTCACTGTGTGACCTTGTATCTGAACCTAAGGCAAATCAGCACAGGCACTGACCTCACTGTTCCCATGTGAAACAACCTGTCTGTTTTTCAACAACTTGCCTTGAAGTAGTTTTTCAAAACGGGCTTAGCTCAAGATGAGTGTTTACTGTCACACTCAATAGCTTTCTGGGAAAGATGAATTGTAGCCGACTGACAGCTTTGACATCCTATTTCTGAGACTGCATATGGCCATAACGTGTTACAGAGATCTAGACCGCTGGAGACAGTATTGCAGCAAAGTTGTTTGGAGAGGTCACAGACTTTCTCTGCAGAGGAGCCTCTGTGCAGGGAGTCTCCACTTTGCAGACAGCAAGATATAATGCAGTACCTTGCATGGATCCACATCAGGTGTGTTTCAGAAGCAGGGAGGATGTAGAAGTATGTGGAGTGACCACACTGTGATTGCTTTCTGCTTCTCAGCAGAGGCTGCTGTTGTGCTCTGGCTTTGACTGGGAAGTGGTAAGTGCCATGGTGTGCTCGGAGATCCTGGTCCCTACGTATGCGTGATGGTGGTAGTCTGGCCAACATGCACAGCATCCTCCAGGCTATGGGAAAAGGGTGGTGTTGGGGTATGTGGACAGTTGAAGAATGAGAATTAATCTTCAGTTTAGGTACAGTTTATAACCCTGGACTCCACAAAGGCAAGAGCCCTAAAATAGTGCAAGTGCAACAGTGATACAGACATGTTTCCCTTCCCTTTTTTCCTTCTCCAAGCATAGGAACAGCTTAACTGTCACCCAGGGCTATACAAAACCACCAGGTGCCAAACATCTGTTTTACTTCCAGCACATTTTATGTATTAATTTTTTTTTCCTGCTAGCAATGTAATTTTCCCCATATTTCTTTTCCATTTGCATTGTGTCTCGTAGAAAGCAATCATGAAAGTTAAATGATATGAAAAAAAAAAAACTAAGTCAAATTTTTTATCAAATGCACTATAAAAATTTCTACATTTATGGCAGAGAGCGGTGGTGCATACATAATATGTTCCTGAATAAGCTGTTTTGTAAAATGTTGGTACTTCAGTCACCTGAGCAGCATACTGAATCAGTGTGCATTAGGACAGGGTGTACGAACTGGCCATCGCAAGACTTTTGAGCAGGCCAATGGAACATATACAAGAATTGTGTACAGTGACCCCAAAATTTTGAAGCTGGTGAAACAGAACAGACTGTCCCCTTGGCTGGCATCTCCCATGAAGCTCTTTTGCCTCTTGTTATGACCCAGCCTGGTCCGTAGCACGTACCTTGTGATCCTGCAAGGGCCTGCATTACAAACTCTGCCTGGCTCAGGCCATGATGTCATGGCTTAAAGGCAAGTAAGGGAAGTTGGATATGGGTGAAGGACTGGCTTCTGATTGATTTCCATGATTTCCAGGCCAGTCCATGCCTATGAGTCAATATGTGACAGTTTATAGAGTATGTCTGTGCATTTCTTCCTCTGCATTTGTCTTACTCAAATGCCTTCAAAGAGCAGGACACATTTATACTTTTCCCTTCAAAGATCCTGGGGTGCAGTGACAGGAGCCATGGTATCTGTCTGTTATATTTTTGTGCTCGGGACCTAAAACATTGACACGCTGTCTTATGGGGAGTGCCTGCAAACCTGGTCTAGAGCCAGAAGTCATCTGTGTGGAGTGACGCGGGACAGGATATGGAAAGCAAAGAAGTGTGAGATGTCCTTACATCCTCCTTACTTATGGGGAAGGATGGTTTTAAGATCTGTGGGACGATGAATGAGAACAACATCATGTGTCATCAAATGTGATACGATCAAATTTTATCCCTGACAAGGGATATTCTGTGAGCAATATCAAAATGGATAAACAGGAGCAATGCAGCTGACTTATGGCATGATTATGGATGTTCTCAGCCTGGATACAGAGCACTTTGTCTCCTTTGCCTTGGTCAGCATGGTCAATTGAGCGAGAAGATCCATTCTGAGAGCAATCCATGCAATATGAGTACTTGCAAGCTGAGCAGCCAAATGTTTCTTGGAAAGTGGACTCTGTTTCTGATGTGATCTGAAGTAATCAGCACTTGGACTGGAAACGGAGCACTTCTGTGAGGGTTGTTCATGGTCACGGTCTCTGTAGGCAGTGCCCTGCTTGTCAGCAACTTTGGCCTGAAGGAGAACAGGGGGAGCAGGGTGGGAAGAGCAGACTGAGAGCCAGGGCAAAGCCAAGCAGCAGGCAATGGCAGAGCCTGTGTGCTGCATACAATGTCCAACCCGCCCCCCACGCCCCGCCTTCTCTTAGCCTTTTCTCTAACTGTGTGATGGTGTCTTCTATGCCACCTGGCTCTGGCGAATGCTGCCTCTCTTGCCTTTCCAGCTGTAGCTGCTGAGCAGGTCTGTGCTGGTCAGTGTGAAAGGGAGAAAGGCTAATGCCACTACAGCCACATGGCAGCTAACAGGACCGGGGCAAGCTGGCCCTTCAGGGCTCAATGCTTGCTGAGCCTTTGCAAGGCCTACTGCCTTGGAAAGACAAAAGGACAAGAGATGTGCAGCTCACAGCAGTCATCTGTGGGTCTCTGCTTTGAGAGGAAGCAGGATGAGGAAGGCTGTTGCCCTGCTGGATAGTCTCCCCCGGAGTGAGCTGGGTGCCAGGCTCCTCATGGCACGGTTTGGTAATTCTCCTTGTAGGTGCCTGTTGCTGGCATGGGAGCATGCTCAGGCTGGTGCGGAAGGGGCTGGGATCACTGCTTGTGTCTGAGAGATTTTGCAGAAGCACAGCTTTTAGGAGGGTGGTCAGGCAGTCCCATGGCATCCAGTGGTACAGGCTCTGCCCTGCTGCTGTTGGGTGTGGACTGGTGGCCTTAGTCCTCTGGAGGCAGCTGGGTCAGCATAAGCATTTGAATTTGCATTGAAATAAACATTTGGAAGGGTTAGCCACCTCTGCATAGATTTTCCCAATGGCTCTCCAAGGCCATGGTAGTGTGGACAAGGTATGGGGCATTGTAGCAATTCAAATATTTCTTTGGGTGCCTAAGCCCTTGTTTGAGAACTGCTGCTCTGGGTGATTCTACTTTTCATGGGCTGTGTGGCAGTGTCCAGCACGTCCTGTGATGGAGTCAAAGCTCCACACTTATGAGTTGAAGAAAGAGGGGAGCAATTTCTCTGTCATCTCTCAATACCTAATCCTGAAAACCTCCTGCCAGAGACAACTCCTCCCTGGGGCTCACAGATAGGCATTTAGAAAATGCTTTTGTTTTTTGACTGAGTGGACCAGATTGCACCTAGTGCACATAATTTTGCAAAATGGTCCCCAAGGAGGGTAGCTTATCTGCCTTCCAGTTTCAAAAATGGAAGCACTATGATACGCCTATGTTAGCAGTATACTTTTTCAGGAATAAGGTATTTACAGATAAGTGCACTTAAAGTAAGTGGGTTTGTTAAGCAGCGTTGTCTGACTCTTTGTAAGTTGTTATCTATAGATTGCATGGAAAGTGTTTTCACTGAAGTGAAAAACAAGTCAATGAAGTTCCCTAATCCTTCAATGTAAAAGCAGGCACATGCACTGCTGGTATTTAAAGTTTTTTACCAATTAAAGGACAAAGAATGCAAGTTTGCAGCATGTCACTTGATGTGGAGGCTGCACTGTACAGCTGTATTGGTCCAAGAACCTTGTTACAGAGATTTGAGAGCAAAAGAGCTTGTGTGTTTTGAATCAATGTCTCCCCTAATGCTGATAGCATCATAAGTAATCCCTGCGCAAGGTTGTCCCCCTTGCATGCTGTGGAGAAGTTGTCCTCCAATCTGAAAAAGAGACTGGAGTAGGTCCCAAGGCAATATCAAGACCATTTATGCAGCATCTTGTACCTTCCTTCCCCTGCCTTCTTCTCCTCCAAGCTTATGGCAGTGGGACTTGAATAGAGTGTTTTAAAACACTAAAATCGCTGTATTTGGGTTTTGGCAGGCGTGGTGAAGCCTAGTGCAGAGATACTGTGAGTCAGCTTTTCTTCCCCTTTCTACTTGCATAAGGACTTAGAAATCCTAGGGATGAGTAAATTTCACACAGAATAAAGAGCTGCTTCTATACCCAGAAATACAACTTTCTGACTAATGAAGAGGTGATGCCTCTACAGTTCAGAAGACAGCATGGAAAGGTATATAGTAGTGCACAAAGTGTCAGAATGTATATCAGTTATAGAGGAAAAGGATTTATTGACATCTGTTGAACAATATCTAAGTGTATTCTTCAAAAAATAGCAGAAATGAGACCTTTGGGAAAACAGTAATTCATTTTCAGTCCATGGAGAGGAGTGAACTGGGTTTACCTTTGTTTTTAAACCTTTAACCCAAATCCACATACTAAGTCTTGATCCGTGCACAACCCCAACAAGTACTTTACAGGCAGACGGCTAGTTAGCTACCTGTCTATTTGAATAAGTTCAAAATTAATCTGATTTTAATCAGGATATGTTGTTAATCGCAAGGAAGAAAGAGCTGAACACATCATCTCTTCTGTAGAGATTAAGGCAGATGTGAATAAATATAAAAATACTGTAAGTATTTTTGCTGTATTCATGCTCTATGGAGATCTGTAAGTGCTCCACAAAGAACCTGGCAAGATGATCCAGATATGTTTCAATATTTATTATACACTGTGCCACAAAATTCAGCTTCCAGATCAGGTTAATTAAGAGCCCCTGATACCACTGCATATCTGACAGACTTCAGTATGTGTCATCCTGGATCAAAGTCCCACTCCTTGGCACTCCAAAGCTCAGCACCCAAACCATCAGTCCGCCCGTTTCCTTGGTCCTTGGTAGGCAGAAGATGGAAGATGCCTTGAGCACTCTGAGGCTGTTAACCTGAAGACTGCCACCTTAAGACACCTTTCATGTTTCTACAACCTCAGCTTCCATACTGAGTGAAGGAAGACAGTTTTATCATGCACCTGTGTATCAGCCAGTTTATTCCCTCATGTTGTACCAAAAACTCTACCACTTTGCTGGAGGACCTTCTGAGGAGTGGAGAAATGGCTTGGTCAAAAAGTTTTACTTGCCGTACAAAACTGCCTCATCTTTGAGAAAGATGAATTCCTGGCACTGTAAAGCAAGTCTGCCGTGAAATGAAATGGAAAAAAATGTTTTCATCGTGAACTACTCAGGAGGGCTGTCTTCTATTTCCAGGACCTGAGAGCTTCATTTTCTTAGTTTTGCTTGTGAGGAAGTCAGATATTCCAGGCAGTGAGTCTTTTAGCCTTTTTATTACCTCAGGTCCTACCTCTTTGAGTAGTCTTCCCTATACTGAGATTTTCTCAGTGTTTATGGCCTACAGTGTACTGAAGTTCTGAAACCTTATGAATTGTGAGTTTCAACCTTAGGGTTTAGCCACTGCCTCTTTTGTAAATGCACTAAATGAAAAAGAAATGGATACAACATAAAATCTCTGTGTTTTGGGATACTTTTTAGTTAATACAGTGATGTTTAGATATGTGCCTAACACCCAGAAGAAATTTGTGTTTTGCCCGCAATCATCAGCAAATGCAATGACCTGTTCTAGATATCATCCATATAGCTGCTAATATACTAGGTCTCTTTGTTGGATAAGAAGTAAAGCTATTTTATCTGCAAAAAGGTAAGGTTAGCATATCCATTCAGGCTTAGAGGTATACAAGGCAGAAGTATTTTTGTGCATTTGAAGAACAAAAGCACCTAACGTTCTTAACCTTCTTTAATTCTCAAATTCTCTTCATTCTCATTTCTCCTAGAACTAGAAAGTCCTAAAGCCATTTTTCATACATTTGACAAAACACTATTACATGCTTCATTTGCATCAATTACACAAAAATCAGAGCTGAATGGCCTGTAAGTGGAGGTAGCTTCAAGAAAGCAGTATTTAATAAAGGCAACTCAGATCTGTAGTGCTACAACCAGCTATTCTTTCTGGAAATCTTTTGTTTTGCAAATACAGGAATGGAGAAAGAGCATGGAATACATTTAGGACTTTTAAGAGATACTGCTAAAGAGATTAGCGGTGAGGCCTATACGTATTTGCAATTTCATTGCTTAATATGTTCCTTTAGAGTATTTGTTTGAAGTCGAATTATAGTAAGGTCATTAAAGTCCTTTTTGCCTTTGTGTTTATATGATCATCATTAAATATTTTACAAGTGGGTTTATAGGTTTCTGTGAAAAAGGCAAACTAAGGGCCTTAAGGAACAAGGAAGGCTTTATTGAGGGGAGGAATTGTCATGCAAAAGGACTTCGTTTTTCTGAGAATTTTCTTACTGGTATGTATTAATTGGTTTTCTTTGAGAATAAAGTCAAAGCTGTCGCACTGCCTTACACATACCAAAACAAAGTTCAAAGTTGTAGTTCAGTCTGTGTTGAACTAAGCATAAAAGAGCGAAACACTAACAAAATAATGTTGCAGTATTTGATTCCTAATTAAATGCAGCATAACTGTCAAAATAACCACGCAGTACATTTGAGAAATGAGACTCAGAAATCACATGTAAGAAGTCTGAGCGTCAGGCTTTCTCAATTTACTGAAGCTGTGAACTAATAAATCAATGTCTTCAAAATAAGAGATGAAAGATGAGGGAACAGCAAGAGATATTTTCACATGGTACAGAACAAAATGTATTTATATTTGTCATGGATAGTTTTAATTACATTTAATTGTTGTACTTTAAGCCTTTAACAGAGGATTTTTAATAAGCATTGTAAAATATTTGCCATCATTAGCTTTTAATGCAATAAAATTCAATGTCAATCAGTTATAAATCAGTGAAACACTGCTGAAGTCAGCAGGGTCACAGTTTGAGGCTCAAGTCCCTTATTTTGCATCAAGTGCAGCTGATCTGCTCTATTAGAGTGTAAACAGAGAAACATGCTGTGCAAAACCTGAAGTGTGGGAATGGCACCTTTCGGGGAGGAGAACTAGAGGTTGTCGTTGCTGGCTGAGGTTTGCTGGTGCAGAGGCTAATGAAAACTGACAGATGAATCCTCAGGAAAAAAAATATCTCCTCACAAAAATAACAACCATGCAAATTAGTATGATACACGAAGGGGGTGAAGATTTATGCGACTGTTTCCCTCATGCCTTTCATCTGGATACCTTTTTTTCTGTGCTGTTCCATAATGATGCTCATTTATCTGCTTCACTTACAGCTGCCTGCCCTTCCTCCTATGCCACTCCTGTATGCAGGGTCCCCGTGGGGCACATGGGGCTGCAACTTCCTGGCCTCTCGTTCTCGATCCTCACTGATTGTATTTTTTTTGTGGTGATCGAGCTGTTGCAGCTGAGGAAACTCTTTGGCCCAGCTCTTCACGCTCCCTCTCTGCCAGAGCTAATTTCCTCGCAGCAAAGGTGATAGGATGGGCAGCAGCCCTGCACTGCAGCCACAGCAGATCATAGCCTTGGTATTGCAGTCAACAGAAATGCATGGCAATGCAAGTTCATGTACCAGGCTGTGAGGTGACTGAGACTTGGGTGAACTGTTTTACTCCCTGCCAGGCTTAAATCTGACAGAAATGGTGAGGCAGACCCGGGCTGCTGAGACTTCGGCCCATTCTGTGAAGATGAGCAGGGAGATTCCTCCTGCTTTTAATGAAAAGAGGACATTGGCTTTATATTATCCACAAGACTCAATTCTCCTGTGACACTTACAAAGAATGAGATCCACTTGACCAAAACATGAGCCAAGCCTTCATTTCTGTCCCACCATCTTGCACAGAAAACTGCCGAGGAACGATGCAATTACTTTTCTCTACTTCCTTCTTACTGTCCTTCCCTATCATCTCCACTCTGCTGCCTCTAGAACAAGATTCAGACTTCTTAAAACAGATTCCTTGTCTTTCCATTTAGAGTGCAAGATGTTTAGCCTTTTTGAATGTTGTGAGATGATAAATATGCCATGAAAAATCTGTTTTCTGCACTTTACTGGGCAGTAATTTATCCTAGAACTTTTTCCTTTCTTCTGAGAATGGTACTGTCAGCTATTTCCAGAGGATGAAAGGCAATAGGCAACCTACTTTGATGAAGTGAGGTGGATGGTGGATTTCTCTGAAGATGTTGATACAGAGCAGGGTCTATTTGAGAAAAGAATGAAACAACAGGGAGGGAAAGGGAGGAGAACTGAGGAAAAACAGGCCGTTGTCCCCTTGTCCCTCAAAGACAGGGTTCAGCGACAACTCACCTCAAATGTTGTCCCAAAGTTGTTGGTTACTGTCCTATCTGCTCTCAGTCTAAAGCAGCAGAACATACATAAACAATAGATCATAGAATCACATGGTTGGACGGGACCTATAAGATCATCTAGTCCAACCGTCTTTCCACTACCATTGCTGCCACAGCTACTAAACCATATCTTGTAGCTCCTCATCAAGCCGCCTCTTGAACACTGCCAGGGACGGCGACTCCACCACCTCCCTGGGCAGGCCATTCCAGTGCCTGACCACTCTTTGGGAGACAAAGTTTTTCCTCACGTCCAACCTAAACCTCCTCTGGTACAATTTGTGGCCATTTCCTCGGGTCCTGCTTGTTGCCTGGGAGAAGAGGCCAAACCCCTGCTCATCACAACCTGCCTTCAGGAAGCTATAGATGTGCAGGTACACACACACACATACACATATATGTAGAGAGAGTATGATAGTTGATGCACTTTTCATTTAAACATAAGATATAATGTATTAATGGGCTTCAGCCTGAAGTTTAAGCTTTTTACAGCACAGTGTGAAGGGCTATTGTGGTGAGCAACATCAGCATTAGATAACTTGCTAAATTCCTTACTCAAGTATGGGATAATTATTACAAATAAGTGCTCATTGTTTTTCATTTCTGCACATTTGTGGCTTTGTATTTTGCAAATTGTGTTTTCTGCATTGTGTTTAGCAAAAAAAAAAAAGCACTTTTATTTGCTTTCACCTCAGCCTGCTGTGAGATAAAGCAATTTTTAAGATCACTTTCAAACGTCAAGCTATCCCTTCCCTGCATATGTTACCACCTTTTGAAGTAGGAAACTGAGAAACGTAACTGCTAGACTCCCCAGAGCCTTATTACAGATTGGGGAGTGTTTAAGAGCGATGTACACATTTTGATACTACCTGCACAGGTTGGTTTGAAAATTACTGGTGTGGGAATCCAAGAAGTAGATGTGTCTTCCTGTGACTGGCAGAGCGCAGGGAAGCTTGCTGACCTATAGCAGGGTGTGAGGCGCGCGTGTAAAGTGCAAGAGTTTTCAAGGTGTTATGGGGATCACTCTATTACATTCTTGGGAAGGCTTGTGAAATCTGCTATTGAATAAATTTGAAGAGTTTGTCCCTGTTCACAGAAGATTTGGGAGTATGAAAAATATTTTAAGCAAACGTCGCCACAGTTGACAGTAAAGACCTTCAAACTCTTCCATGGACTTGTGTCCACTCTCTTTGCAAAGAGATCTGTTAAATACTGAGCGGGTGAGAAAAAAAAGCAACCTACCAGTCCACAGAAAAAAAAGCTCTTATTCATTAATCTCACCAAATCTGTAGATTTTTGTTTGGAAACATTAACAATCTACGTGTGTGGAATAACATTTGCCTGGGTCCTTGGCAGGTCTACCTCAAAGAAAAAGACTTCAGAATCTGCGGACTACAAAGCCAAAATGTGCATAAATTGCATATGCTTTTCACAATCGAATCATCATTTGGTTTCGGAAGTTTCAGCAACTCAGCATAAGCTGTTATTTATACCTTTGGGATTATTATCTGACAGTCCCTTGAGTATTATCCACTGGATTCAGTCTCTTTTTTCAACAAGTGATGATCCTTTTAACATACATGTAACATGGAGCGGATATAGCCAAGAATTCTTTTTCTGTCTGTTGGAGAAACTTGTTTTCATTGGCACCCAGAGACATTTGTGTCCTGCTGTGTTTATTAAACTGCTGGCCTAGATATTGCTGAAATAGATAGCTTTGGGGTAACAAGGGGATACGTATGTACGAAAGATGTTTTTTACCTCTCATTTTGTCTATTTGAGGTTACATGTAGAGACAGCGACTCATAGAAAATATCAGCAGATATTATTTTTGCAGTGACAGATAAAAGAAATTTGTTTTGTAAGTCTATGAACTGCAAGTTTTATTTCTTGTTTTTCTTTTCTATTTTCTATTAGAAGCTGAATATTTTAAAAATGTAGCACAAAACTTAATCTGAAGAAATTCTCCTGATAAATGCACTGTACCAAAACCAGTAAGCAATGCAATGTGTCGCCTGTTCTTCTTCCAGGAGGAGAAAAATAAACTAAGGTGTTTTGAGATATATATATAGAGAGGTGTCAAAATACAGTAGTTACGCAAACCAAGCTTTATCCTTCTCCTGATAATGCAATCAGCATTGAGGATTGATACTACAGCTATATATTTTCAAGCTAGGAGAGCTGGGTGGCAGAAAGATAAATTGGTTATCTGGAATCATTCACTTGTTCTCTTTGCCACCAGCTGATGTACCTTTATCATTTTCCCCTGAGACTAATAGTGAGATTGCCATTGCCTTTGTGCTTGTGAAAGACCCTGAGCTGAATTTCAGGTACTGCACCAAGATAAATCTATTTAAAACAACATAAATCTCTGGTAAGGCTTGGGGTACTTTTTTTTCTGGAGACTTTCCTGGACTCTACTTGGCAGTTTATTAGAGTGTACGCTATGTCTATTATTGGACAGACCACTGAGTTTGCTGAAATGCTGTCTCTTCAGTGAAAAGAACAGGAACCATCACCTGTAGTTCCGTATTTAAAATTTGAGAGAAACAGAGAAAAAGTTGAAGTGTTTGTACTCTATGGAAAGTCTATGCCTATCTTAACTGATTTGGATAAAAGCAGTGGAAACAGGAACTTTGTGCGTTCTTCACAAGTCCTTAAAAATAATAGATCTTAAAGTGGTCGCTTTTAGCAAATACCTTTATAAAATGTAAGTTGTCCCTTCTTGCAACACTAGCTGGGATCATGCGATACTCAAAGAAGGGGAAAAATAAAAGCTTTAAACTTAGCTGACTTTGTTTGCGGTGTGACAGTGGCATACAGGTTTGGTGTAGGATGTAACGGATTGTGAGGCAGACTTTATAGAGCAGGCACCAGGCAGATCCTGCTGGCGCTTCAGGCATGGTGGGATGAAAGAGCCCACAGGTTTGGGATGGATCAATACTCCTCTCATGCTGTTTCAGACAAAGCAGTTAATCATTTATTTGGAATACCTCTAGCAGATTTTGGATAGACACAAATAAAAAGTGTTGAGTATCTTCTTTACTGCTGTTTTGCAGACTATAATCACTGATGTACTCAAGCTAACAACCTGCCCTCCACCAATTGTATCATAATAAAATTGACAACCTTTAGTTGGGAAAAGTTGGACAAAGATTCATTTTTCTGTTAAATTCCATTGCTTTTTTTTTTTAAAAAAAAATCAGCTTCCTACACTCCTCATTTTTTTGACTACCCACAGAGAGCTGTAAATTCTCTGAATAGCCGTCAGGACTGCATTCAGGATTTTGGAGGCCATGGACACAGTACTCCTGGAGGGGTCTCCATCATCCCAGACAGGTATCCGATATGTGACAGGACAGTTATATGATGTGCACAGTAAAATCCAGTCAGAGCCTGTGAACATATGGCATAGCAACAACTGTCTGTCCGCACAGATTGAGGAATGTGGTGATTTGTCTCTTCATGTGCAATAGCTGCTTCTGAGACACACCATAATCAGTATGGCCATGGAAATACATATAAGATGCTAGCTGGGATGAACAGCCATGCCAGTACTGATTGATGTGTCCTGGTGACCGTTCTGAGCAGGCAGTCAGCCTTATACTCAAAGATATCTGTTATCTGCATATGTGATGTCTAGCATAATAGGGACCCCGAGTCAGGTTCACAGGCGTTAACATGATAGAGAGAAATACTAACTTATATTCAGACAGTCTTGAAGGTTACCTGGTGTGTTTCTCTCTACGAGTCTTATCCTGGGGATCATTGTTTTCTTAAGAGACTGAAGAAGGGAGGAATTCAGCTATCTTAGGAGTATTTTCTTTTATTGTTTTAGTCAACCATTTCCCAACTGCCTCTGCTTGGCAATCTCCCTTACAGGCTAGGAGTTTTTGCATCTTCATGTTTTTGTCATAATAAAAGTAAAAGACATATTATTAGGAATAATAAAGGCAACCGTGTCATTATCATGTTTCAGGAGACTAGTATACACATCAAATCTATATGTTTCCAATGTGTTGTTTCAAGAAACTAGTGAAGGGTATTAAATCTCAAAGGGGTAAGCAAGAACAATAGGTATATAGGTGAATAATTGTTGTAGATTTAAATTCTAATGCTTTTTCCAATTGCTTACAATCCTCCCAGTTGTGCCAGTTCTGAAGAAGATGCAATGAAATCAAACATTATACTGTGATCAAATAACTCTTGCCAATATTCTTTGTAATCCACAGCCTGAAAGCTTAGATTCTTCCAACATTTTCTTATTTAACTAAAATTATTATGGATATTCACATCAACTTTATAACTATTCAGTAATTTGCTTAAGTTCAGCAAAGCCTTATAAGGTTGAGTTCCACAAAAAAATGATGTGTTGTGGGAGGGCCATTATAACCTATACATCTCTCTCCTGTCATGGCGAGCTTTATTTCAAAAGCCACCGCGTCTTCAAAGACCTGGACTGCTGAGTAGGGGAGCAGATTTATCTCTGATGGGAGAAATAAACAACTTTAGTTTTACTATAAAGCTCCAGGCATTATAGACAGCCAGGTAATATCCTGACTCTGCTTAAATCACTGGCAAAATGCCTACTGACATCAATAACGCCAGGATTTAATCCACAACATCTTTAATAATCTTTGTCAAAATGAGATCAATTCTTTGCTGTGGGTGGGAAGACATGAAATTGTTCTAAAATGGAAAATGGACAAATTGCCAATAACTAAGAGACGTCAGAGAATTTGGGAAGCTTCCATCTGGGAAACATTTTCGGTTAGTCTTTCTTACATACATATATGTTTCCTGTTTTTTACAGCTAGTAACAGGAAAAAAGCAATTCTCCTGGTGGGTATACCCCGCAATCAGCCTATGAGGTAAAATCAACTAGTGTATCAGTGCCAGAAAAATTGCTGAAATTTTGAACTTGTATCATCATGCCCCCTTTTTCATTAGTCTGTACATCAGGCTGTGTGTGTTGAAGCAAAACCTAAACTGTTATTTAGAATTAATTAATATAATGTAATATTATGGCAAGATATTGTATAGAATAATTAAGATTAGCAGATAAGACTTGAGTCTTCTTAGGTTTCCAATAACTTGAGCTCCAATCCAGAAAACACAGTATATACCACTGTTAATTTTGGCCCAGATGAACTGGCAGTGAAGTACTGACAGAATATGATATTTTAAAGTTCTCTGAGTGAGGAATTAACTTTTCTGCCTTTTCTGGGAAGTCAGTGGCACTAAGTTAGCGTTACAAGAGAAAAAAAAAATTAGAAAAATCTAATTTCAAAAAGGTATGCACCAAGGTTCACAGTTTTGCCATTGATTACGTAAACTAATATAATCAAAGAACTATAAATGAAGTTCTCCAGTTATATTATATTAATAAAGAACTTATTAAATTATCAATACATTTTTAAGTTAACAAAGAAATCAGGCAGGTTCTCTGGTAAGCTTTTGTCCTTCTGTAGACTTCTAGATAGATATATTAACCTCCAGAGTTAAATACACTGGCATTGTTGTGAAAAGAAGTCAGATTCCTTTTCAACTGGTGTTCATGATTTGCTGGGAAACTTTGCTTTGCAAATTTACATTTTAAGTATTGGATGGTTATCCAGCTGTGCTCCTCTGCAATAATCACAGCTGGGTTTTTTTCTCTGTTTAGTGGCAGCAATCATAAGAAAGTAATTGTTTGTTTTATCAAAGTGGCTTTCTTTTTAATTCCCTCTTCAGTGGAGCTTCTAAAAAGTCAAGTCAAACACACTGGTGCATGAAGAAAATATTTCCAGAGAGGCATTATAGCTACAAGTTAAATAGAGAGCATCATCTGCTAAAATGGCAATCCTTCTGTGGTAGTACAGTGTGTAAAAAAAAAAACCAAAACCAATATAGCCTCTGAAAGAGATTAATTGCTCTCTGCTGTGGGGTAAAAGAAAGAAAACAACACTGACTTCCTTCATTGCCCTTTTGTCAGGCTAATCCCTTCAGCAAGAGAACCATAATGTTTGGAAGAGGAAAAACAGTGTCTTCACCCACTGGTTTTATAATAGCTGTTAATACAGTAACATTTAAAGTCATGCAAGAGAGGGCCTTTACCTCATCTACTGTTGCTTGCAAAGCAAAAGTTTCTGTAGTGTCATCGGTTGTTATGCCATTATTGGTCTTGCCATACCACAGCAGAGACAAAGACAGATCTTATTTAGATGCACAGACCCAGATACTGCAAATATACAACCAATGAAGTAACGTTATGTGTCAGGGAAGGTCATGTTATCCAATGATCAGCAGAAGCAATTGAATACACAAGATTGCTTCATGCACATACTTGCCGATTAGAGTCATACCTGCCTCTGAGTGTTTATGCATCTGATGTCTGACATCTCCAGGACAAAAGCAGAAATAACTCAAAAACTGCAAGATATCACATGACTTCGCAATCCTCTAATAAGAGCGTAATCCTCTAGGTAAAAATCAGACTCTCTCAAGCTGCCATTCTCCCAGTCCAAGTCTTATATTTCTCGGCTTTATAGTGGTCCAGACTGAGCAGGGAGATGGAGGAGTGCTCCCACCATGAATGCCTCATTTTCTGATGCCTGGGTACCCTCTCTGGACCAGGAAGCTCAGGAAGGAACTCTTCCAGGCTGTTGGCAGCTGTCGGGGCTCACCTCTGCATGGCAAGAGTCCCAGGACAGCACACCGCTGTGCAGGAAGACAAGCAGTGGCACTGCTGTTTCACGTGGTAAGAGAACGGCTGAGGGCCTCTGCTTAGCGTTTGGTATTGATCGGCTGCCTGGTCCGCCATGTGGGAACAAGTGGCACTTGGAGCCTTTATGTACACTGAGAAGCTGAGAGATGCAAACTCCTGATTTAGGCTGTCTAAATTGCTCTCTGGAGGTGTTCAGAGCTGTCTTGTTCTGTGCATTTAAAGCAGCTGGGCATGTTTTCTGTGCAGCTTGCTTTACATTTAAAAGGACAACTGCCTGAGTTTAAGATTAACCTAGTTTGGACATAAGCTTGGGATGGGGTGCGATCCAATTAAGATTCACTTTCCTGATGTTCTCCACCTGTGAAATGGAAATTACAACACTGCGTGAAAGTCGTGTAGTTTTGTATACATTAAGAAACTGATGTGCCTCTGATTACGCTGATGTCTACAATCGAGAGACTGAACTCCTTTGCATCCCCAGCTCACCTGGGCTCTATCTTTCTGTTAATGCCCAAAGCAGTTTTGTCCAACTACATTTCTTCTGTGCCTTTAATGAAACATAACAGAAATACAATTGCAAATCTATGGCTACTGGTGAAATGTAAAACCTGTGGAAAGGACCCGCTCTATTCAGGCTGTATTCACTGCAACCTTTTCCATGACAAACATCACATATGCCACTAAGCAATTGTTAATAGGAACCAGAAGCTTAATTGGCAGCTCACCAGATGAACAAAGAATGTGAAAGAATACCAGTTTCCCACGGTTATGCTAGATATCTAGGAATAAGAATATACATTCTGCTGCTCAGTTTTCATAAATACTGAATTTGTATTTGAATTCAGCAGTTTCATGCGGTCAGCAGCTCTGCAATGCAGGACCCAAGCAGTATCGTAAATCAAAATTACAGCACATGCTCTCACATTTTACTCTAGCACTAAGTTACACCGTGCCACACTGCAAGGATGGACACAACATAGCCACACATAATCATAGAATCCTAAAATCATAGAAACATAGAGTGGTTTGGGTTGGAAGGGACATTAAAGATCATCTAGTTCCACCTCCACTGCCCAGAACAGGGATACCTTCCACTGGACCAGGTTGTTCAAAGCCCCATCTGCACTTGTGTAATAATGTTCAGGGTTTCTCGTTTTGCTTTTTTTCCTGCTTGTTTCTCTTTAAGAATATGCTCTGAGACAAAGACAAATAGGCTGTGAGTATTTAAGACTCAAGGTAATGTTACAGGTAATTAGCACTCCAGATGGACAATAAAAGACTAATAAGGGGCTAAGAGTCAATCATTATAACATTTAAGAAATACTCTTCATTACAATCCATCATAGTCTCTAAGATTATGTTTTACCTCGCTCCTAACACTGATGACAGAATGGGAGCTCCCTATGTGTTTGGTTTTTGGCTCTTATTAGTCCATGTATATTTTCAAAAACATACGGCAATCTTTTCAAGATCTGGATGTATGATCTGTTGGAGTTTACAAAAAATAATTTTTGCTGTTGTTTTGGTTTGGTTTTTTTTTAGGAAAGATGTTCCAAGAAACTGGGCAATTGAATAAAGTCCAAAAGGCTTTAGGAGAGAGTGACTATTTTTAAGGAGAGATGGAGGCACAGATGATAAGTAAACACATTATCTTAGAAAGAAAGGACCTGATGACAGGTAGTCAGACTAATTATATACACTTACCAAAAGCTTCAGTTATTTTATTACAAGTAATCTTCAAACCCCTTGTGCCAGTATTTGTTGCTTAGTATCTTACACAAAAACTGCCGGATCCCTGCTGGCCTGGGTTTATGCTATTCCTCCCTTCTCCCATACCTGTGCGGACATGGTGAGTGCTATTATTTCAGGACAGTAGAGCCCAGAGGCCTCAGTCTGCAAGCCTTGCTGTGGTAGTGTGTAGATCACACCAGGTACCAAGGCGAACACCTACAGCCTTCTGACATGTAAAGTGACTTCGTCTCAGCTACATAAACTGAGGGAAAATCTCAATGGAATATTTGTACTTAACAGTGAATGACCTGCAGTGGCTGTCATTACATTTTGGAGATGATTTAGAACAGTCAGTCAAAAAAATATTATTCCATGGAAGAAGGCAAATCCAAAATTTATGAAAATAGGGGTGTTGGCACAGCATAAAATACCTCCATCGCACATGGCAGGTGGCTGTGTGTGCACAGTGTGGCAGTCAGTGATGGTACTGGCACACAGCCCATCCTTCTTGTGTGCCATCCTGGTTTATTCAAATTTATTATTCAAAATGATCCTATTCTTTAACAGGTGCCTATGATGTTAAAATGCAAGTAGGCCCAGAACTGGTGTCCACACTATTATTTTGTTGGCATATATCTGCATCTTCTTTTATTGCCATGAAGACACTTCCAGCAAAGGAGGGATATGCTTCCTACCTCAGCTGATGGATGCTGATAGATGGACACTCTCTTGGAGTAGTTTTCAACACAAGGTATCAGAAATTTGTTACTGAAATCTAGTTAGCCTGGTCCTTCAGTGTAACTCAGAGAAATAAGGGACCACATGGGTCATCTGCAGTTAGCAGAGGTAGCATTCCTCTCATCTTCACAGGGGAATGGGCTCAGGCTTCCTCTATCTGCTTTAGCTGACAGAGCACCATCTCTTCCAGATGCTGTTTGCTGACAGATTGTATTTGCAACAAGATGTGTCATCTCAGTATTCTATTTATGAATACATTTAATTAAAATCCATTCATGCAGATGTAAAAGCATTTACCATTTAAGGAGGCTATGACAAGGACATAGAGAGGACTTCTATTCCTGTAACTTCTTTGCCTTTTGCTTTGGGCTTTTCAGACCCTATCTGAATTTTCCAGGATATTCTTAGATTACCTGTTTGACTAAAACGGCTTTTAAATATAGATGCTACAAATGGAAATGCTCACCAGAGAAACCATTAAACAATCAAAGTCTTTCATTTCCCATCTCTAAGCTATTTGCTGTTTTTGAAATGCAGCCTCACGAGTTTGACAAGGGCTCCATGCTTAATTGCCAAGATTGAAATTGATGCACCTGCTGCCAAAACTAAACCACCATTTCAGTAAATATTTAAAGATATTTAAATAACCATGGCATCTCACAAAAAACCAAAAAAAACCCAAAACCCTCAAGGCCTCAAAGGTCCCATCCAAATTAGATCTAATCATACAAGACAAAGCAAAACTCTAATAGTGTTAAGCTACGAAACTAGGCACTCCAAAGTTGCTGGTGTCAAGGATACCTACGCACTCCCAATTGTTCGGGATGTCATGGTTCAGTCTGCTTATGGGAGCATATGCTATTTTTAGAAGACCTTTATTTACACTGTGCTAGGAATGGCCTGTGATGCCTGGATCTGTTAATCTTTCTCATGCCAGGCAGAGATATCCTCATGGTATTAATGGAGCAGAAGGCCAGGAGGATGGAAAGGGACATCTGCACAGTATCCACAAACAGCTGCAGGTTTTTCTCCTGGGCTACCAAAGCTGTATGAATGTATTGCCCTGCCTGCATCCAGATAGGACCAAAGATAAACACAGGTTATTAGATTTGAGGAAAGGTGCTTTGGTAGCTTTTGTAAGTGCTTGGTTAGGAATGGAGGGCATGACACAGAGGAGCTGATGACTAGCACCAGGGTGGCTAGGGGAGTTTCTTGAGTTTCAGAGATAATATTGCTCATTTGAAAGAGGAAAGTAAGCTTCACCACTTGAATGAGCTCTGCTCATGGGGATACCAGGTGAGCAGAGCAGTTCAGAACATTTTTGCTAGATAAAATGTCTCTGAAGTATGTTTCATTTAAGCCAAAAAGTTTGATGGAAGTGTAGAAGTGCATTTAAAAATTTCCTCAGAGACTGTGCTTGGTGATTTGGGCATTAGGGCAAGAGGTGGAAGAATTCTTTTCATTTCTAGCCTCCCTGGTTGAAAGTGATCGGGGCAGTAAAAGAAAAATTGCTTTGAATCAATATTATGCCTCTATGACTATGCCTGCCATATTCCACCTCAAGGAACAGTTCAGTGCAATTCCCTTTTTAGCAAAATATTTGAAAGATTTTCTTTTATTCTTGTATTAAATAAAAACACCTTTCTTATTTTGGAAGCTTGTCTTTCCTGTAGATCCCCTTGAGGTACTGGAATACCACTATAAGGTCCCCCCAGAGCCTTCTCTTCTCCAGGCTGAACAGCCCCAACTCTCTCAGCCTGTCCTCATAGGAGAGGTGCTCCAGCCCTCTGATCATCTTTGTGGCCTTCTTATGTTGTGTGCTCCAGAGCTGTAATGTATAATTAATGTAATTAAAATAATTAATGCATAATACAACTTAAGACTGAGCTCTGATCTGTTAGTAAATAGAGACTTACAAAAAAACCCCCACCTTATTATCAGTCTAACTCCCTGGAAAATGCCCAAATGTGCAGAGTAAGTCATTATTTTGTAAAAACTAAGCATACCTGTCTCTGAATGCCTATGCAGTAAGTGTGCATGGGCAGGCACAGAGGAAAAAGCTGTAGTTCTTTAAACTGAAAGGAAAAGATGGCACCTGCGTCTTCTGCTGCCACAGTTGCAAAAACACAGAAAAAAAAAAAGTCAAAGAAGTTCAAAGAAGTCCTTGGAACCAAGATGAAAAACATTTGCGATTCTAGTAGCAAAACAGATAATGGCATTAAAGAAATGTAAAACTGTCCAGAATAATAGCAATTTACTACCCTTGCTGTTAAGTAAACACAACAGATTCTTCTGCCTGTGACAGTTCTGCCATTAGCACAAGAGAATCATTCATACCACAGTGTTGAAGAAAACAAACGGAGATCTGTACTTAATTTGCGGTGAAACCCTGAGACAGCAGCCTCAAGAAGATGAGGACAAAGGACCTTGACAATACCCTCCACAAGCTGCACCTATAATATGAGTACAAAGAATGTGTATGTGATCAGAAAATCAATGAAACAGCATGTAGATCTGCAAGAAACAAACCAAGAAACTGCCAACCAGAAGCAGAAGAGGTAGAGCATGTGTGCGCTGGGTGGGCTCATGGTACATTGAAGTCAAAGGAGGTGAAGCACTCCTTGGACTGAGGAGAAGTTGCAAGAGACAGGATCCACTACAGAGGATGGAGATAGAATAGTCTGAAGAATTATCAGAGAAAATCAGATTGAAGGGGATCTAGAGAGGTCACTAAATCCACCCAGTAGCTAGTCCAAGGCACAATAAAGATTTCCTCTCATCGTCTTCCAGAAGAAGCAAAGAAGTCCTCGTTGTAGTGGGTGCAAGGATGCTGAAATCCACATGAAATCTCCACTCCTTTGCTGAACCAACTATGATTGTTTTGCATTACTGTGGAGGCTAGTTGGTATTTTAAGATGTCAGACAATTGCTTCAGTCCCTCTCTTTATTAAGACCTTTCACTTTGTGAATTATCAGTTCAAGTCCAGCCCAGAGGTCAGATGAAATAACCACTCGTCAGACAGATGTCCATTCCTAACGCGGGCAAGCCCACGTGCACAGCCTCACCATGACTGAGACTAGCTGATTCCTTCTGTCAGAAGACCTTGCAAATAGTCAGAGGACAAACCGTTAATCTCACGTGACCTCTCCACCGATCCACGAAGCAGGCTGAAAGGGCAGAGCAGGGAAAACAGCCTGTGTCACATCCTTTTCTGGTCAAATTAGATTTTACTCACCAAAGCTGGCAAGCTGGCACTTTTTATGACCACTATCTGTGAAAATGTAAGATATCAGTGACACAACTGATGTTGGTACTGCTGGGGATGTTTCTTTTTTCTCAAGGACTAGCTAGTCTCTAATAAGCAGTAGATATTTTGCTTCTTGTCTGGGATTAATCGCTGTGTCTACAGTTACCCTGGCATATAAGGGCTTTCCAATGGAAATGGCTACAAAGTGCTGAGTGAAGCTGGACTTTGAGATGGAAGATGATGAAAACTCAATCAGTGACTCTCCCACCTTTCAAAAATGTCCTTTTACTACTGGAAGTGAATAATGGTAATGATCTTTTACCTGAGTAGTGCTGGGTGAAGATTCATTTTATTAAAAAAAGTCTGTTTCTAATCACTTTGCTGCCAAATAGGAGTGTGTAATAAAAGGCAATAAATTAACCATTTTACTCTAAACAAAATCTAAGAGTTACAATAAAAATTCAATTGCAAGAAAAGTCCTTTGACAGTAAATAAAATTTTATAGCACATGTAAATAACGGTTCAAGTGACTCAATTTAGCAGTGACAAAAGCTGTTTTCAATGCAGAGTAATTGTTCAAATTGCCCCCTTTCACAAAAAAAAAAAAAAAAAAAAAAAAAAAAAAAAAAAAGCAGTTAAAATGAGCCAATTTATGTAGCATTGACAAGAATTGTTTTCAACTGTAGGCATTCTGTTAAAGCTGTTTAAAATCAAGTAGATGGGTGCCAAATTGATGCAATTACTTAGACATCATAAAAAGGGTTTTAAAATTATAAACACATCTGCTAACAGTATTAAATTGAGGCAATTAGCCAACAGGAGTTTTAAACTTCATCTAGCCACCAGGAATCTATTTGGACATGAGAAGTATTTTCATATATGTCTTACTTACTGTACTTTATATTGATAATTAAGGAGGGAAATTACCTGAGATAAATCACCAATATGGGCTTCCAGAGGTGCCCTATCTGCAGCCAACATTAAACCATGTGTTGTGGATGCTGTGTTCACATTAATTGGTGCTGCATGAACTGTACTGATATTATTCACCATTATGTTTCATGTACCTTTTGCTATTTAGTCAGTAAGTCTTATAGTGGAAAGCATCTGGAAGCAAATCAGCCCCATTAATGGAGAGCAGTTGTAGGAAAGGAGGCCTGTGAAATTCCTCCAGCTGTCTCCATCTCTTGAGGAAAGCTTGGTGTCTTGCAGACCCTGTCTGGCTGTAGACAGTCTCTAGCATCTACACTGCTGGTTTGAGAGGTGCTGTCTGTGTGATGGCTCTTACAATGCTCCCAGAAAGAACTATCTGGTATTAACTAATTGCCCCCAACATAAGAAAGACATAGACTTGTTGGAGTGGATCCAGAGGAGGGCCACAAAGATGATTAGAGCGCTGGAGCACCTCTCCTATGAGGACAGGCTGAGAGAGTTGGGGCTGTCTGGAGAAGAGAAGGCTCTGAGGAGATGTTATAGTGGCCTTCCAGTACGTAAAGGTGACCTACAGGAAAGATGAGGACAGACTTTTTAACAGGGCCTGTAGCAATAGGACAAGGGGTAATGGTTTTAAAATAGAGGGAGGTAGATTCAGATTAGATATTAGGAAAAAAAAAATTACAATGAGTGTTGTAGAGAACAGGTTGCGCAGAGAGGTTCCCATCCCTGGAAACATTCAAGGCCAGGTTGGACAGGGCTCTGAGCAACCTGATCTAATTGGAGATGTCCCTGCTCCTTGCAAGGGGGTTGGACTGGATAACCTTTAATGGTCCCTTCTAACCCAAACCATTCTATGATTCTGTGATTCTCAGTAACGTCATACAGGATGGGGCACTGTTGCTGGTCCTGCAACACTCACTTCAAGTCCTTACTGGGTTGTGCTGTGTGGCATTGTGCTAGTCACATACACTCAGAAACACCAAATTACATCAATACCACTGACGCTAATATAAGGTTCTTTAATCCTCAGTATTTGTCTAAGAGTGTGAGCCACAAAATATTCAAGTAAACCCTTAGAAGTGCAAATTTCAGTTAGTAAGTTTTCCAGGCCACTACAGTGCTGCTCTGGCAGGCGGTCAGCCCAAACCACTGAGGTCCCTTGCTTGAGAAGGGCATCAAATCCATGTCTCCCTGTTCTTATCTGCAGGAGGACTAGAGAGAGGGATCATCTCTTGAAAGAAAGATTCAGGTTCAAAATGCTGTCCTGACATAGATACTTTAATTTGGAGGGACTTTCCTGAGCCTGGAGAAAGAAAGTTGGACAGAGTTGAGCTTAGATAAGTCTTTCTCTTTAGCATTTCCTAACGGCTATCTTAGGCAGCTCCCAAGATGCACTATTCAGTAAGTGGGTCTTCTCAATCTCACTTGGAGAGGCTTGACTTTCCCCACTGTACTGGGTTTGTGTGGCAAGGTTTTGGTAGAGGGGAGGCTACAGATGTGGCTTCTGTGAGAAGCTGCCAGAAGCTTCCCCTGTGTCCAACAGAGCCAACGCCACCTGACTTCCAGATGGATCTGCTGCTGGCCAGGGCCAAGCCCATCAAGTGATGGTGGTAGCACCTCTGGAATAACATATTTAAGTAGAAGAAAATGCAGCAGTGGGCGAAGGAGTGAGAGTTTGTGAGACAACAGCCCTGCAGATGCTGAGGTCAGTGAAGAAGGAGGGGGAGAAGTAAAGTTGCTCCTGGCCAAGATTCCCCTGCAGCCTGTGGTGCAGCCCATGGTGAAGCAGGCTGTCCCCCCGCAGTCCATGGAAGCCCATGGAGGAGCAGAGATCCACCTGCAGCCTATGGAGGACCCCATGCCGGGGCAGGTGGGTGCCAGAAGGAGGCTGTGGCCGTGGAGGGCGTGCTGGAGCAGGGTCCTGGCAGGACCTGGGATCCATGGAGAGAGGGGCCCAAGATGGAGCAGGTTTTGTGGCAGGACTTGTGACCCCACAGGGGACCCACACTGGAGCAGTCTGTTCTTCAGGGACTGCACCCCATGGAAGGGACTCACCCTGGAGAAGTTCATGAAGGACTGTCTGCAGTGGGAGGGACTCCATGCCGGAGCAGAGGAGGAGTGTGAGGAGTCCTTGCTCTGAGGAGGAAGGAGGGACAAAGATAATGTGTGATGAACTGACCGAAAACACCATTCCCTATTCACCCTGCGCTATTCAGGGGGAGGAGGTAAAGAAAATTTGGAGTGCAGTTGAGCCCGGGAAGAAAAGAGAGGTAGGGGGAAAGAGTTTTAAAATTTGGTTTTATTTCTCATTATCCTACTCTGATTTGATTGGTAATAAATCAAATTAATTTTCCTGAGTCGAGTCTGTTTTACTCATGATGGCAATTGCTGAGTGATGTCCCTGTCCTTATGTCAACCCATGAGCCTTTCATTATATTTTCTCTCCCCTGTCCAGCTGAGGAGGGGAAGTGAGAGGGCGGCTTTGTTGGGCACGGGGTGTCCAGTCAGGATCAACCTACCACACCCACACACATCTCAGGTAGTTCCGAGTAGCATATTTCTGTCTGGGATCCAGGCACCTTGCAAGAGCCTTGCGGTTTTCAGCATTGCAACACGTAAGCCCATTTCCAGATAGTTATCCCAGTTCCACCTGTTAGTGGAAACAACTGTACTGTCTTATCTTTGAGGACTAGTGTCAGATAGGTAGAAAAGGATATCTGGTTGTCAGATGTTGTAGAGGAGGAAGCCATATGAAGGAAAAGAAGGAACTTGTAATTCGATTAGCCTGAATCCTGATCAATCTTGTTCAGCCATACTTTCCCCTAGGGGGAACAAAATTTCCTCACAGAGGAATAATACAGGCTCAAAAAAAAAAAATATCTGTTGTCTGACTTGGATTTCCCTCTGGGCCTCTTCTGTGTATCCTGACAAAAGTTTTGAAGTCCAAAGTTCTTCCTCTCTGAATGGGTAGTTAGGCTGGGGAGGACAGGGGTAACTAGCAGCACTCAGCTTTAGGACTTACAGAAAATGCTGCTTTCTGGGGCTGAGTATCCTCTAATGACACTGAATGACTTTCAGTCAGGTGTTTTTGTGTCCATCAGTTTTGCATCCTTCCATTTTTTTATGTCCATCCATTTTGTGTTGTCCGGTTTGTCAACCTATCAGAAGGCAGAGAGATTCTCTTATGAGTTAGAGGATCAGGTAAGGACTGTGGCTATGCAGAGATCAGGGCGTGCAGTTCCTAGGGCGTAATCTTATTGCCATCTTCTGAGTGACCTGTGAGAGCTGCACTTTGTGGCACAGGAGTCTTTCAACCTCACATGGCACTGCCCAAATGCTGAACTGTTCAGATTCTGCTCGTATTGACCCCCTTCTTCCATTTTCAAAAGAAACTTGACTTTGCTTATGACATAATTGCTTTATTTGCTGCATTTATACTATTGATTAGTTATTGCTGTCTGGTTCAGCATTAGACATATACAATTTTACAGGAAAAATACATTTGGAGTTTACAGACTTTCAACTCAGTGCAGTATGTTCTCATCAATGGACAGCATGTGGGAAAACCTCTTTTCTCTTAGCCTTTACATTTTAATCTTTTTCCAGTTTTGACTCTTGTGGTATCACAGTTCAATGCATTTTTTTATGAAGGTTTATTCTGGCTTCTTGTCTCCAAAGCCTGTTCCTATGTTCCTCAGGTAGGCAAGCTGAGCCACAAGGATTTAACAACATAGTGTTTTGCCTGTTTCTTCTCTTCTTGAAAGAAATAGCGTGCTGCCTTCCTGCCTTCCATACTTCCTTTTCTATGTATTCATTTTGTGGTTGTATTTTCTCAGTTTGGGAAGGCCATTATATGAAGCAATGGTATGTTAGCTGGTGTGTAATTCACAAAGGATTTATTGTGTCAAGACACTACAAACGATTATCAGTGTCAATTTAAACAATCATCTTTTACCGCAAATGTTTTCTAGACATTTTTTTCACTCTGACTGCTCATCACTGGACTCTTTCTAAGAGGTCTGTGGCTTTCTTGTACTCAGGAATTGCGCAGCCCACATTGGACAGAGTGCTCCAGCTGATGCCTTAGCTGATGCAGCTTTCTTTTTTTTTTAAAAAAAGGACCACATTATGTACTGCAGTATGGTTTATTCTTTTTTTTTTTTTTCAAAATTAAACTTGTAGGTAATCAAGTTTTAAAATACTTACTGGGAGAATTTCTTTGACTTTTTTTTCTAAAGTAGGAAATCAAAATCAAAATTGTTGCTGTCCAGTAGTTCACAGAAGAACTCAGAAGTTGAAGTCTTCTTGACTTTATGCTACCTGAGCTCCTAAGAGTCTTTTATTTGATTTTACTGAGCCTGATTGCAACATACTTCAGTGAGGGTGTTTTTACAATTACATTACTTTTTATATTGTGAGCTCTCAGTGAAACAATTGTCTTCTGTGTCTATGCTATGCCAGGCACAGTGGGATTATGCTCTATTTCAAGCCTTGAAAACTCACTGTACTACGGATAATGAATGAAAATACATCATGCTAGTTGCATGACCCAGATATAATGTAAAAAATAACCATGGAAATGACAACAGCTCTTTCTTGAGGTTTTAGTTTTCTCCTAGTATGCAATCTTTTATTAATGAGAGTTTTGAAGGAAGAAGTATGGTATTCTACCACTGATATTTTCATTCGTAGTATTCACTATGAAAAGACCTAAAAGGTGAGTGAAGGGGCCAAGCAGAGTAACTCTCTTTAGAAATGTCAGGAAACATGTTTTCCCTGAGAAGTAGTTAAGGCTGCAGTTTTCCCATAATACCTGGTGCTGCCTAGGCTTGTGGCTTTTTGTGGGGTCGTGTCTTCCATTGTGCATAAATGTCACTTATTGTATGCAAATGTCTGTGAATCCCTCAACTATCTCAGTGTTATTTTTCTGCTAGTGATTAAAATCTTGGACTTGTGCCTGTCATTTGTTATTCATTATTCAATATGAAAAAAAAAGTTTGGTCACAGGCAGAAAGCAAGAACAATGCTAACAGGCTTAGGTAGCATAATGAATTAGAATGAAATATCAGTCAAAAATTTCAAAATCTAGTCCCTTAGTAATGCTTCCAAATAAGCCATAGGTGCTGAGAAGAGATGGCATTGCAAATTTTTAGCAAGTAGAAAATAAAAGATCAAATAAAACTTAACATTCTTTAATAAGTAAGTAATTTAACCATCTGATCCTTCATTGGCCCCACCTTTTAAGCATTTGTATTACTGAAGCTATTGCAGGATTTAGGAACAGATACAACAATTGAGAACATTATATTTCCTTTTCCAACACTCATATGAGTCTACATTAATAAATATTAACTAACTTATTAATTGCCCAACAATTGTACTTCTGTCAGTTTTTGCAGAGATAGTTAAACTTGTCATTTTCAACTCTTTGTTGTTATTGAGATTGCACTATTTGGTACAATGTAAAGACGCAAAAACTTCCCTTAAGAGGAAAGAAAAAATAAAACAATTCAGTGATTCCACTAACTTTGAACTTTTAGGAAAGATGTTACCTAGCATTGAAATTACCATTGACAGATTTAAATGAAGAGAACTTACTACTTCTGAATGCTGAAGGAACATATATTAATTTCATATCTTTACTTGAAAATTCAATATTAGAATTCAAAACACAAGTAGCCTGGCATGCTCTATTGCTTTAAGTCATAAAACTGTCAGTGAGAGGATGTCTTTGTATATTGACCTACTTTTATACCCTGTTACCCAGAAGCTTCCCTTCCTTTTAGAATACTAATGTCTTGACAAAATGCAACTGCAGACACGATCTGAACAAGTTTGATAAAAAGACACTGACATCTACCTTTTCTGAACTTCTCTTGAATGCAATTAAAAAAAAAAAAAAAAGATTAAAAAATTCCCTTTTCTGAGATGCATCAGACATATTTGGGAGTTTTGATGATCCAAATTATGTGCAGCAGTTCACAAATTATAAATTCAGAGTATATCAAGTTAAATTCAGCTAGGTGCAGTGAAGGCCAAAACTTTTGTGGTTAACTGGAAAAGAAGATCTGCAATGAATCTGAATAGGAATTCTATTAACAGGGCAATGCTGTCTGCTCCTCAATTTGGACAAACAGTAAAGAAAATCTGTGTTATAAACTTTCTAACTCACATCACAAGCAGAGTATTGCGGAGAGATCTTTGCTATCTTTGTTTCTATTAAAAATGTTTTAAAAATTTTTAAAAGACCAATAGTTTAACCCCTTACCCCAAAATCCACCTGTAAAAACCAGCAAGTTTTCTCCAGAAGTTGACCCTAGCCATAAAAAACTACCTTGTCAGTAGAATTTATTAACTATTTATTAATTTATTTGTGATTTATGAGGTTTGTCATGCCTTAACTCCTCAGCTAGACTGACCACTGTAGCATAAACTCATTGGTGCATGGAAACATTCAAGGCCAGGTTGGATGAGGCTTGGAGCAACCCTATCTGGTTTGTGTCCCTGCTCCTTGCAGAGGAATTGGACTACATGACTTTTAAAGGTCCCTTCCCACCAAAATATTCTGTGATTCTATCACAAGGAAGAACTACTACCTTTCTGAGTAGTCTCTTATGTGGCTAGAACAGCCATTGTCATTGCTGAGCTAATGGGAGGATTCATCTACCTTAAATTAGTCATCAAACAGTTAGAGTTGTATATCTGAGTTTTTTACTCTTGGGTCCTTTTACATTAACTGGAGAGAAATATTAACCTCCAGAGGTCATTTTATCTACCCCATGTAAGGAAGGCAGGACATGTGAATCATCTGCTGAAAGCTCTGTATTGACTACACAGAGCCAAGGGTAATTAGAAAGGCTTGGACATGTAACTGCTAGAGGACTTCAGTTAGGACAGATTAATCCCACCCAAAGTTTTTTACTTAACTTCTTAAAACTTTTACTTTTACTTAAACTTCTTAAAATTAGAGACTTCAACTCTGCAGGAGAATTACCTATGCGAGTTTTCTTGGCAGACTGTTGATGTGTAGTGAGTCACTAAATTTTAGTTTGGGTCGTATTGCTGAGTGTTTTCCTTTAAGTGATGCCTCTCTGAAGATAATTACTCAAGGAGTAAAATGTCACATAATTTCCACAAAGAGGGAAAACTATGAAATGATAGGAACATTTTTAGGCAGCATTCATAAAAGTGGCTGAGATGGGAACATCTCCATTTCCCTCCAGCTGATACCACCATATCCCTTAGTCAACTAGTTCCTTTCCACTTTCATGTATAAATATGCATATAAAAGTATAAATATATCTTATGAATCTTTCTACCTCTGCCTTTGTTATCTAAGCAGCTTTCTGCAATTGCAGAATTCAAGAGAATTTTGTGTTTTATACTTCACACAAACAAAAACTGCAGTTATCTGGAGGTACCAATTGCAGAGAAAGTCCAGAGAGCCACATAAGGGGAAGAAAGTTAGAAAAGGGAGTTGTGTGGTTACAGCCCTACATTGCATTTTGACTTTGTGATCAAAACAGAAAAGTAACAGGAGTACAAGAAGGTTTCATTTTTAGGTGTTTTTTTTTTTTTTTTTAAAGAAATCCAACCATGCTGATGTCAACATGTTTAACTCAGGAATTCTTGAAAACAAATGTTTCAACTACTTTCTCTCATTTTTATGAACAAAACTATTTGCTAATTCAATCTTAGTCCACTGCTCCAGTTTATCAGAATTTTTTTTTTCAGCAAATTATCAGTCCAAGAAATGTTGCCCAGCCCTTCTTCAGATCATCCAGATTTAGTCATTTTCTATTTTGGCTTTTGACATAAGGTAAATCATCTAAACTTAGGACCTGATCTTGTATGTTTCTTTGTCCAATTTGAGCTGTGAACCAAATGGTACGTATGTAACTTCCCAATGTTTTAAAGCTGCAACAAGCACATCCATGCAGGAAGAATTGCAGGGCTATAGTATTATTAATTAAATGAATCCCAAAAGACCTTTTCTGTGATTGTGTTACTCAGCTTTTGTGTTCAGGTTCCTGAATATATCGTAACACAATCAAGTGAATAAAAAAGCTCAATCTTTTGTGCTTTTGGTCTTCTTTGGACATTTACAGCTGTATGAGGTGAACAGAGCAAGCAGTAGATAATCAGTGTTGCAATAATTGGCATTCATTTGCACCAACATGTTTGTCTGCAGGGAGGCGAGACATGAGTAGGGAATCCAAATAGGAGCTGAAAAGATTAATAAGAAAGAAGCAAGAGAATATTGGAAACTTTGTATTGACCTTACAGTGATGAATTGCATATTGCTTAAGATGCATCCATGGACACTTTTTAAAGGGTTTAACTAAAGCGTTCTTTTAATTAACATAAAAAGATAGAACAAACTATAAGGATAGTGTTTAGACTAGCTAAGGTGATACTTTTGTCATGTTAGATAACGAAAATGTATTTTATGAGTTAAAATGGCTTCAGAAAGTGACCAGTCAAATCATACACCTACTCGTTCAGACACAAAGATGATTTTTTTTAATATTGAGAAACTTTTGGTCTTGTTGTTGAAAGAATTTGCCTAACCCACCAGAAGATTTGACTGTTTTCAGGTAGATGCACTTTTAGCTCAAGTGTTCTATTTGCAATATTCGAATTTCTTTAAGAGTTCACTCTTTGGTTAGCAAGAATTATTCACTTAATATTTATAGGTTAGCATGGCTATTGTACAGTATTTCAAACTTTAAGCCAGCATATGGTTTAACAAACTCAGTGACCTCTTTGACCACGGCTAGAATAAGAGACTTGCAAAATGCGTCCTCTAAATTTGGCTTGCCAAGGTTATTATGCTGAAGGGTATTCCTTGTCAGAACATCTTTACTTGATCTTCAAACACAAACATATTCTACTTTAGGAATACTCCAAATATCAGCAGTGCTGTCTTAGATGATTGAAAGTCAGGTCCAATGCTAACACACAGCTGCAGTGCACAAACATCTGACAGAATTTAATGAATATGTTATGGCTCTGAGTCTTTTACCTTGACTTTGTGTTCCTTCTTATGACTTACAATATCCCTGGAAAGGCAGTAAATGATGGAATCTTACAATTTTTTTTTAAGTGATACTTAAGGTACGATTTATTTTGATGGAATTTCAGTGCAGAGAGAAATTTGGGGTTCACACTAAGCATAACAAGCAAAGGCAAGCTAATTGCTCTAGGAAGCATGTTGAGTTGCTGCCTTTTAACACTAGAGGGAAGTGTTTGTAAAGACACTAAGGACTGTGTAGCCTGCACCTCGGTAATTTGTTAGCTGAACTGCATTTCCTTCTAAACCGATGAGGATTTGGGAGCACTCATGACGAAAGGCAAAGTAGTATAATGTCTCCGGCAGTAGTGTAGGACTGAGGCAACCTGAATCCTGTCACCAGCCTTCTGGGTGACTTCTGGCCAGGCACTTTACCACTTTACCTTCCTTTTGTTTGTTCAGATGGCTCATTCTTTCAGAGCAGCAGCTCTGACCAATGTTATAGTTGACAGAGAGTAACATGCACTCCCAGAAGCACAAACCTACAACTGTCTTGAGAATATGGAACAATTTGAAAACAAGAATGAATAGAAACACTTATGGCTTAGCAGATACACTTACTATCGCTGTCAGCCGATGGCAGGATGACCTGGTTTATGCACAGCTACTGTGGGCAGCCCATCAGTCAGCTCCAGAGCCTTTCCAGCAGCATTAAGAACTTCACTGATTTTCCAGCTCTGCTTTGTTGCAGGGACACTCAAGAAACCTTTGAAAGAGAGGGGAAAGATTGCCAACTAAGAGTGTTATAAGAATGTTTGCTCCATGGTGTTTATGACGGATTAGATGTACTCTCTTCATTAACAGTAAATAGAAGTATTTAATCTCCTTTGTGGGGAGAGCTTTACCCCATAAGTCCTATTCTTCACTTCTCTTGGCAGATCATGAGGTAGGAGTCTGCATATAAGTAAAGGATTCCTTGGTGATTTTATGCTGACCCACGTGAATCCTGATCCAACACTCATGGCAGCTAGAGAAGAGGGTCCCATAACTTCAGCGAGTTTTAAATATGTACATTGATATACATAATCATACTGCTCAAGTGTCAGATGAAGCTGGAGAATGAAAGGAAATCAGAAGAGGCTTAGGAAGAGGGTAAAGATGAACTGAGAATTATTTTCCAGCTCTAGTCATCTGGGTGATCATCTGTCTCATACCAATATCTCAGCAGAGGAATTGTTCTTTCTAAAAATTTCACATGGGAGTACCATGAGAATCAATAGGCTATGGGGCTACCTGATTAAGCAGTGGTACTTCAGAAGAGGTTCTTACAATTTGTAATGGGTGATAAAATAAATATAGTATGTGTTTTTAAAAAAATAAATTAAAATATTTATAAATACGGTATCTGTTTTTAAAAATAGAAGAACTTGCCTTTTGTGTTAACTAAGCAAGTAGCAATGCATAACATGAGGCAAGTAGTCATTTGTCATAGCTAAAATATGATAAGGTTATGTTATAAGATTATGTCTTCACACACATTGAAAATATTAAAATGAGTGATCAGGTTATTCTAACACAAGACAAATTAGCATCTACAATAAAGTCATTGTTCCATTGAAAACACTTATATCTTAGTCTCAGTTCTTCCTTATATCTGTACTGCTTTTGATAACTGCTCCTTCTTCAGATCCCATGCTGTTTCTGGCCTTGCTCAGACTGTGTGAGGAATTCACACAATCCTACATTATATGTACACACATATACACACAATCCTAGTATTATATGATCCCATACGGCTTCTTCAAATCCTCACAGACTATGTTCCCCCAAATATACTTTTACTGGCCTCCACTAGACCTATGTCTGACCAGTGTTTCTGATCTCTCTGTAATTTTTTAAAAAAATCTTATTGCATTAAAGCTATAGTCACATTCAATAATACTTAACTGTGTGATATTTTGCTTTTAAATGGAAAAGAGAAATTTAAGTCTTCAATTCTAACTGAACAGAAACAAGAATTTCTTCTTTTTTCCTTGCCAAAATAGTAAAAAAATACAGTAATGCACTAATTCATGTTGGATGAAATACTCCAGTCAACTCTCTCCTTGTCCCATGTTTTGTCCTAGCACTTGTCACATAGGCAGTGAAGACAAGGCTGGATTTATCATTACTGAGGGAACATTAGTATTTTACCCAGCTACTGGTGAACTGTTTTCTCTTAGCTACCGATTTACTCAAGTGCTGGTTGGAGCACCTGTTTCCAATGAGTATGCTGAAATTCACCTCTTCTCTACCTGAAGGAACTTGAATGTGCATTTTCTAGAACTCAATAGCTACAAGCTGCTTGATATCTCACATATCTCTTCCGCTCAATATTATTCAGTGAAGAAAAGTCACCTAGATCTATTAAGAATACTTACTGCATTATATTAATAAATTTGTATGGTTAAAAAATCTGTGGGTGTATTAAGAAATTTGCTGATTGAAAGACAACGGAAAGAAACATGGAGTTAGAGAACAGTTCTTTTTTATGAGTCAACAACACCACAATCACGGGATTAGAGGTATAGTAGTATAACTGTAATCTACGCAGCAGAAGAAACCTTTATGAGGACCCTTCAACATCATATTAAAGAAGCAAGAGATGGTGATGGCACTTTACTGGATTTGATTTGCCAGGGTAGGAATGATCAGTATTTCCACCATGTAAAGATGGAAGGAAAAGCAGACCTCAAAGCCTTCTCAGAAAAAAAAAATACTTCAAGATTTCACTTAAAGGGTATTTTTTTAGCAACTTCCAAGAGCTGAATGTGCATGGAACTGAACAGTTTGGGAGAGTTTGGATGAGCATTCAGATTTGGAAGCTCTTGAGACATCCTTGTCACTTGTTTTTCTGTGTCATTTAACCTGCAGCTGGTGTGCATTCACATGTGCCTTTGCTGTGTTCAGGCTGGAATATTAACATATTCTGTGCAATTTTAATTCTCTGGCTTCATTTTACTACTTACATATCATGTGGGATTCTTCTAGGAAATAAATGGGCATGTTGCCACAAGTTCGCCGTGATTTGTTTTCCTAACCTTCAGATTTACTTCTTTTTAGCTGCCAGCATATCTGTATAATTTTCTGCCCCTCCCCTGTAACTATCCTCTGAGGAGAAAGCAAAGGGATAGGGGGAGAAACATGCAGTATTGGACCATTTGAGGTGTATAAATAATGCAGCAGAAATCATTCAGGCACAAGTGACTGAATCAACATTTTTAACCCCACTGCCATAAGACTGCCTGTTGCAGCCTCATCTTCTTGCATGGCAGCAGAGCCAAAGTCTGTAATTAAGGGGCAACTGGGGCTTACAATTCTCTAATAAAAGCAACTCGAAAGCTTCTTGTATAATAAATACTTTTTAGTTCTCTTGAAGGCCATTTGGCCACTCTTTTTTTTTTTTTTTTAGTTTAGCCACAAAGTTCGAAGCAGTATGATCTCCCCCTCTCTAACAACCATAAACATGTTGGCCTCAAGTAGCTAGCCAAGAAGTCTAGAGTTGAAAATACAAAGGAATCAAAACATGGACATACATTTAGAACCAAAATGCATGCAGTTGCATACTCAAGGTGGAAAGATAGGGATCCTACTAAAAGAGAAGAAGGCCCCTTCAGATCTATTTTGAAAATACCAGCACTAGTATGGAGCATACCATTAACATCTTCTTTCCTCTGCCCTAGCCCTGATATACCACAAGTGCTCTTCAACTTTCCTGCAGTTTCTCTGAGATGTATCTGCTGGGCAGGTTTTACAGGCTGAAGTGTCTTTCTCCTACACCTCACATCTTTTTCTCCTCTTTTTATGCTCATCTAAAAGCATGGCAATGTCAGGGGAAGAGGGAGGTCAGATAATTGGTAAATCAATGTCATTTTACTGCCTAATTGAGAAGAGGTGGAGAAGAGGAAGGGAAAATATACCTCCCTTTACTCAAGATTTTTTTTAATTAAAAAAACCACACAACAATTATGAAGATTCCCGTAACTATGTTGACTTTCCAGGAAGGTGTCTGGCTCCCTTCCGTCTTCTGACTTGCTGCTTTTATGGTACATGATCCTCCCTGCCTAGTGACGTCTCTTCAGGGATGGAGGGAAAGTGCTCTAACTACGTGTATCCCATAGCTTGAAGGTGAAAGTACTCAGGTGGACCTGGAGATAGGTGGACATAGTCCTCCTGAGACTGACCAAAGAGACTCTTTCCTTGAGGAGCTTTTGAGCAATGTGTCTTTCGTAGAATCATAAAATCATAGGATGGTTAGGGTTGGAATGGACCTTCAAAGGTCATCTAGTCCAACCCCCCTGCAAGGAGCAGGGACATCTCCAGCCAGATCAGGCTGCTCAGAGCCTCATCCAACCCGGCCTTGAATGTTTCCAGGGATGGGGCATCCACCCCTTTCAAACCCTACCATCATCCCCTTTGCTGTTTTCCAGTTACATTTGTAAGAGAGCCCTTTGAGTGGGATGCTGGGAGATCTAAGAAACTTATTTTGGCTGGGCCTCTAACAAAACAAACAAACAAAAAACAAACAAACAAACAAAAACAAAAAAGGAAAAAGTAATTCCCGCTTTCTTCTACTAGCTAGTTTTCAATTGCAGCCTTATTCAGCACAGCTGGTAGCATTTTTTCCCAGCCAGAATAACCTGACTGGCTAGTGCTGAGCACTCAGATTTCAATACACAGCTTTCGATACAGACTTGCTTAAGTAATGAGATAGCTCCTGGGAAACACACACACTTTTTGTATCAGAGGGAACATCTGTAGATAATCCCTTCAAGTAAAAACTTGTCTTTTAGCTACCTTAGCAAGCAAATAAATTATATGAACTGTGTAGCAGTCTGCCAGATGTGTGTAGTTGTGATGAATTGATGCCACAGCTGATGAAACTGTAGAACATCTTAGCACTTGCTAGACTTCAGATTTGTCAAGAAGAAAATCCTTTAGAGACAAAGCAAAAATTGATTGTATGAAGAGCATAGCACTGAGAGAAGTTTATTTTTATCATCATTTCTGTCCTTTAGTTAGGTTGTTTCATTTCCTTTCCTAGTTCCTTATACATCCTGTAGCGATTGGTAGTAATACTGAACGCTGATGAATGTTTCTATCTACCTGTAGGTTAAATTATTTTAGGATATTAATTCCTAACCTGTTGATTATGGATGCAAATAGACGAAATTGATCATCCACATTTTTAGCTGTGCTGTAGCATGTTTGATCAGGAATTACATTGCAGTACAACGGCTGATGGATTTAGAAAGGGAGGACAGACTGGCAAACGGGTGATTTTCATGCTTTAAATGTTGAAATAAATTAAGATAATGAAAAGTAATACATTAAAAACGAAATCCTTAAGATGACATTTCTCCACTCTCCTATTTGGAATGCAATAATCAGCTATGATCCCTTGGTGTCCAAGCTCTGATATATCATTCTCCTACAAATGTTACAACCAACCAAAATGAGAAAAGTTATGTTAGGAAAAATTCCTTTAGTCAAGCTATTCTGTCTTCTTGTACTGTTCTCAGAGCAGGCCTTTGCTTTTGTTTTTCTGAAACCTGTTTTGAATTGTATCTATAGACCAGATCTGCAAGTCACCTACACTTGATCAGAATCTTTTTTTTTCTCTGTCTTCCTCATTTATTGAAGTAGAATTAGAGTAATTAGACAAAAATCAGGGAAATTAGATTAAAAAACCCCAAATCTCTGTTCAGCTTTGTGTTTAGTCTTGAGGGTATTGTTTTGGTTGATGAGAGCACATTTACTAGGCTAGGGTAAAACCTGCAGGATCAGCTTTCTGCAGGAATGGGGTCTGGGGAAGGTGGTGTGGTTTTTGTGCATAAGCAGGCAAACAACTACCAGGCTGAGCACAGTCTTTGGTGGTAGCAAGTGGCTAACCCAAGTCAACTTTCTCTTTCAGCTGAATGGTACTGAAGAACAAAATCACCAAGATGGCCTGTGGGCGATTAAAAAGGAAAAGTGGAGTGTATAAGGGTGAAAAAGAGCAAGGCAGAACTTCAGAAGGATGGAGCAAAAGGGTAAAAGACCTGGAGGTGAAGTAAAATCAAGAGTAAGTGAAATTGCTGGTTCCAAGACCAGAGGCAAAAGGAGTTTTGATGAGTACAAGATGAGAGTAAGGCCAAAAATATTAATCATGGTGACAGTTTGAATCATGTTTTCAGATTATCTTCCTGCACTTTCTCACGGGCTGATTGCTTTCTGAGCTGTCTTTTCTCTTCCCTTCTCTCTTGCTCTCAAATAAGCTCAGCTGGAAGAGTTGAGAATGAAGAGTTAGTGAGATGAAACTGGAAGAACTAGGAAGTTACAACCGGTAAAAGTACAAATGAAAAACTGTATGCCAGCACAGTTTATATAATATCCTAAAAAAACCTGCCCATTAATATAGAAAGATCAGCATCTGCAGAATAGTTTCCTGCACATTTATCTCAATTCTGTATCAGTTTTTCTGTTCTACTGCTCACAATAAATGAACCTCAGTAACTGCAACTTTTGCAGTGGAAGGGTTTTTAAGTAGTTATTCCTTGAAAGGGAAAATAGTACTGACAGGGAATGAATCTTAGTGATTGTGGTTTGTTCTAGGACTGACTTCCTTAATACTTGAAAGCTCCACAAAACTTTTAATAGGTCTTTGCAGTGTCCTGCTTGTCAAAGTATTGGCTATAGAGATGAAACTAAGACAATTATATGTCTCTGAAACTCCTAAGCCAAAGTGACCTTTGATCTATTTTTATCTTTTAACAGAGTATATTTGTTTATTTTATAAAGAACTGACTCAGTTGCATGACATAAAATTGGCAATAGAGATTTCTCAGTACAGAAGAATTAAACATCCTTGAGTTCATTCTTTCATTTATTCCTTCATTACTGCAGAAGTAATCCACTGGTTATAAAGAATAAGTTATGGTATTTGGAATGGTTTAAATTGTTGTTCACCATATAATCAAATGTTTTGTGCAGCACATCATTAATTTAAACACAGCTATGCCAGGTACTACTGAAATATTTTCATGGACATACAGAAATATAAAAATGGCCAGATCATGAAGCCTGAAAAACAACAATGACTTCCAAACCCTCATATTCATTAGAGATAGGCTTAATTTATTTAAATGCCATATGGACTTCAGCTCAACTAGTATTAGTTATTTAAAGGTCTAACCAAATCACCTAGATCCTCTTTATAATCACAGACAAGAGAAAGTGTCCAAGCAAAAACTTTCATTTTAACTGCTATTCTGCCTCCCACTACAGTGGGAAGAGTGAAAATCACTCTGATTAAATGCATTGGTTGATAGGTCCAAATGCTGCATGATCTTAAGAAAAATGAACATGTCAAATACCTACCAGAAACCAGCTTAGACAAAATATTTGGATATATTATTCCAAGACAGTGAGATAATACTGCAAAGGGAGTTGCATGATACTTCGATCCTGCTTTAGCCAAAGATTGCAAAAGTTTGGAATTTAAGCAAGAGTGGTCACACTGAATTCAGTTAGGTACTCATGAAACATTGCAGAATAGAGGTGTGACAGAAGAAGTGGCACCAAGGGTACAATGTAGGGAATGAGTTGGGTGGTCCTGGGCTCTCATTTAAGCCTAATTTATATCAGAATTTATATCAGAATGACTTGAAGTAGGACTAAAAAAATAATTGAAGACTTTTTCACTTTGCAAGATACGATTGCTTTAAATGGACAGCACATATCTGTTTGCCAGAGAGATTTTTGAGGACTTGCAGCCTCCCTATCCTTTTCCAGTTGTCATCCTCAGCTGCAGGTGACTAAATGGTAAAGGGAACAAATTCTCCATAATCTAAAACTGAAAAAACATTTTCTCTCCCCATCTGCCTCTGCCCAGATAGGCCACATTGGACAACATCTTTCCGATATTAGACTATTTAGTTCCAAAAATCAACTGTGCAACAAACCACTCAGCCAGCAAACCTGCTTATGCAAAACAAAGCTTTGAACAAGAAAATACAGAGCTATTCCCAGTAATGATACTGGGAAATACACTGCTTTTAGCTGCTCTTCTTGCTTATGTAAGGCAATTAGAATGAAACCCTAAAATGAAATATATATACTTTTACTAGTAAAGGAAAATCCAGTCGATTTTCCTTTACTCAAAAAGAAAAGGAGGGAAATGGGCACTAAATGGAACTTTGCACAGCAATAGCTGCAGGGAACAGAGATTGATTGCCCTCTCAGTAATTAAAATCACATAATAAGCTTTCAGTCACCACCACTGCAATTATTCAGATTTCAGCAAGTGCATATTAAAGGCTTGATAAAGTTTTTAGGTGACAGTTGAATACAGCGGTAAGGATCCTTTCCCCTTAAAATGGATGCAATTAAAGATCTCTGAGTAGTTATTTTCTCTTCATCAACTGAATAAAATAATACATAAAAATTCATTCAGTTTAAATAAATTTTATATTTTTGTTTGTTTTGTCTTTGCCAATCGAGAAAAACAGCGCTAAATTGTCACATGTTTACTGAAGCATTACATTGAACATGAACAGAATATGTGATTTTCAGACACCTTAGGACAAGCAATGACATGAAGAGCTGGAATTAATGATAGTTTACTCATTGATCTTCTTTTATCCAATTTCTAGAGGTTAGCAAAGTCCTTAGGAAGGCCAAAGGCTCAAATTCATTTCTGTGCTTTACCTGAACCAACGTGTCTCAGGAAGCTTCTCTAAATGCATACCATGCTGGTATAAATACCATCATCCTACAGAGAGGTGTCCTTCCTCTGTCTTGTTGGTCATATGTTGTTTTGTATTAATATTAAAAGACTCACTGGAGCAGAGACTGGAATGAAAATGTCCTACATCCTACGAGAGTGCCCAGCAGATCAAGCTGGGTTGTAAAATAATTCACTCCTTCACATGATGGTTCAATGAATTTTAAATAGTTTACGCTGAACACAGCAGCTCTAACAAACTGATAGTACTTTATTGGTGTGTGGCAGATGTGAGTTCAGATCCCTTCAAGCAGAAAGGCTTGATCCCTGGTCTCTCATGCGGTGAATAAGTGCCTAAGCTAGTGGATAAAAAGGAATGGTATTAACACCATTCCCTCAAATACATTTATTTGGCTACAAATATTTGGAGAAACTGGAATAAGTTCATGAAGAATTTCTAGTTGAAAGAAGCAATTTTTTCAATACAAAAGTTAGTCACATAAAAATTAAAACAAACATGAAACACTAAGTTGCAGACAGGATCTCTAATTTTTTTTCTATATTAAAAAATCTTTAGTTTCAGGGGTACATCTTGCTAAATAATTAATGTCATTCCATATGAGTCTTCCTTTCCTCACTGTTAAAGATCACTCTCCCAGTATTGTGCAGCGTCAGTACACTGTATCAGCAATTATTTTCTGTGACTCCAGATCAGTAATGAAAATATTGAATGGTGGCAGGGCCAATTACTGTCCTATGCAGATATCCTGAGACATATACTTCTCTGATAAAAAGCCCCGTGGGCATCTCATCTCAGCATCCTTTAGATTCCTGTGCCTGAACGCTATTTAAAATCTTGTTGGTGGCCTGAAAACTGTCTTCCAAGTGGATATATTCCCATAAGACAAACCTTTCTCACTGAGACCTGATCAGCAGGGCTTGCGAGACACCTAAACACAGAGGAAAAAGACAGAATATACTCAACTATGTCAGAAAAGCAATTCCTGCTTTTTATCTCTGAACCATATGGACGAAGCAGTAGGAGAGAAGCTGTGCTGCTGTTAACCATGCCATGACAGTTTTTCCCTTCTGTCTCCATTATTGTCACTTTGGTCTCATTGATCATAAAATTACGTGGGGAATGGGGGGAATGAAGATCTAAAACTCCACACATTTATTATTCTAATGAGTTAGCTCTATCGTTGTTAATCTGCCGAAGTGCAGAAGGGAAACAGTAGATACCATTTTAATTATTTGTTCTGGTACATGTGCAAACCTCCCTAACACTACTCATTTTCCTATAAAGGGACTTTTCTGGTGCTGGGCAGAGGAAGGCTCATCCAAAGTCTAATGTGCCTACACTGTGTCACTGAAAATCAAAATCCTACACAAGAGACAAGGTTGTTCTTAAGCCACAGACATAATGCGATTTCTCTTTTTCCTTTTCTTTTTTCTTTTTTTTTTTTTTTTAATATGCCTTGGGGTATGGAGTATAACTGTAAAATCCCAGAGACTCACAAGATCTGTGAGAACATATCCAAACTGACAGGAGAGATGGCATTGCCCTCTGGGACTTTCTAGCTTTGTCACACACTTTACAATGTAAATTATGGGTAAACAAGAGAAAGCTTTTCCATTTTAAATTAGAGCTTTGTAGACCCAGTGGGAACTCTCACCTTGTTCCGATGTGCAACAAGAAGAAAGTTATCTGTTTACTTCAGAAGTTTTGCTATTTGATGAAGCAGAGAGCCCAGTGACCAAAACAGAAATTACTTTGGAAGAGACAAAAGCTCATTTCCACTGACTTTGCATAGCACAGTCACTGAATAGCAACGATGGAAAAAGCAAGGCCTGCACTGGGTGTCTGTCCAAAGTACAGTGGTAGGTGTCCAATATGCTTTCACTGAAAGTTTTTTATTTTTGATATTTTTAATGAGCTGTAGTTGCTAACAGTCAAAGAAAAAAAAATAGTAATGGCAGAGTTTCTCCCACAGGCAGGTTAATTTTTGCAACATATTTCCTCAAATTGTCGAAGATTATAGTTTTCACTGTTTAGGGAACAAACATCAATATAAGAAACTGAAAAGGAAAATATGTTTATGCTAATTTTAACTTCCTTTTGATGTGTACATCCTCACCGATTAGATCCACAGGGATATACATCCCTCCTTCACCCTTTTCCTTCTCAGAACTGGCAGGTAAGAAATCCTGGATGTTTCTGTCTCCTTTTTATAACTGGATTGCATCCTGTTTCTGTTGTTCTCTGCAGATACTTGATCCACAGGACAGCTGACAGGAATGCTACCACCCTCCTCTTGCCATCCCCACACTGACTGCCTGCAGATGTCAGCCATCTGTCCGTCTCATCCGCACGCATGCAGGCCGGCTGCAGCCCGAAGTGTGCTGAGGTGGGCAGGACTGCTGCCCTCGGCAGGGAGCTGTGAGCAGAAAGATAATGCATGGAGGGCTCCAGTCTCCAAAATTGATCCTGAAAGGAATTTACTGTTGATAAACTGTTTGGTGCAGAGATATACTGAATGGTTCAGGGTACTGTTTCAAATGGAAACAAGTGGAGACAAGGGACTGTAAGTGAATCGTACAGCAGTGGAGGCCAGTGCAATAGAAGCTCGAAGTTTGCGTGCAACAAAACCAAGCCATTCTGGAGCCAAGGAAAGACTGCCCTTTGATGTGATCCTCAATGACATTAATCGAAGGAGAAAGGAGCCCAATCATCGGTTGCTGTGGGAAGTGACATGCTGGTCCTGCCTCTGGGGCTGCAGGAACAAGGAATGGGTCCTCCCTGCATCTCAGGTCTCTACAAAGGTCAGGGAACACAAGAGGGTAGGTACCACTGGGTTTAGCCCAAAAAATCTTTCTGCAAATCAGGCACATGATGGATTTGATGTTTAACCTCTGTCTGCATTTGCCTTACCTGATCGTCAAGGACTGGGAGAGGAAATTGTCCAGCCATGGCTTGGCACCAGGTCCATCAACACTTGGCCCTGCCTCACCTGTGCTCCATGCAGAATGCTGGCTGGCTGAGTAACTGATAGACATGCAGATCTACCCAGCCCTCTCTGGCTCCCTTCTGCTGCCCTCTTGGCTGGCTGTGCTGTGCCACAGAAGAGAAAGAGACCACTCACATCGGCACCGTTCCTGCACAGGGGTCTGCCAGCTCCCACTGCCCACACCTCAGCGTAGAACAGATCTGATTTCTTTGGTGAGTTTTAAATGAACAAATACTTAGGGCTTGGACTGTCATATATATTTATACACTTTATATAATATACTGATTTGTCGTTCAGGATTTCTTAGTAGAACAAAGCTGGACAGCAGTATTTGTCACGGGTAAGAACTATTGACTACAGTATGACCAGTCATTGAAGTTTTCATCTAGGAACTTGGCCAGGTTTCAAGGTCTGGTTATACAGCACTCTGCATATGATGTGCTGTCATATATTACAAGAAACAGCCAGTCCACGGTGCTAATACACACTGCTGGTTTTTAAAGACAGGAAAAGATAGATTAACATCATGTTTTGAATACAAACATGACAATTTCTAATATATTACCTAAGAAATATGTTGGCAAACACACAACTTCCTCTGTTCTCTAACAATAGCAATGTTAGTGTTTGGATCATAAAAAAAAAAATAAATGAAAAAAACCCAACAACAAAAAATCAGACACTCACAGAATTGCAAAAATTATTGTGTTTTATTTGAGGTAAATTCTGTCTGTTCTGAGCAATAAAGTCCCATTTTCAGTTGAATTATAGTATTTTACAAATGCCATAAATGTGAATATGCTGAAAGCAGAGAAGTTTAAAGTACCATTGTGTACTTAAATGATAAACAATTGTGCCGAATCTGCCAAGGTCCAGCACTGCAAACTAGCTAGATAGCACTGAGCAAAGCCAAAGCAATAAAGCCAAATGCTCCGTACTGATACTTCAAACTTTACTGTCAACACACACAGAACAGCACCTCATCCATCGTGATGAACTTAGACAAAACAAATGTTTGGGAAACCTGCACTGGATGCAAGTGATACTTCAAAAACAATCATAAAAATGAGAACCTAAATCAAATCCTATTTGTCCATAAAGGCAGAAAAGATGACAACTTTTATAGGATTACTAAATTTATAGGTGATTCCATTACTTTAGTTGGGTTTTTTTGTTCTCCCTTGCTGTCCCTCTCTACCTTGCTATCAGCAGATCAGCCAGGCTAGGAAGGCAAGTGTTCTTCATAAGGAAAAAGTGTTTTTTTTTCCCTCTGACTACCTTCACAGAGGAGAAACTGTGTGTCTCTCTTTCTCTTTTTTTTTACATAAATTTCAGTGGGGAGAAATCTCTGAAGTCATGACTTGATACTGGTTACAGGTCATGGCACAGCATTGTCTTCTTCCATACGAAGCTCTACAACTCAACTCAGAGGTAGCCAGGAGAGGGAAAGCGGTATTCATTGTGTGAGATAGCTGAAAACATGCAGCTGAGTTAATCTGTTCGAGTGCTGGCAGCTTGTGCTCTTTGGCAGCCCACTAATCCAGCTTTGATAACATACCGTGATTTGAGTGGGCAGCTAAAAATTGTATGGCACACTTGCTTAGGATTGATCAACTCTACTGGTAAAGTTACATGTTTATTTAGCATGAGAAAATAGCAGGCTTGATGGATTAGCTGAAGGCAGGCTTCAGGCAGTGTGTCCTCTGAAGGATTTCAGATCAGCTTACAGGCGCTCCCAAACACTTTGCTAGGCAAGGTTCATTTTGAAAGGCCCCACAGACGATGCTAGGGAAGATATGTAATATGATAAAGTCCATTTACAACACAGGCAGAACCCCTCACCATCAGTGCTATTACAGCCTGATTGCTAATTATCTATTTTATCGGCTTACTATGGGGCACAACAGGGCACCTAGATCTTCTGGCCCTTGGTCTATCTGTTGCTCATTGCAGTCTTCAGCAAGCTGGGACTTGATTTTCTCATGTTATCTGTTAAATGGTGATAACTGTATCTCCCCTCTTGCCTCCTAGGTGTTACAAAGATTTATGGATGACTGCGCAGTGCTTTCAACATACAAGCCTGCCAGGAGTTATTACTGTTGCCTATTTTGAATGTCTTGTGTTAGTTGGTACCAACAAACAAACACATTTTGATTTTTATTTATCATGTTGACATCACCCTTCCAGATGTTTTGAAACCTGGATCATGCAGTTTAGAAAACCTTACGTATTACTGATTGTTCAACAAACCTGAAGGCATTTCTTTAGCTAGTAGTGAACAATATGCAAGGGCTTTTCATATTGAGGCTAGAACTGCCTTTATTTAAAAACCCCTATTTCCTAATGAGTTCAGGGAGTCTTTTCTTAAAACTTTGTGTGAAGATGCAAATGTTTGAATGTCTTTTCTCTGTTTTGATTTTAACTTAAGGATATTTTTAGGTATAAATTGAACCTGGTGTTTTCTATGGAGGAATACTGAGAAGTGACTGCTCCTGAGGAGTGTTAGTTACTCGTGATCTTCTTTTCTAAGAAGAAAATGAAGAAAAAAAAAAAGTACATTAACCATAAAGGTCATGTCACACAGAGAAGTGTTGCTCAGTGAGAGACGTCCGGTCTAAGGACAGCTTTGAGGCAGATTAATCCAGAAAAGCATAATGGACAAAAAAGCAAGGACATCAGCCTAGAAGGGTTTCACTTGCATTTCAGTAGCTCTTCAGCTGCTGGATCTTCATAGTAATGGAGACGAATAGAAAAAAAGAAAATAGAGGCTTTATCTTTTCTTCTATTTTCTTTTTTTTTTTTTTCTGTTATGTGAATAATGATCGTCAGCATGGTGCTCAGCTGCTTATTAAACTTGAGTCCCTACAGCAGAACAGACATTAAAGCAGCTCTTGGAATTGCATAGATGGTTGTGGTAGCTTAAGTTGTCTGTTTGACAAGGAACACCCTTGGAAGAGTCCCTGCCATTGAAGCTTCCATTTTTCACCAGTAACAATCTCTGACTTGTTACTGGTGAAAATTTGGCTTTTAATATAAGAACATATCAGAAGAATGGCTGTGATAAATCCAAGCAAAGATCCATCTTGCTCAGTGTCCCGTCTCTGGAAATGGCTAACAACAGATGACCAAGGAGGAATAACAGAACAGAAGAGGCATACAGTAATCCTTTTCAGGAGAGTTTCCAAGGATCAGGGACCTGTGCTTCAGACATTTCTAAGACAAGTGTCTTAGAATTGTCTTTAGCAGGTGTCAGCTGAATCCACATGTCCATGTCTGCAACCCCTGACTGCACAGGGCTAAGCTCGTCTTAACTTCATCCTGATGAGATTGACCTGACACCTCTGAGTAAATGTTTCTTCACTGGTCATCTACTTTCAATATGACATAATGTAAGAGATTCTTTGAATCTGCTGATTCTGTAATGATAATTCAGCATTAAATATTCATAAAAGTTCTAGGTAGATCACAGCAGGGCCAGATTAATGAAAAAGCACACTAATGTATGATTGGTGTCTCAAAAATGAGGAAACTTCTAAAAGTAAATACTGCAAAAGAAAAATAGATTCACAGAATGGCTTTAATCTTATTTACCTATTGGTAAACTCAGAAGGAACATATTTTGATCAGTTCTTTTTCCCTTTGTCTTATGTATTATGTCATTTACTCCCTGACTTTGTAAAAGAGCTATCTTGAAAACTTAGATCAAAGTCAATAACACTAATAAGAAAATTCAGAAATGTTGGCCTTTTATTCTGTGTCCCCATAACCCTTTTGGATCTTCAGTCTCCACAATGTAGTAAAAATAGACATTCAGAAATATACATTAACAATAAAAGATTGTTGTTCTCTTCTACTTTGCATATTAACCTCCTCATGAAGGATTTGGTGCTGTTTCTTCTGCAGCAGCAAACAGCAAGATTGACCTCAAAAGATTTAATCTACTTTTTCTCTTCTTGTTATTTAGTTTTGTGATTCAAGTACAACTCTGGAGATGAAACTACTGAAGAAAACAAATATTACATTTTAGATAAATTTATTCTCTATCCAGCTCATGTAAATCTAAACTGTTGAGGTTAAGTAAATTGTAAACAATCTATGTTCTTGGTAATGGACATAAAATGTTATTTATCAGTCTCTGTGGTGCCAAAATGAGGTGCAATGCCAAAAAGGGTGTAAATATTGCCATTTGTAATGCCATTAAAATGGAAATTAAGGAATCAATCATGGTTTGTTGTGCAATTCATAATTTAGGTGAAGCTTGTGTTACTGTATGGTGCTGCAGATTCAGGTTTGACAGTCGGAAGATGATAATGCACCATTTTTTATCAAATATTGGTAGGACATGAGGCTGTAAGTGAAATTTACAGGGTATATTTTAAAGTGTGATGAAATGCAGACGTGCCCTAGATAGTCACTAATCTCTGATTTAGGTATTAAATAGCAATCTTGGCCATTTGAGATAGTTTCTTTAATGGTTCCATCTTCATAATATCTCAGGACTTTCTAGTAATTGATTAAGCAATGCAATAACCATCTGTTTCATGTTGTTAATTATCTTCCTCATCCTCTCATGCATGCAGTATCATCGATGTTTATTGCAGTTTATTTTTTAAGTATACATCCAACTGCCTATGCCAGTCACAACCCAGCTGAAGAATTTGTCTTGCCTTTGGAGGACATGAACACAGGAATGTTATCTGTGCTGGTCAAGAACAAGAGAATGAAATTAGTGGTAAACTATAGAATTTTATAACTGCACTTGTTATTAGACCTGATACCTAACAGGCTTGTTCAGACATGGGAAAAAAAATGTGTTAAAAAAAAAAAAGCACCTGGCAAAACACCTGAGAAAAGTGAGGTATGAAAATTTAAATACATTTCTTTTCCAAATCATCATTTTCGTTGTTACTGCAGAGCGTTTTCATTTAGCATTTTTCTTCAGTAATGCTGATACTTTGAAAAAAAACCGAAAAACTAAACTAAACAGAAGCACTTTTTCTCTTCTCAGAATTTCAGGTAGATGTAATTTAACACCTGCTGTATAATTCCATGTTATCTCCTACAGTCAGACGGGGAAGATGTTGAAACAGTTTAATAGAAGACAAGTTCAATTTTTTTTTGCTCAGACTGTTAGAAACCTTCTAATTTCCATAAATGTGTTAGTGGGAACACTCTAGACATAACTCTCACTTTTGACTTGCGCTTATCCCTTAGCACATTTTTTTTTTAATGCTTACTGTTTACTTGTCTCATATATTTATAGAAAGCAATAAACTGCCCTCTCAGGGTTCAATTTGCCATGCTTACTTAGATTCTTCTCACAAAGTACAGAAACTCAGCCTTATATTCTTTCTCCATGTGTATTCTGGTTTGACCTCATCTTTCTTTAGCGTAGGGGATCAGACAAGTCCTAGGTATTGTAGGCAAGGGTTTAGCAATGCCTTGTACAATGGGACAAAAATCAGCAGTTTTATTGTTCTACCAGAAGCCTCTCTTCTACACATTGTAGAGTCACTTTTACATTGCTCTGGCCGTACCACATGGGTTACTGTGTTATTCCTGAGTTCAAAAACACTCACAAGATCCTTCTCTGCTGTTCCTACATGAAGACATCCCAACTTATGGTTGTTTTTCCTATGAGTTCAGAACTGATATTGCTAGTTACTTTTACTCTATTTAGTCACTTTCTATTTTCTGCTTCTTTAATCATGACTTTCTCTTTTATGATACTCCAACATTCCCTGTCTTGATGCTACTTCCAGAATTGTGCTAGGGATGGATTTCATGAGCATGAACTGCAGTATATTATGGTCACTAATGTAAACAATGACTCCTGATGAACTGCACTGGTTACCTCTTTCTGCCTAAATATTCCTCCCTTCAGCCCTACTCATTTTCACTTATTGTTTATGCCATTCTCTTCCCCTTGATAGGACCCTGAGCCAGATACAGCTGTGAAATGGCAAGACCTTATTGTTGCAAACTGCCCCAAGAATTCACAACATTTTGAACTCAAAAAATCAGCTTTAGTTAGAATATGAATAATTAACTTCCCAAACAGAGAACACACAATGCAGCTAGGCAAGACAGAGTAGTAAAAAAGGGCTAATTGGTATTTTCCTCCTGCCCATATGGCTCTTGTGGAAAGCTCTTTCCTTCTGGGTTTACCCTCAGTTAGCTCAATGACTTTCAGGTTCCACCAAATTGCCCAGTCACCTCTGGCTGACTGGAAACTCCTGTCCACTCTGAAACCTGTTTGTCCTCTCCTGTCATTACAGGAACATTTGAGTTTCTTTGAGCTACTGCTCCCAGCCCTGCGTGTTGCTTCTCTCCTTCCTCGGCCTGTCACTCACAACAGCCTCTCAAAGCTGCTGACCTTTGGGCATGTCTATTTGCTTCCAAAAGAAGGGACAAGCCTCTGCTTTTTCCAAGAGTTGCATCTTACCTCCTCACTCTTTTAACAGACTATAGAACAAATGAAGAACAAATAATTAAAATAAATCATATATTGTTTATCATGTATTCCTTTTGGTTCCCTTATTAATCTCTATGTTTGCCAGCTTAACTAATATTTATGTATTAACAGGAAAATATCAAATATTTACTGAAATTCAGATGAATGTGATATACTTAATCTTCTTTGGGAAGAGAACATCAAAGAGCTCTCCCAGGTCAATCTTTCAAGAAGTCTTTAACACATCATGTTAAATTTAATCTCAGCTACCTCTAATTTTTCGCTTATCCCTTCCTTCCAAGTCTGCTCTCCAGCCTGCTATCTTGGCGTTTAGACTGAGAGGCCTGAAATTGCTCATGTCACTTTCCAAAATACAGATTACCTCCTTTCCTGTCTTCAATTATGCAAAAGGACTTGACAAAATACTTGCTGTAGGATTTCCAAATTCAGTATCAATTCTGAGGAAATTATCTCACTACTTGAACTGTGTTTCATAAGTTTTTTCTATTGTAGTTGTGACTATTTGTGATTTTGAAGATGCATTCTCATCTTCTGGTTTCATTTTGCATTAGTTCTGTAAATCCGCAGTCCTGGAAGCTGACCAGAGTATATTTAGCTTTGGACTACACCAACATTATCTTACTCTTTACCTCTTTAGTATTCTTGTGTCCCAGTTCTATAACAATTTATTTATGTGGCTGGACAAATTTTCTCTCTACTTTCTTTCAGAAAGCTGAATTCAGATTGATTTTCTGCTCATTATCACAGCAAACTTTGCCTGATTTGATGCTCAACATATAGATGTCTGTGATTTTTTTCTACTCTCTTCTTATTTTTAGTACCCTTCTTATTCTCAGACTTCTTTTCCTCCAAATATTCCAGTGGATGAGATAGCTCTTTGTCCAAGGTTTTCATTTGTGGGAGAACACAGACTCCTGATCATTTTAGCTCCTTTGATATGATGAAAGTCCATTTTCAAGGTTTTCACCCATCCAATTTTACTAGGAAGTTTCTTTAACTTTTCAATACTTGGTTATTCAAAACAGTCTTATCTGTAGACCTATGTTTTTAATCTCCTATTTTGCTGGAACAGAAATAACTCATCACTTCTCAATCCAAGATTATTTTCTACAACAAGCATCTGAATTGTCTAAACAGCATTCCTTTTCTTGTTTCAGTGACTATGTAATGAAGAAATCCGAAAACTATCGTACTCAGCTGAACATTTTCCAAGCCGTTTCTACTGATGTCCTCTATGGAACAATTCTGGTATTAATTCTCTCTCTAATAACATTACAGATTTACTATCTGTATCCAAAACACACCCAGTTATTCTCTGCTAGACTGCTGGCATCAGTCCAGGGGAAGCTGTTTTACTATCTTTGTTTTATGTCCTTGTAAAAGATACACCTTAAGAGATAAAAATTGAAATAATTTTATTCCCACTTAAGGAACTTTTGCCTGAGTGGAATTCATTATTTTATTTTGGGATGCTGTATGGAGCTTTGACTAACTCTCAATTCTGCATCCCAGGGAAAAATGATTAATTTTAGGTCCATCTCAGGTATTTCATGTCTGAAATAGCCTGCTACAGTAGGAGCAGAGGATGCATCCTGCATCTCAGGGATATTGATGGGCAGATACCTGTTACTGGAGTGATATACCAACTTGAGGCTCAATGCAGTGATGATAAATAACAGTACTGAGGGATAATCCATAATCCTGAGTTGGGCAAATCTTAAAATTTTAGTAGGTGTTTGTGTAAAGAATAGATGCAGAAATTTCCTTTGCATTTTAATAAACCAAGAACAATTCTCTATGTGACTATTTAATAAGTGGGAAGATCAGAATGTATTTGGGAGTGAGGGGGAGAGAAAACAAATGTAAATGACACTGAGCTTTGTATTACTGATTGCCTGGTATTGAGCCCTAACTCAATTGTATGTGATGCAATATTGGTCTCTCATCTAATTAAAGATGAATCAAAACAAAAAATTATTTTCTTAGTCATCTGAAAACATTAATTTTACACTCAATTACTCTCCTTTAGAGTGGAGCTTTGCCATTAATTTCGCTTATGGAGAAGTGATACTGGAAGTTTAAGTTGATCTAAGTTCACACTACTACCAAAGGGCAGGATGACCCCTGCCCATACCTGCTAAAACCGTCAGCTCTTACCTTATGGCCTCATTAGTGCCCATGCATTCTGAGTTGACCTTATCCACCTGAAATATCATTCACTCAGTAAGCTATGATTATTTCTAAGGTCCTGACCGAGTTCATCTTGTACCCGCTTGCATGCTAGAGCCAGCAGCTCCCAGCTGGCACCTGGGAAAAGGTGCAGATTAGCTTAATCTGATCTTGCAAATGATTTTTTCAGAAAAGAATTGCATGAAAGTGAGATACTTCTGCCTCTGCTATAGTCTTACGCTTGGCTGTTAGATCCAAACTAATATGCAATAAACATGTGAAAATACAGTGCATGCTGAAGGTTATATTTGCCTAACTGTGATTGTTGTGCTTTGAAGGAATATTCTCTACCACCTCAATTTGTGAACACAGATATTTTACATACTGTAACATTTAGTGGTGCATGAAGATACTGCTGGGCATCAGTTTCACAACAAACCCACAACTGAACAGTTTAGAAAGGACACTCTGGGCTGCTTTTATCTTCATGCCATCTTATGCTATCTTAATGCAGGTTCATAAACCAAAACAATCTGAGGTGTATAACCGTAACTTCCTGCTAAAAGATAAATTTTGCAAGATGTGTACTTTCTGCACAAGGAAAGAAATCAAGTAAAAAAAATATGGACAGTAGTAGATAAGACTTTCTTTTGACCTTTGTTGCCAAAGAAGGAGATTCCAGGCAGAATTTTTTTTTCTGGCCTTTATAGAGAGTATTGCAAATTTAGGATGCGTTTCTGGAACTACTATTGACTGCTACAAGAGGTTGCTCTTCTCCTTGAACTCTTCAGGTTTTTTTTCCTATCAATTGCTTTCTCTGTTGGTTATATGCTAGGAAGAAGAATGTCTCCAGAGACAGGGATAGTTTTCTTGAATGGTTCTGTTCAGAAAAGTTTTCCTGCAGCAAAGAGAGGAAGAGATTTAGGAACCAGGCATTGCAATATAGAGGACAGGATGAGTCTAGATGTTATGTGATCTATTTTTATTTACACTGAAATATTTTACACCTAGGATGGTTTGTTGCTTGCCATAGTTCTGATACCTTGAAGCACAGCTATATTCAACTGGGGGTGTTTGCTCTCTGGTTAAGTACCTGTCAATGGGAAAGCTCTTGCAACCTCTAAAGAAGATCATACCCACTCCTGGAAACAAATAAGGACACCTGTATGCAAGGACTTTCCTCCTGCTGCCAGGAATTAGATTTAGCAATGCATATGTATGCAAAGGTTTTATATGACCAGCATTCATTTATTTCCTACCTATCCTTTCAATTTAGTGACCTGGTTAAGAATTTTCATTTCCTAAGAAGCTTGACAAACTCTCTGTCAAGTAACACAGTTGTTTAGCACTGACACAGTATGGAGAGCCGTGCTGCAAGTATGCATGCAGACACTGCCAGGGATTTGTGCAGTCAGGGTACGTGGCCACTACAACATGGTGCCAGTGGGTCCCCATGCCTACAGTTTCATAAATAACCATCACAACTAGAAAATGACCTTTCTCTCATTGCTCTCTGCCTTTCTTCAGGTGAGTGTGGCTGGCACAGATTGTTTCTTTTTGACTGGGATATTGAACAGAGGTAACATAGAAATTTGATTTAGACAGGTACACCTGTGAGTAAATTTCATTTTTATGAATGCCTCAGGACAGTGTAGCACACAAATGAAACTGAGCTGAGATGCCCTTGTTTGGTGGGATGACCTCAGTCCCTTGAGAACTAGGGCAGATCTGAGCAAGACATTCTAGTTTTGAGCCATTTTCTGTTCACTTTCAATACAAGCAGGTTCCTGTATGAAATGTCATTCCCAATAATACATTGAGATCTTCTTTATACATAAAAACCTCCTTGTTGTTCTGGAATTGCTGGTGCTTGAAATACAGGGAGGGATGTGCCTTCCTGTTACTGCAAAAGATTTAACAGACTTTATTATAGGAATCTGAGGCATTTCTCAGTTAATTACTATCAAGGAACATACACAGATCAATAAAGCAGGCTTTTTTTGTAAGAACATCTATTTTTTTTTTTTCACCTGGATGAGCAAGTCAGAAGTCTACACCATCTTATTGGTATCCTGGCTGATTCAGTCACCACTACAATATAACACCAGAGAGTCTATGGGGATACTCATGCCTTGAGCGTTTGTCATCTTGAGAGTAGTTTCTGTTTGGTGGGGCTGAAGGTTCCCTCTGTCTGACCCTGCAAGCAACGAGGGGATGTGGAGAGAAATAAACTAAGACTTACTGTAGCCCTAGCAAGCCAAAGCTACTTTGAAAAATAATGCAGAAGCGGTAGCTGGAGCTGCCTGATAACTTATACAGATTCATGGGGAGACCGAAGCCAATGAATTTAATTTCTTGGTTCGTGGGTGGTGAGGAACAGCACCAGGACAGCATGGAATGTCATGCAATGTGGCAAGAGAAGGAAGAAGAGAAAGAATACTAACCTGGAAGATGGTTTTATTTCTGAAAATAGACTGGGTTTTTTTTTTTGGTTCTATTTCTTTTGTTTGGCTTTTTTTTAAAAACAAAACAAAACAAAACAAAACAAAACAAAACCCCCAAAGTTTACATCTTCTGAGTGTCCAGGCAGGCTGAGAGGATAGGTTATGTTACTACGTCCTATCTGCCAGATCCAAATGCACAAATTTAGTTTGGATGGGTTAAGATAATTTTATGAGTTGCGTTGCCATGTTACTCTCTTCCCTGCGTAGCTCTGTATTTTGCCTGTGTTTTGGAAGCGCAGTCTTCAATCACACACACACACACTCTGCAGAGGTGAAAGCTGATTCATCTGAAAACAGGGAGAAAACGAACTGCTACCAGCCTTAAATTTGCTAGTCAATGCATTCCTCCCTCTCTTTCCTGGATGAAGGTCAAGTGTAAGATATCTACCAGGCACAAGGGAAGGGGCAAAATTCCAGGCTGCCAAGATTCAAATATGTGGTGTGATCTTGAGTATATATAGGTGCTCAGAGGAGGCATGTCCCCCAAGCCTCCTCCATAAATTTTCAAGGAATTCAACTCAATTCCACCTCTTTGGTTGCACCCAGAAGCACAAAGTAGCCAACTCCAAGGGCAAGAATTATGTTAAAGACTGTCTAGGGGACCTGAGGTGGATTAACAATTTAAAAAGAGAAAGCTGCAAAGGTGAGTTGTCTGAACAAAGCCTGACTGGCTTATTGACCCTTGCTGCAGTGCTACCACGGGGATGACAAGGAGCAATCCTGTAATTTTTATTCCTAGGAAAGAGGAATGCTGTAAAGCACTCAAGCAGGGAGTCCAAAAGAGGCCATAACTACTGTGGTCCTGAACTTAGAGTTGAAGGAGAGAGCTTGATGTTTCGGAGAAGGATCCACAACAACCTTCCTGAGTAAGCAAAAAGTAAATGCACACGTTCATGAATGAGCTGGCTACCAGTCAGGGCACAAAATTCTCAACAACTCCCCTTGCCAAGGACTGCTGGGAATTATTACTGCCTAATGCCCAGGTCATAATTCCTGCCCCATGGATGACACTGGAATGAGGAAGACACTGGAATTTGCTTTCCCTATTCTCCATTCTTGTACCATGAAGTCATTATATCAAATGATGTGTCTCCACCTCTAGCTTGACTGTGAAGAAAGTGCTAGCCACCACTCCACTCTGTGCTGAACCTGAGACTGCCTGTAGATCCTTTGAAAATTGGAGTGAAATAAGCTATGGAGGGGACTCAAGTGGAAAAACATTTGATTTTGCCTTCTCAGTCTGAAGTAGGTGCTAGACTGCTCAGCTGGGCCCGTATTGAGGTACTTCTAACTCTGCAGAGGTGAACATTGGTAAAAAAGAAAGTGTGTCTCCGTCACCGTAGGCTTCCTTCACAGGTGCAGAATCATTTCCAGACAGCAATTCATACAAACTATTTTGGAAATCTCCTTTAGACATCTGTCTCTGAGATACAATATTCCTATGTGAGGTGTTGCATTTGTTTCTGAACAGGACTCTTTGATTGCCAATCCTAATGGTGTTCTTGAGAACAGTGACTAGAGATGCTTGGAAAAAAGCATGACCAATTTGGTCTCCTGCATTTCAATGACAATGCATTTCATCTGGGGATGAAATGGAACATTTTATCACAAAACATACTTGTAATCTAAGTACTCAAGACTTAAAAAAATTAAACATTTCAAATAAAAGGTATTTTCATTTTTTAAAAGGTTTTTATTCTAAACTAAACTATTCTTAATTAAATTCAAGTAGGCATTGATGAAAACATAAAGGTGATTTTCTATATGTTTTTTTCCCCAGGAAATGAATCTATTTTCCAAACTTCCCATCATGACATAGATTCTATGCTTATCTACATCCACACAGCTCTGTTGGTTCTTTACTACAGGGATAGCTGCAGACATAGTTTAGCCCTCAGATTTAGAGTTAAGTCAGAGTCAGTATCAAAGACATGGTCAAAATCTCCCTTCAATTACCTTCACACTAGCCTCCCCCTTCACAAAATAAATGATTTTTGCTGCTTTGTGGGTTTTTCCAAGCCCTGAGCATTATTGTGCTGTGGGTTTTATACTTTGAAATAGGTTACGGAATAAGAAATCATAAATATTCATTCTTCAGCAACATCCTCTGAACAGCTTCCTCACTGCTGCTGTCTGGGGTCTGCCCATAATCACATGCTGTCAGGCTCCCTGCCCTTTGCCCTTCTCACTCAATCAGGATAGGAAATAAAGCAAAATAATGAAGCAGGGGCTTTAAAATGTTGATGTCTGTGCATGGGGCACACCACATGGTATCGCTCTCAGGAAAAAAAAAAGCTCCGATAGAGGCATTTTCAACTAATGAAATACCATAGGTAAGCCATGGAAAAGCAGTTGCTTGCTGTGGGTTTCTAGACCAAAGAATATGCTGAAACACATCATGGCACACTGATGGGGACTGATGGGAAAAACACAGAATGTACAATTTCTCTATACAAAGAGACATTTCTTAGGAAAGATTTAAGGATGACTTGCTGATAGGATGCAGTAATTAACCTCTAGCCACGCTTTGTATTCAAATATGGGTGGAATGGTCTGAAGGACAAGGAGATGGCATTTGAATGTATAGAGAAGCCTCTCATTGATCTTCTATCTTTTTGGGATACATAGCATATGCAAGCCCAGAGAAAGTTGCTTTTGAAAGGGAATTGAAAGCTCTTGGCTATAATGAAAGGCTTTTAAAACTGCTTTGCCAAAGTCATCCCTCCTCCTGTTTAGTTGAGGTTTAACTGTCCATCAGTTGTGCTCAAAAGGAGGGCTACAAAATACATATCCCATTTACAACACACAGCACTGAGACATCCCTGCGAAGTACTGCATACTAAACACAAGCTTCATGAAAGCAATCCTCTCTGCTGTTCACAATATTTTTAGTTGCTGTGGGCTTGACTGTTTAAGGTATTTTGCCTAGCTCTGCCCTGCATCAGTCTCTGTCTAACTTGTAAGATAAGAGATGGTCATTATTGAGTTGCTGTGGAGTGACAGAAAGAAAAGGGAAAAAGCATGAACTAATGCAAAACCCAGAAATACCTAGTTTCTTTGAAATCAGAGAACTTGAGGGCATTTTTTCCTGCACTTTGAAATGTGACTTTTGCCATGTCACAGGCAGAAAGGGAAACCCAGAGGCCTCTTCTGCGCAGAACTTCTAGATGGAATTGCCTTCAAAAGAGAGAAGAGCATAAAGCGACTTCTTCTCTTACGTGCTGTAAGCTACCAGCAGATTTTCTTTGTCCTTTTTCAACTTTTATAAATTCAGACTGACCTTCAAGTCTTTTCTTTTTCTCCTTTGCTTTTCTTTTTCTCTTTTGAGCTGTGAAAATATATCCTAACACTGTCTTCTCCAATACAGTGCATACATGATTATAATCCTGACAAGTCACATTTAGTTCAAGTACAAGAGCACTCTCCTTGTCTCTGTCTCTCTGAGCTCCTCATTTCTTTCCCAAGAGGAGCGCGGCAACCACGATGGGCAAACAGGGTGTGGCGCGGCAGTTTGCACGGGCAGGGCGCTTCAGGGAGGGCACTGACCCAGGGCATTTGCTGTTCCCAACTCTCAGGGCAACATGGCAAACTCTCGCCTGAGAGCAGAGGCTGCAGCTCTGGCCGGGAGGCCTGCACCAGCTACCCCCGCGGTGGTCGATGCCTCCATGCAGACGGAGCAGCCCAAGGGAGAGGCTGAGGTGCAGACCTTTCCCTGCAGGCAGTGCCTGGACCCCATTCCCAGGGCAGGGGCAGGTGGCAGCCCTGACTGCAGAAGCTGTGCCCAGGTAGAGGAGCTCCTGCGGCAGGGGCTGAGCTGCAGGAGGCAGTCAGGAGGCTTGTGGGACACCAGGAAGGCTCAGAGGGAGCTGGATACTTGGTTTCAGGCACAGTCTGCACCAGAACCACAACACCCAGTCAACCAACCAAAACTTCCCCCACTGACACACGAGTAAGCAAGCAGACAGAAGATGCCAGTGACTGGAAAGTTGCAAGGGCAAGGCTCAGCAGGAGGAAGAAGAAGCTTGCCCTGAACCCCAAGGTGCCCCTGCAGAACCGCTTTGCTGCTCTGAGGGCCAAAGAAGTGAGACCTAGCAACTCGGGTGAGGCACTGGAGCCGTGCGAGGTAGCCCAACCGGCTCGCGTGATAACTCGTGCTACCAAGAAAAAGAAACGTGTGGTAGTAGTGGGTGACTCTCCTGAGAGGTATGGAGGCACCCATCTGCCGACCTGATGCGCTCTCTCGGGAGGTATGCTGTCTCCAGGGGGCTCGTATGAGGAATGTCACCAAGAGAATAACAAGCCTCATACGGCCTACGGACTACTATCCGTTGCTGGTGTTTCATGTGGGTGCCAGCGACACAGCCGGCAGCAGCCAGAGAAACATCAAAAGGGATTTCAGGGCCCTGGGTACAACAGTCAAAGACTCTGGGGCGCAGGTGGTATTCTCCTCAATCCTCCCAATTGAAGGAAATGGGCCTGAAAGGGCCAGACATATCTGGCAGGTCAACTCGTGACTCAAGGAGTGGTGCTACAGCCAGGGCCTTGGGTATCTAGACCACGGGGCATGCTTTAAGAAACCTGGTCTAGCAGAGGTGGACAGGGTACACTTAACTGAGAAAGAGAAGAGTGTCCTTGACAAAGGCTTGCCAGGCTCATCAGGAGGGTTTTAAACTCCCAGTGTTGCTGGGGGAGGGGGAGCACAGTCTAGTCCACCGCTGTCAGCATGGCGCCAGTGCGAGCACCGAGTGCCCAGAAGCTGAGGAAGGATTGCAGGTAAGTGCGAGTGAACTTAAACTGCTGTCCAAAAGAACTCCCGTTGCTCCAGACAGCAAGTCAGCTTTGTTGGGGGCCCATCTGAAGTGTCTATATACCAATGCACGCAGCATGGGGAATAAACAGGAAGACCTGGAGAAGCGTGCACACGAGCAGGGTTACAACCTTGTTGGCATCATGGAGATGTGGTGGGATGACTCGTATGACTGGAGCATCAACATGGAGGGGTACAGGCTTTTCAGGAAGGACAGGAAGGGGAGATGAGGAGGGAGTGTCGCTCTCTACATCAGCAACCAGCTGGAACGTGTGGAGCTCCTCCTGGGGATGGAAGAGGAGCTGACAGAGAGCTTATGGGTCAGGATTAGAGGACGGGGAGGGACAGGGGATGTTATGGTGGGAGTCTATTACAGGCTGCCTGGCCAGGAGGACAGAGCGGATGAGGCCCTCTACAGGCAGATAGGAGCAGCCTCGCAGTCACAAGCCCTGGTCCTCATGGGGGACTTCAACCACCCTGACATCTGTTGGAGAGATAACACAGCAGGGCACAGGCAGTCCAGGAAGTTCCTGGAATGCGTGGCGATAACTTCCTCCTGCAGGCGATAGAGGAGCCGACAAGGAGGGGTGCCATGCTCAACCTTGTGCTCACCAGCAGGGAGGGGCTGGTGGGGGATGTGAAAATCGAGGACAGCCTTGGTTGCAGCAGCCACGACATGGTGGAGTTCAAGATCCACGGAGCAGTGAGGAAATTACATGGCAAGCTCTCAGCCCTGGACTTCAAGAAGGCGGACTTTGGCCTCTTCAGGAACCTCATGGGCAAAGTGCCATGGGAGGCGGCCCTGAAGGGAAGAGGGGCCAAGGAAAGTTGGTCCACATTCAAGGAGCACCTCCTCCAAGCTCAGCAGAGGTGCATCCCGATGAAGAACAAGGTGGGCAAAAAGGCCAGGAAGCTGGCGTGGATGAGCAAGGAGCTCCTGGACCAACTGAAAATAAAGAAGGAAGCCTACAGAGGGTGGAAGGGGAGACAGGTAGCCTGGGAGGATTACCAAGCTGTGTGAGTGGCCAGGGATCAGATAAGTCAGGCTAAAGCCCTGATGGAATTGAATCTGGTCAGGGATGTCAAAAACAAAAAGAAAGGCTTCTATAGGTATGTAGGGGACAAAAGAAGGTCCAAGGAGAATGTAGGCCCCCTCTGGAAGGAAACCAGTGTCCTGATTACCTGGGACATCGGGAAGGCTGAGGTACTCAATGACTTTTTTGCCTCAGTCTTCACTGATAAGAGCTCTTGTTGTGCCACTTAAGCTGTGGAAGGCACAAGCAGGGACTGCGAGGATGAAGAACCACCCACTGTACTCGAAGAGCAGGTTCGGGATCATCTGAGGAACCTTAAGGTGCACAAGTCCATGGGACCTGATGAAATCCATCCGCAAGTCCTCAGGGAACTGGTGGATGAAGTTGCCAAGCCACTGGCCATTTGAGAAGTCGTCATGATCTGGTGAGGTCCTCAATGACTGGAAGAGAGGGAAGATAACCCCCATTTTCAAAAAGGGAAACAAGGAAGACCCGGGCAACTACAGGCCGGTCAGCCTCACCTCTGTGCCTGGTAAGGAGCAGATTCTCCTGGAAACGATGCTAAGGCACATGGAGAGCAAGGAGGTGGTTGGTGACAGCCAACATGGCTTCACCAAGGGCAGATCGTGCCTGACCAATTTGGTGGCCTTCTATGACGGGGTGACAGCATCGGTGGACAAGGGACGAGCAATGGATATCATCTACCTGGACTTGTGCAAAGCTTTTGACACTGTCCCAGACGACATCCTTCTCTCTAAACTAGAGAGGCATGGGTTCGATGGACGGACCACTCGGTGGATAAGGAGTTAGCTGGATATTTGCACTCAGAGAGTGGTGGTCAACAGCTCGATGTCCAAGTGGAGACCGGTCACGAGTGCCATCCCTCAGGGGTCTGTGTTGGGCCTGGCCCTGTTCAACATCTTTGTCAGCGACATGGACAGTGGGATAGAGTGCACCCTCAGCAAGTTCGCCGATGACATCAAGCTGTGTGGTGTTGTCAACACGCTGGAAGGGAGGGATGCCATCCAGAGGGACCTTGACAGGCTGGAGAGGTGGGCCTGTGCCAACCTCATGAAGTTCAACCAGGCCAAGTGCAAGGTCCTGCACCTGGGTCATGGCAATCCCAGGCACAAATACAGACTGGGTGGAGAATGGATTGAGAGCAGCCCTGAGGAGAAGGACTTGGGAGTGATGGTGGATGAGAAGCTCAACATGAGCTGGCAATGCGCCCTTGCGGCCCAGAAGGCCAACCGCATTCTGGGCTGCATCAAGAGGAGCGTGGCCAGCAGGTCGAGGGAGGTGATTCTCCCCCTCTACTCTGCCCTGGTGAGACCCCACCTGCAGTACTGTGTCCAGTTCTGGAGCCCCCAACATAAGAAGGACATGGGCCAGTTGGAAAGGGTCCAAAGGAGCGCCACAAAGATGATGAGAGGGCTGGAGCACCTTTCCTATGAGGACAGGCTGAGAGAATTGGGGCTGTTCAGCCTGGAGAAGAGGAGGCTCCGGGGAGACCTTATAGCGGTCTTCTGGTACCTCAAGGGGGCCTACAAGAAAGATGGGGAGAGGCTGTTCAGTAGGGCCTGAATAAATTAACACATCAATAAATGGTAAAACAGAAACAGACAATCCACATGGTTATTAAAGAAAACACCAAGTAACACACTTGCTGTGTATTTAACACTGTTACAACAAATTGTCAAACCATGTAATTGTAAGAATAGTCCTTATGAGAGCAGTCTCTTTGGATTCAGCGTGATGATTCACATGAGAAAGTTTGCAGAAGAGGGCGGTTTCTGGCATTATTACTAGATTCATAATTCTCTGCTTTCTGTTAGCTCTGCATGCAAAATCACATTGCAGATGCACTGTAAACTGACTACAGACATTGGGAAATAGAAACTTCTATTTAATTAAGAGGGTGACACTGTTACCCCTTCAGATCGTCTTTTACTTGGCATGCTAACAGAATGTATGAGCTTTCTGAAGTTGCTAGCAGTGCTTGGTATACAGTCCTCACTGCTCAGCTATGATTGTGTGAACCCTAAATGAGAAATTGAATTTGCTGTATTAGCAGGTGAACAGCCTCACAGTAAAAGTCAAGAATGTTGCATGTCTGGTTGTTTATCTCAGCAACTGTACAATACCATTTTTGTCTTAGGAAGTACTGGTAGATTGAGTAGAATCTCAATCTACAGTGCTTTGCTATTAAATCCTTGCTCTGAAGATAAAAGATGTTCCCTGTATTTTTCAATTTTTCATTTTTATTTTTTTTAATTACAATGTGTGCATGTTAATGAGGCCCTGCCATTTGTGCTTTCCAGCCTGTCGTCAAAAGCAAATGCCTGCGATAAGACTGCTCTAGAAAAGTTTCAAAAATTGATATTTTCGTTTGGCCAGAGTTTCCTACATGCTTTGCATCGCTAGCCTTCCCTACCTGTGAGCTGAACTCACTGTATTTTGACATTTAACATACAAGGCAGTTTCTGCCTCTAACTTTTAAACAGTTGGCATGGATGTGTACTATCCCAAATTCCTTTAAGGCCTTCTTTATGCTACTACACGCATTGACAGTTTCTCTACAGCAGACCTAAGTAATTTGCCCTGCATTGCCTCAGGACTACATATTCTCTAATTAGTATCCTATGTGTCTTCAGCTCTCTTTATGGCCTCAGGGACTTGCACTGTTTCAGAGTAATACACTGCAGAATTTATCATTTTACAACACCTAGGATCCCCTTTCTCCTCTAAAAGTAATAATAATAATAACAGTAAAACAATGATGGTACAAAATGTTAATTTATAAAATATTTATAAATGACAGACCATTTATGACTAATTACTTCATCAAGTGAATGAATATCATCCCCAAAAATCCTTCAGAATAATTTTGGAGAAGGAAACAAACTGGTAATGTATCTTCAAAAATACATATTTCAGTTTCCAGAAAAATGAAATGTGAAAATAATTGCTCCCAGTGCTGAGATGAATTTAAAAAAAAAGAAGATTGCACATCAGAATCAGCAATCAATAAACTGCCCCAATCGTTAAGAAACATTTATTTTATATACATGCAAGAATGTGTCAGACCACTGTAGAAGTGCAGTAAAAGAAGTAAACGATGCTGTACTTTTGCACAAAGCTTATTTCAGAGGATCTGAGTTTTGAAAGTCTTTATTTAAACTAATTAAAGGTGGACATTGATGTTCAGAGTCTATAGGAAGCTTTAGGTGTAAAATATGTATAATTTTTAATTTTCAGATTTTAATTTCACATTGATCATCCTTAAAATTAAATAACAAAATAGTTTTCTTCTCTAAATAATTGGTGCCCTACTAGTAGGAATATGAAGAGGTAAACAAAAACAATCATTAGAAAAAGACCATGTAGATCCAGTCTTTACATTACTGTTGTCATTAAAGATGAGGCAGTGCTGTAAAGAAGCTCTGGCACTGGTAAACTACACACATGGTGATACAACAAATGAGTCCCCGTGTAGCAAAAATAAGCATAAGAAGTCACAGTAAATGGGCTTTTATACAGAAGGTTATCTTGGGAGTGCTTATTCTTTGCTCTTATGCACCGGTTTGGTGCATTAGGTCTCCTTTACTGCATTCTTCATTCTGGTTTTTGTCTGCGAATTGGTAATAAATCAGTACTGATTTAAGGAAAATACCTTGAATTTTTTGTAAGTGAAACTTCTGGTGTACATCAAATGAGTATAGATGGTGTCAAAACCTTTGACTCTGGGAAGATGTTAGAGACAGGCAAGAAAGTATTACCTGATACTTTTGTAATAAATCCTTCCGTTACTTATTTTTATGCTAGTGATCCCCATGTTAGAAAGAAATTCATGTTGCCCAGCATGAAAAATGGACATGGGGAGCAGAAGTGTAATGGCTCCTAGTTTGGTTTTTTTTTTTTTTTTATGCACCCTGGACAAAAAAAGTTGGGATTCATCTCAACAAGATATAGACAATGTGTCTGTCCATGGCTAAGCTAGTCATAAAAAAATTCCTATATAGACCTTATCTCCACTGAGAAAGTAAAGATGTTTTACGGTGAAATCAATCTCCTCAGAAGTAGATGACCTACTTAGGTCAGATGATTCACCTTAAACGTGTCTCTTTCTCTACACTGGATATAAAAGGAAGGCAGGTGATCAACTCATGGATGGTCCCTGACCTTTGAGAGGTGTGTCATCTAAGGGAACAGAAGTTCAATGGAGCCATGTGGGCTACTGGAGAGAGAGCACCTATAGCACCAGTTTACACACTCGGAGTGAATATTGTGTCAATATAAACCACACAGAAAGCTCTTATAATGTCAGCAGCAGCTTCTTTTTCTTTCATTATGTTTTTATTAAGAGAATGTAAAGTGTTGGCTTAATCAGTCATTCTGTTCTCTTGGAGAAGAGTTCACCAATGCAACCATAGGTGGCTTATAAAAAGGTAAGGCTGCATAAATGTCTTGGTAAACTCAAGAGAACATGAAGACCATGGTGTTTTTCACCAGTGCAATGTTTTCAGGAGTGTTTTCACATCTGCCCCAAAGCCTGTCATTGATGAATTCTTCTAATGAAGAATCTACAAACCACAGTGAAGTAAAAGCCAGTTGTTTATTTGGATGAAGCTACTCTGTGTTATTCAGTGTGAAGAGACTACATGAGTTATCCCAGTAAATATTATTTCCTGGTGCCTTTTTCTCTCCACGTTTTTATCTTGCAGATGAGCCCTACCTCTGAATATTAGGAATATTTTGTAAAAAGGTCCATAGCCAGCTCACAAAGAGCAGATGAGAATATTATCACTAACCCTGGCTTGTTATATTTAAATAAGCCCTAGGTCAGTGTGTATATTTTGTTTAACATGTTTACCACTGGCTAATAAGGGAAATACATCCACTGTTCTTGGTGGAGGTTACTGATTTGCGTGCAATGCTGGGTTACTGTTAACTTTGAAACCACAGACACAAATAACCCCAATATTTCTCAATGGTAACTACAGTGGTTATCATTCACTCCAGTTTACCTTAGGCATAATTTGAGGTCTAGAAGTTGGTTCAGTTCCACTTCTCCCTTTGACCACAGTACAGAAAGTAATAGTGGAGGTTTTCAAGATGTGTATATTACTTTCTTTCCAAGCACAGTTTTCACTTTCCTGAGTTTCAGTGCTGAAACTCTGTTATGAAGATCGGACAGTTTAGTTATTCATTTCAGATCTACCAAACTTTAATCTCAAACTCTGCCACGCTAATGCCATGCTAGAAGAACATTAGTTTCCCTTTCTAAAAGTTCAGAACATTTTGGAAGGGTGCAAAAATCCATCCACGTATTTATGTGGTGGTTGGACAAGAAGCACTCCGTTTGTCCTGAAGGTGATCTGATGTCCCATGGACTCCAGCTAGTCCTAATTCTGTTGGACCTTCCTTGTGAAAAGTGCACACTACTTCTGTGATAGGATGTACATAAGGAGAGAAAAACTCCTTGCTCCATTTCTATTGAATTTGTTCCCGGGACTGCTGGCTGCAAAGAGTGACATGTAAGAGCACATAAACTTAGAAGAAAACTCTTCCTAAAGGTGACAGTCCTTGAGGGTAGGAGAGGGGGAATGAACTACGTTTGGCAAATGACCACTCCCTAGTAAGCATTACAGAAAGGCACTTAGGTGGTACTGAGGGCAGGACAAAGAAAGAGCTAGAGTGACACGGGTATTTATCACTGGCTTTTGGGATAAATGTTTCTGTGAAACCTCCACAGTCCTGACATGTATATGATGGTTTCAAAGGTGTTGTTAAGCTAAACAAACAGGTTTTAGAAGATATTCCAAATGAAACTACCTTATTTTTCTCCCTTTGTATGCTATCAAACCTTGTTCTATTTCTTTGTTTCAGATGAGCTTGCACTCTGCCAGGATGTGGAATGAGTCCTCTCAGTCCTCCCATCTCCGAGGCCAGATGTTCTTAATGATGTTTAATGTCTTTAGATCAGGAGGCTATTCAAAAACCTAACAGCAGCATGCTTAATTTGTTTCTATTTTGAATACATTTCAGATTCCCTTTCAGATTTCATAGCATTTCAGAATTACCTCTCTTGTTACTTTCCTATGTTATGAAAGAAATACAAAATTAAAAGTAGACTCAGAGTAATTCTATTACTTAAGTAAATGCAAATTGTAAGATCTGCCTTTATACACTGCTTCTCTGACAGTAGGGTCAGTAGAGTGCTCAAAAATATCTAAATGCTTTGCTTACTACTTACAATGATTTGCAAAATTTTCAGCTAGCAAATTCTCTTTCCACATCGCTCTTAAACTATAAGCTTCATTCTGAATGAAGGCCTACCTGTCTACTATGTTGATTTTTCTTACTAATAGCAGGTGAAAGTTCAGAGTGAGAAAATGCAGTGATTGTCTTTGGGCACCCAAAGTTGGAATGAGGTTGAGGTAACCTGAGAGTAAAAGCAATTATGCAATGATCATGCAATGACATTGAGCAGCAGGGAGCTATAATAGAGAATTATAAAAGAAGGAAAGAGTTACTCACTGTCCTAGAGGAAGAGAACAAAAGCAAATACAGGACACCAGTACTCCTAGGAGGCGGCGTTCTCAGAAGGAAGATTGTATGACAGAGTTGCATGTGGTCAGTATGGTCTTGTGGTTTTCTACTCCTGCAGGAAGGTGAGAAAATGCTGTCTTGACTCTTATTTTCTGTGCAAAACTCATAGATGCCAGGCCCAGACAAACAAGACAATCCAGTTTCATGCTGAGTAACCGTAGAACAACATTCCACCTGATGTTGTAGATAAAGCAATTAGACAAATTCATGGAGGGAAAACTCACAGCGGGAACAATTAAAAAGTTAACGTTTTGGCTCAGGATTTTCCTAGGTCATAAATCACTGGACAATGGGAAAATACTCTGAAGAGGGGTTACTTTATTTTTACGGTGTTCCTGTATTCTTTTCTTAGCATCCACTATTGCCACCAGGGAGCTGAGGCAGCGTGTTGAGCTGTATTGTACAGCTATTTTCATGTACTGGTGAGCATAGGAGTACTGTCTTGCCTTTGGGTGAAGTCATAGCTTCTGTTGAATTGGGAACTCTGTGGGAAATGTCAGTAATCCTGACATTTTGAGAGAAGCATCAGCTCCAATGTCACATGTTCCAATGGGAATTAGAAGCCTTAGATTTCCTACAAATATTTTCTTTCTGATTTTGGAAGGAAAAATGCCCTTCAGCAATAACCCTTGAAATATCTCCATCCTTTCCTGCAAAATAATATTTTCTGTTCTTCATTTTAATTCTCTCTGTGTTGCTTCAGATCAACTCCATAGCAAAGTAGGTACTTTATTGTACTGAGACAGCTGGTGGCCCAGCTACACTTGTGTGTTGGCTCTCACTGCTCTGTGTCACAAAGGAATTTGAAAGAATTCCATCAGCAGTCAGTGACAGGAGGACATACTCTGGAAAAGCATCTACCTACCTTCCCCTTTTTGTCATAAATAAGGCCATCCCTGAAATAGAAGGATTTAAGCCCATTTCAAAATATTTAGGCATATTTTATACCTTTGTTAACTATGTATTCAGACCAGCTTTCAGATTTTACAAAGAGTTTAACTTTCCGTTGTTTTCCTCTTCGCTTCCTGTCTATTTTAATCTCTTCTGGAATGTTTAAATCCTTTGAACAGCGATATCTACCTCTTTCTTCTTTTCATTCTTATTTGCTTCATCCCTCCTAAGAAAGTGCTTGCATAAACAAAATAGAGACAGCTGATACTAGAAATGATGCTTAAGGGAAAATCTTCCAAATGAAGAAGTATACCACCAATTTAAGCCCCAATTTTCCCCAAGTAAAGAACCATAGAAACAGTCTGAAGCAGGCAATATTATTCAAGGAAAAGACAGTTTTCCAGCCTCTGTGGAATTATTATTTAAAGCATAAGCAAATTTTCTTAATGCTTATAATAAATGTTCTACATTATTTGTGTTGAAGTGAAAACAAAAATTTATTTCATTTTGTTATCAAATATTTCTAAGACTAAAGAGCTTTCTTTTTAAACTGCATTTTTCTCTGTATTTATTAAACAAAGATCAGTCTTCTTAACAGACTCTGTGTCAGATACATTTTTGAATGGTGATGTCATTGCGCACAATGTATAACTCACATTAGAATTCATAAGTATTATCCATGCAAATGCTTGTTGCAGGGGAAGGAGACTATCTCATATCACTTCTATTTTTCTTTCCTGAAAAAAGGCCTAGATGGAAAGGAAGTAGAAAAGCTTATTCATTGGTCAATGCTGCTACATTTCATCATATAAATGCTAGAGGGGCAGATCAGAGAGGTAATAAATTTATTCATAGTGCTGGAGCTTTTGAGAAAGCATATAATGGGAGGAAATTGAGCACAGAGTTTGATTTGTTCAGAAAAAAAGATCAAAGTTAAACCTTATTAACTTAATAATACACTTGCTAAGAATGCACTCAAGGAACAGAAAAAGTCAAGACTACACGGACACGGGATTCACTCCCTAAGACGATAAAGGTAAAGGAAAATAAGAAAATGTCCAGAAAGAACCCAAAAGAAAAAACACTATTGATGAGTTTATATGTAATCAAAGCATGTGTTCAGAAGCACAGAAAAGTGCCTTCTCTCCAAGGGAGAACTTACTTGTTCCATGTCTCAATGTCATCAACTATGCTAAACGTAGAAGACATTTTATTATGCATATGAATAACATAATCTTCCAGTTGGGTACTTATGTCTTAAAATCAAAATCTGAGTTAGCATATATGTTGATTGTGACTTAGATGTTGTTTTACTCCATGGGTCACAATCGTTGACTCTTCTAAATATAGCAAATATAGATTTTATTATGTAATGGAATAACATTTCCTAGCTGGGTGCTTATGTCTTGAAACAAATCTGCATTTTCACATTTGAAGGCTGACAGCTGTGGTGGCTCTAGGAACGCAGGCTCATACCCTTGATACAGAGGCTTTGCACTAAATACTGGTACTGACAAGCTTTCATGTTTGTGCTCTATCTATAACGCTGTCAGCTCAGTCAGCTGCTGTAGCAAAGCGGCAGTAGCAGGCTGCACAAAGTTTCTTTAAAGCCACTACAGATTCCTGGGGTGCAGGTGAGGGGGTGGCAGGAAAATGCTGTATTTGTGTATACATATATACAGATATATACATATATATATATATATACAGTGGAGAATTTTGAGAGGACCCTGCAGAACAGCTGGTGTAAACTGTACGTGAGCTTCTTCCATAGAACCGAGGCAGCTCAAATTCTGCAAGGAAAAGAGCTTAATGAATCCACACGTAATTCTGTCCTCAATTTGCAGCTGAAGTAAACGTGGTTCCAATGATATGGAGCACCATCTTTAACTGAATATCTGTCTCTGCAGTTCTGGTGGCTCAGAATTTGAAAACGCAAGGGGAAATTATTTCTTGTTTGCTTCAAAGACTCAGGAGGCTCTGTAAGAGCATGGGGATGAAATACTCTCTGGAACATTCTGCTTTGAACCTGTTGTTACCAGTTTGGCTGACAGCTTGCCGAGAGAGAAAAAAAGAGGCTTCCCTGCTTCTCAGTAGGAAGGCATTAGCCTTCTCCTCCCATGTTCATTAATTTACCTTGGTCATAAAGAGTCATTCCCAGCTTTAGCTCTGTGTTGTCCCTTGTCACCATCAAAGACTAAAAGGTCTGTCGACTTTCCTGTTATTTTATATTTTCTTTCTCTCTTCTTCCCACTTCACCCCAGTCAACCAGAGATTGTCAAATTGGAGGATCTCTGAATTGAAACAAATGCTTCTGTATTCTTTCTTCCATAAAGGAATATGGCAGCAGCCCTACTGAAAAACTAATGAGGGACTGCGTTGCCTGGATTTGCTGTAGATGCTCCTTTCCTCCAGTGGGCAGGCCCCAACTCCAGGAGGACAGTTCTGCAGAAACCATAGTAACTAAGGAGTACACTTGGCTAGAGCAGAAGTAGAGTATTTCTTTATATCTAGGGGAATTCAAATCCAATAAAGAGACACCAACTTTGAAGCTGGGAATCCTGTATCTGCCAGTCTGGAAAGCAGCATTGAGATTTTCTCCCAGAAAGTCTACAGAATGCAAAGAGGGAACTTCCAGACTGCGAACTTCTACCCTCACCTCCTGTTTGTCTCTTGTTCTTTGACATGGGCAGAAAAGGTGGAAGCATCTCAAAATCACAGAAAGTGGAGGTCAGGCTACTGAGATAAGCCTTCTGTAATTCTTCCTATCTTATTTTTCTCACATTCTCAATGCTAGGTTTTGACTCATATTCAGGTTTTGGCAGATTGGAAGACATATAACTAATGGACTATGAAATTATTGCAGGTGTAACTCAAAATATATTAGGTCAGTAAAAAGACATTCATATAACGACATTTGATACTGATGCCTCTCAGTCTGCAAAACAGGAAACCTTCCTGCTTCCTTAACATCTTGTCTCTCTCCTTCCAGCCTGTAATAAAGAAGTCCAGATCTCATCTTCATTATATCTACATCTGGATAGCAAGAATTTGCTTAGCAAATATACTCAGCTCCTTTGTATATTGTCTGTAACACACTGTTATTTCGATAAATGTGCTTCCTATTTGCAGTTAGAAAGCAAATCCCATGTGCAAACCAGTTCAAGCTTTATCAGTTAATCACAAGTTATTTCTCTGATCATCCTTGAGTTTGCTAATGGGATTATGTCAGTAGTAACGTGACATCATTTATCCTGCTATTTTGAATGGCTGACAATTATATAAGGAACATTGTTCAGACTATCAGTTTTGTTTAGTACACCTTGCTGTGTTAACAATGAATTTGAGAGGGCTAGAAAAGAGTTGGCTCTGTTAGTCATACCTGCAGCAAGGTTCTTAAGTCCTAGTATAAAGGAACTGGAAGGAACAGAGAAAAAGGTTTTGCTTCTATTTATCACAAATCTTTCTTTTTACTAATGTTTATAAGCAGCAATTTTTATACTTTTTTTTTTCCTGAACTTTGATATTCATTATCATATCTTCTAACTTCCTTCCAGGTATGTTTCTCATTCCACCACTCTCCTAACAGTATATTTCACCAGTTTTCTATCTGACTCTGCATAATTTCTCACACAAAATCATTTTGCAAGACATTCTGCCCTTGAGATCCACCAGTTCTGCAGTGATATCTTTTTTTTTTTTCATTCAGTTCTTGTGCTTGTTCTGACCAAAGCCAGTCAGGTGTCATTTCTAAATGATGTTTTTAAAATCAGCCAGATATGGTATTCCAGACGCAGTGTTTGTACCACTACATCTTTGGTAACATATTTGCAAGTAATGAGTTGCCATTCTGCTAAAATTCTCCTGAGAAATTATTCTTGAATGAACACTTACCTTACAGAAGGTAAATATTTCCTACAAATGGGTTATCTAAATTTGGAGCTATTTCATTAACTGGAGTAAGAGATTGAGTAAGGCTATTTGGATTTTGTAATATGAGGTCCATATATACTTTTGCACTGAAAAAACTAAAGGTATTTTGCAATTTATTGTGCACACACAAGTCTTGAGCAGCAGAAGTCTTTGTCACGTGTGCTCTCTCTTACCACAGACATAAATATCGTGACAACTAAGGCAATGTTCTTATTATGTTTTTCAAAATTAAAATGGCTGTGGAGGTTATTGGTCTGTTCTGTGGTCTCGAACTTCTTGGCATGATAAGGTAGTTATTTTGTAATTCATTGCTCTCCCCAACTGGAGATTTTCGGAGCTGTCAATTCCATCTTCCTTCAAGACTCATTTACATTGTGACATCCCTCTGAGACTTGATCATTGCTCTTGTTTCACATTCAACATGTTCGTGTTCACCTCATGAGGACCCTGTTCATTCTGCATGCAGTTCAACAGGCTGGGTGTCTCTCCATTGTACCGTTTGTGAAGTAGCTATTCTGGAGTAGGAGGCATCACACTGTCATACTCCTGTGGCTACCAATGCATTTTTCTCTTTATTGAGGACTTCAATGGGTTTGGGTGTGTGTCTTCCTCAGCATTTGTACACCATAAAAAAAAATCAGAGTCTTTAGGAAATAGTTCTGGAAGAGATTTCAAACACTAAGCAAACCATTCAGCCCATGAGGAGGATGGCCAAGTCTATGTAATTTATAGAAGAGTTATGTCTGACTTGTCCTTAAGATCTTCTTTTGGAATATAAATTCAGGTGATGTGATAAACACAAACAAGGAAATACAGGTTCCTCTAGCTTTCTGATAGCCTTCAGCAGTGATATTTGTTGTTGTAATCTGTTGTCTGGAACATTCTCCTCATGTACAGGACATGAGCAGCACGTACCTGAGCAATTTTTCCTTTGTGATTTCAATTACCAGTACTCCAGCCACAGCTCCTTCCCTTTCTTTTGGCATAGACAACGGTCAGCTGCATCTCACTTAAAGCCCAGTTTTTCAAAATGTTATTAAGTCCAAAACCTGTCCATACCAAATAGCAACACCTCTCTCCCATAACAGTTGTGGATGCTTTAATTTGACTAAGGACTACAGGTGCACTGAAGAAGAAATAAAAGAAGAAAAAGAAGAAATAAAAATATATCTTGACCAAGAATGGTCAGGAAGTCAATGACAGAGAGAGCAACTGGTCTCTGTGCCGTGAGAGACTCTTATATGATCACAAGAATAAACAACTGATGTGTTAAGTATTACTCATTTATTTCCTCATTTCATTCAGCACAACATTCCCTTAACTTAACTGACTAGATGCTGATATCGGACATTCCGTCCTTTACTAGCAGTTGCCCTCATCAGAGGACCTTCTTTCTGTTTTTCCAAATTCAAGGCTTGGATTTCTTGTGTAACTGCAGAGAGTTCCTCCTCCCTCTTCCAGGTAGCAGATATTTGGCTTTTCAGGTGTCCACTTTCATTTACGGCTGCAACCATCCCTGCTTTTGCCAACTTCCTCTGCCGTACTCTGATGTCAAGTCATTAGACACAGTCACTGTTACTAGGTGAGCACTTCTAATTAGAATATCTTTGCAAATTGTTATTTATATGCACCTCCTGGACCTTGTCCCATTATACACACAGTTTTGGAAACTGACAACCTATTTTTTGCATAAAAAATTGTAAAGCAAAACTGAAGACTTCATTTCAAAGGGTCTTCCTGTCTGCCTCTTTGTGGCATTCAACCAGCCAATATCAGAAAATATTTCCTCCACTACTGTGGTATAAAACCTGCTTTCTACTGCTCACCCTGTAGGTCAAAAAGGACTGGAAAGAATCCAAAGGAACTGGGCAATTTTTAGGGAAAATGTAATGACATATCTGAAGAAAAGTTATTAACTGATGTTCAGAAATATTTGCTCTCAGCTTCAATGTTTCCAGCAAAAAGTGCTTTTGTCAGGGTTTTGTACTTGTTATTTTTGAGAGATTAAAAAGATTTTTATTAGGATGTTTCATTCTGAGACTTTTCCTCACTAGGAAGAGACCTTTGAGGTATTGCACTGAGATATTGATCAAACTCTTATTACTATTCCATGTTATTTTCATCATCTGGAGGGGAATTTGTGCTGAAAGGAAATATAAAATGAAAAATGAGTTTGGTCCAGTGATGAGCGGTGGGTGTCCTGCATTGAAACGGAAGTAGTCACAGGCAGGCCTCCGAAATGGTTCTGGTACCAGTATCAGACTGGTGCCAGATTAGGTTCCACTCACTTCATTACACAGCATATTTCATTGGCCAGAACAACTTACCTGAATTATAAAAGAAAATAACGATATAATTCTTAAAATATAGTTATAAAAAATTAAATAATAACAACAAATTTGTCAACTATTTAAAAAACCTTATTAGGGGCTCAAGATTGAACAAATTTAAGGAGACTCAAACTGTATAACACAACTGTGTTATACTATTTCTCACTCTGAAATTTCACTAATTCTCTATTGTTTCATTTATTTTGTACAAGAGGTGTAGCTATTCAGTAGCTCCAGCTACACGTTCAGTTTTAGCAATCCCCAATTAATTCAACAAAAGTTTAAGTACTAAGCACATCAGAGGATTACTCCTGCAAATTCAATGCCAGCTGCAGTATACTCTCTCTTTGATATTCTGAAAACAACATGATTTATCATTTTTACTGGCTTATTATTTTAGAAGATCTACATTTTTCATTAATCAGCGTTAGAGCAAGACACTAATCGTATAAACATCTGAGACTAATATAAGAAAAATGGAAATAAGCATTGCTGTGATAAAGACCTCAAAATGTCTTGGGATGCAAATAAAACAAACATAAGAAGAATCTGCATAATCTCCTACAAGTATTATCCAGGCAGAGAAATCCAGTTGTTCCCACATACTCTGACATGATGAGTTTTAAAACAGTTTGGGAGACTACTGGATAGCTGGATGTTTAAAAAATATGCTTCCAAAGTCTACAAATAATTGTGTTTATTTTATATCGGTGCTTGAAAAGCAATTGAATAACAAGATCATTACTTCCATTAGAAGGTAGAAGAAATATGAAATTTTCATTTAGAAGAAATACGAAATTTTCATTAACAGGAAAATTGCTATGTATATTAGAGTAAAACCTGTTGACAGAACCACTGCCAGCTGGACTGTAAAAATTGAACCAGGGCTCTCCTCTGGACACAGGCAGTAGAAATCTTAAGCCACAACGAGACAGTGTTAGCCATTCTCAGAGGTGGCACCTCCTTAAACCTGTCCTCATTTGCCACCACTCTTGTGAGCAGTCTGAAGCTCAGATTGATTTCACCTACATTTAAAACCTCAGCATTTAAATTAGTATTGTAACCACAGAGACAGATACTTCCCGAAGCTATTTAAATACAAGAGGTCTGATGTGGAGATGTCTCACTCTACGCGGGCTATAGATCATGTCTAACTCCTGGTCTCACTGGTATAATGGCTATCATCTGGTTATTGTTCTCTGAGTCTGATGCTGAAATATTCTGCTTACTGAACTTCTGTGTAAGAGTATGAAATAAGACACTGAGTAATGAGTTTTTCATCTATGTAGCTTGGGTTTCTGCTAGGATGCTGTAGCTTATGCCTAATTCTATCTTTATCAGATTTATCTAAATCAGTAGGTCAACTGTTACCCCAAGGTGATCAGTTTGTACAATCAACCATGTTGTGTGTAAATAAAGAAGTACAAAGCAATACATTTGATTTCACTCAAATGCTTCAAATATTAAATGGCCTCTGATGACACAAGGGCAAATGGCTGTCTGCCTGGATAGCCTTCCAGAATCTAGCTTCTGAGTTTTGGCAGTTTCTTCTGATAATTTTTACTGTCTGCACAAGCTTAATTTTTCATTCCTATTCCTGGTGTTCTTCCAGGATACTCTTCTTCCCTGGATCTCAAACCTCCCTAGGTTCCTTAATTTCAAAGTATTCATTGTGGCTTTGGAACATGTTCCTACCTTATTCTTCCGTGTGACTCATCTTGCATCTTTGCTTGGCTCACAGGTTCTACAATCCAGACCTTGCACCGGAAGGATCTTTGGCTACTCCAGTTCTTCAGCGTGGCGTGTCCCAGCTTTACCTCTACCTCAGCTTCAGCCTAGCCAGGACCAAGGCTGGGCACCACTGCTGTCCTCCAGTTAAAATTCCGTGATGTGCGAGTAGTTAATGACCATATAGCTGACCTTGTACTGAAAGGAACTGGGAATTGTCACGTTAAACCTAACAATTGCAGGAGCTGTTGTACCTCAGAGGTTCCTAAATTCTGTCTTGCAGCTGAAATTGTTACCTGATTGTAACAGCTTGTATTGAAGTCTAACACATCAATGTGAATGAAATTTTGATGTGCAAGAAGGCATTTTGATCTGTACAGACATGAGAAAAAAGCAATGCAGAAGTAACCAAATATAAGTTAAGAAACTGTTGAAATTAAATTAAAAAGTATCTTTCAATCATACTTTGAACAATGCAAATAAATTTTCCTTTATGGTTAAAAAAACCCCCACCCTATTTTTAGCTAAACCTTTTTTTTTTTAAAAAAAAAATAATTATTAGACTCTGCCTTAAATAGCTCAATTCTATTAAAAAAATAGGAAGGCCCTTTCACCCCATTCAGCAATATGTTACCTTTCAGAAAAGCTTGGTTTTCAGTCTGGAAAAACTTAAAAAAAAAAATTCTTGGCTAAAGGAGTTTTTATTGCAGCTTCAGCCATGTAGCCATGCAGACAGAGATAGCAAGAGTAAAAATAGCAATCTCCTCAGGATTTTCTGAAAATGCACATGTTATGTAGGAGATCCTATCATTAGCTTTATCCAGATATTCATCTGGATCTTTATCCAGGCTCACAAAACTTCAAGTTGATAAAATTGCTTGTACACTAATGATTCAGCCCCAAGCTGCAATCTCAGCACGTAGTGTAAGTGAAGAATAGATGGGTTGTGATGTGACTGGAAGAAGTCCAAAGAAAACTGCTGCTCCTCAGGAATCAGTGGCTGGCATTCAGCGTACTCTGGGTCTCTGCTGAACAAATAATACCCCAGCGAGGAACAGGCAAAGCTCCACTGCTGGAGACAACCCCTTGTGAATACATACTGAACTCTGAGGGCCAGAATGCGTGCTATTTAAAAATCCCATAACAGTCTTGGTAGCAGCAAAATGTTCATTTCCACATTACGGCTATCCAATACTCACTCTTTCATGTCTTGTGCTTCTCAAAAGGTTGGATGAACTGCTTGTGTGACTTGCTCATTAGCATGAGGATAAAACTTACTGCTGTTTTAGTGATCTGCTATATTTTTAAGTGCTGATATATAAGAAGAGTTTAATGTAAGAACAGGTGAATCACTACTAGAGAAAAACAGAGTCCTTCCATGGAAGGAGCTGGATCTCTGCTTACGTTTTAGTCAGGACATTAACTCACTAAGTAACTAGCACCATTATTGCTTTTCACCATTGCACAGAAGTCAAGTTATCTGACTGGGCAAGAGGTTGGGAACTTGAGGGGCCAGTAACAGTGGGGAAAGGAGTTACAAGATTGTGGGTATGTGCAAGGGGGGAGGTAGTGTTCAGGGAGGAGAAGCTGAGCCAAGATGAACTGCTCAGCAGTTGCAGACTGGGTGGGACTGGGTGGGGAAGAGACCATAACTGGAATGATGGGTGGGAGGGAAAAGAGTGAAGACGGCTGTCCAGGAACAGATTGAAAGGATGGCAGAAGAGGTCTCTGCTGGGAACAGGCCAGGAGGAGCCTGTTCTCCCAGAGCCTGGAAAGGGATCTGTAGCTCCACAAATTCTCCTGTGATTTGCATATATTGTGTGGGTTTTTTTCTGTTGTTTTTTTTGTTGTTGTTGGTGGTGGTTTTTTAAATTATTATTATTGTTTTGTTTTGCTTTTCTTTTTTTTTAAGGAAAAGAGTAGCACATACATACATGTAAGCACACAAAAAAATCCAAAGTCACTGTAAAACAGCATCAAGATTAAGTGCTCAGAATTTAGGAAATGCCTTTGGGGATGTCTGTACAATGACACCTAGGTGCACGTGCAATATGATTGCAGAGGGTTGGTCATTTTCCAGGATATAATTAACAAGATAGCATCAGAAACTGCTGATCCTTCAAAACTGAAATGGTTTGTAGAGCCCTGACTGAATGAAATTAAGTAAAAATGCAGTCAAAAAAGTTTCCTGCTGTCTTCACAGACAGGCTCATATGAACCTGTGATCAAATATCTGAAAAATCTGCAATTGGCCAGCTGTGCAGCTTGTCTCAACGCTTATGTGTCCAGGTCTTCTCATGTCTGCCATTTGCTCATTTCTTGATGCCAGGCTCAGAGGTCTGTGTCTCTTCAGGGCACCCTGAGCCCCCACCAGCCACAGCTTTAGTTTAAACGGGAGGGTGTAGGAGTATGTCTGCTATGTAAAAAAGAGTCCAACAGCTCTGGCTGCCAATGCTGAGGCTTCCAGGAGTTGCCTTGGCATCCTTCTTGGGATCAATGTATTTCCAAATGTCTTTACAGCTTTAGCATTAAATGTTTTTCTTGCCTCTTAGATTTTCTCATTCATTTGAATTCTGAAAATTCAAATATTTTGAAAAGGATCAGTTGTTTTGTGATTTTAAAGTCTGACCCTTGACCAGCTCCAACTGTGACCATCTTAAATTACATTATTCTTCCCTATTTTTTCATCCTTATTCAAGGCACAGGATAGATGGTAGCTACTTAATGAAATAGTGTTTGATAGTGGTTTAGACATTTAGTTTATGATTCCTTGGGTACTTACTGCATGCTACTCTTAAGAGAGAATTAGTATGTTCAGGGGCTTTTCATCACTGAATGTAAATGTTTCACAGACACTAAAGATTTTTTATTATGTAAACTTTGAATAGTTGATAGAACCATGGCCATTTTCTATCTTTCATGTGTTTTGCTTTCTAATCCTTTTTAAAATATATTTAGTGTGTGTGCTTCAGAATCCACATATAGAATAGATGTATTCTTCATGCTTTGCAAAATTTCATTAGAGAAGAAGGCTACTCAGCATAAAATACTAAATAGGTGACCAGACTACCTAAAATTTATGGTAAGGTTTCTGCTACATAAATATATATCAAATAGTGTTAGAAATCTGAATATTTTCAGGCAAAGAAGGCCTAGAACAAATATGCATTGTACAAAAAAGTCTCCCAATAGACATTACAGGAAAGGTTTTGGAGTTTTCCTTTTCTCCTTTTTGTCCCCTTCACTATACTGCAGAAAACAAACAGGTGTTAAGGTACAGGCGCACCAGCCCATAACTCAAAAGCTGATATAGCTCTGATGAGATTGATTTACATCTCCGTATGCAGGTGCACTGTTAGGTACTATATCTTAGAAGGTAGGTGATTGCCCTTGAAGGAATTTTCTACAGACCAATGCAATGGAAACCAGACACTTAAAAAGACCTTTCTAACTAAAGGGCATGGAAATAACAATCACTCACTAAAAGACTTTTTTTTTTTTTTATTTTACAACTTTTTTCTCCCAGGCTCTCAAAAGAATTGGCAAAAGAATGTTTATTTAAATTTCCATTGGGAAAATATCACTTGTCGGAATATAAGAAGATACAGCGTCATCCAAGTAAGACAAAATTAGGAATGAAAGTTTCTTTCATTCTTCTATTAGGCTTAAATTCCAAATTTAGGCAAGGTAAGGGGGAGAGGGAAGATAAAAAATCACCAGAAAACAGTCTCAGATATTCAAGGTAGAATCAAGTCCACTCTTCACTGGTGCTTTATCAGCCTTTAAGAAACACGTGTTTCTATTTTAGCAACACAAATCATCAAGTTTTGTCTCCCTTTGGATGGTGTTTAGCCATGTGTCTGTAACAGATGGGCAGGCTGTGCCTATAGATACTCAGAGTCTCATTTTCAGATATGATGAAATCTGTTACTGTCATTGGCTCCTTATTTCATCACTACTGAAGTTCAGCATCCCTTTGTCCAGACATCAGCCTGTGTCTTCCAATTCATCTTTGTGTTATGTGGTGAGGTTGGTAATAGTATCTGCCTATGAGCATCCACTCATTCCCTTGCAAGTACTACTTAGTCCCTGTATCTGTTCTCCAGTAGGATTCTTTTCTTGCTTTAATTTTTTTAGTGCTTTATAGATTATGGCTGCAACATTTAGACAAAAAAAAATTAAATACCTCAGCATGGTATTCCCATTTGTTAGCAGTTTTTAGAAGATTACAATGATTTTTTTTTTTTTAATACAGCCTTGTATATCTGTACATACACTTACGGCATCATACAAATCTTAATTGAAAGCATTTTCCCTGAGAATGGAGGCAAAACCCATCTCTGTGTATGATTGGTTCATGTTTTTCTTCTCTGCACATTATTTCCATTTTTTTTCACTGAGGTTCTTATACTATTGTTTTCTATTTTCTTAGCTATGTTAAATCATTCTGATATTCTTCATTTTTCCTGTTAGATTTGCCTAGTTAGGCTCAATTAGCTTAAATAGTTTTACATTCTCTGTATCTCTTCCACCTCTTTATTCACCTGCTCTTCCAGGTCAGCAGTAAACATTCACCATCACAATTCCTCCAAGAGCCACAAGGCATCTGCATTTTAACCTACTTCTCTCGCTTTCTCCTGACCTGTCATTGATCTTTTTGTGTCACCTCGCATCTACAGCATCTTTCCTGCTACCTCCCAAGCAGCATGCTCATTAAACTATGTAGGCTACTGAACATGCAATGTGCTTTGCAGCGTATAACCCCAGAGATCATGACATTCAGATTTGGGAGCTGCAGATCTCCAAGGCCCATATGTGTCTGAATTCAAGAGAGAATAAGGTAGGGACAAAGATAGTGCAAGAAGGAAAGGCGTTACATAGCTCTCCGCAAAGGAAAATAAACAAGCACACATACACAAAAACCTCAGTCCCAAGTGAAATGTAAAGAGATTCAGTGGCCCTCCTTAAGCCAAGCAGCTTCCAAGACTGTCAGGAGCTCATTAAAATCAGAGAACTGTGGCAGTGAGAAGTGATAGAGGTGAGCACAGCAAGGGGTGAAAGCCTGGTGAAATGAGCTCACAGGTAGGTGAAGTATGGACTATTAATAGGCCTCTGAGAAAGGGAGATGTGACCTTTGAAATAAACTCTTGTAGAAAAAAAAGGAGAAGCAGGGTTGGTATAAATACATATATAACATTTAACTTAAAATAATGTTTTGGCAACACTAGATTTCAATCTCTGCTTCAGGTGCTTAGCCTTCCTTCCTTTAGAATTTTTTTTGTCACTAGAAGGTTTGTTTTAAAATTCAGACTTTTTTTTCTTACAAAATGCTTGCACTTTCAATTAAAGAGGGAATTTAAATTGCTGACAATTAGCTTAATTGAAGTGAAAACCTGAGAAGATCCTATGAGGATAGAATTTCCCTGGTGAGCCTTGTGAACCATGGCTGGGTTTAAAAGACAGGATTAGAAACAAGTATTCAAAATATCGAGGAAATGTGGGTGTCAAGGGAACCTCTGTACCTCACCAGGACAAAGTTCTGCACAGGTTACAGCTCATGTTTTAAACTGTTGCAAATCTTTGAAACCCATTCAAAGTAGCTGCAGAGCAAATTGGACTTACCAAAGCTAAGGGAGAGGTCTTTGTTAGAAGGAAACAGCGAGTCTATCCTGGGAAAGCTGAAAGGGGACTTATACCTGTGATGGGAAGAACAGTGCTGAAAAATGCCTCATCTCTACGTTTTGCAGACCTAAATGTCATGGTATTTTTATTTTTCCATTCATATTCTGCTTTAAAGGGAGGTGACATTACAAAAAGTAGACTAAGCACCTGAATGGGCAAAGAAATGTTGAACAGGATTTCGGCTCAGCTGGCCAATAAGGAAATGAAACCAGGGAATGAAAAGGAGTCAAAATGGGTTCAGGAAGCACAAGAAGGTGTTTGTCAAATATGCAGTTATTGAACTGCAAGAGCTATGGGCTTCCTCATTGCAGGTGTACAGCCAGCCATTGAAGAAGTGATTAAAAAAAACCCAGAAAATCAGGTGTCTGAGAACTTCATCAGAGGCTCAGTGAGAAAGCAATGCCCTCATGTTGCTGACATGTGATGACATGTACTGGGATGATAAAAAGAACTGGATTCAAAAATTGACCCACAAAGTACGGGCAACAGAGACTGACCAGCCATGAGGAGGTAACTAATTTTTTTTTTCTTCTTCTCAGCATATTAATTATTTTCTCCACTATTTGGGGTATAGAATAAGGCTTTTGCTGAATTGAAATTCAGCTTTTCAACAGTTCTATTTTAGGGATTTTCTAGTGAGTTAGTAAAGCATGCATCTTTTAACTGTGGGGTTTTTTCAGGTTGTTTCAGTCTTAGACTGACTTCCTTGCTTCAGCAGAAAAACAAGCAATTGTGAATTTTTGGCTTGAATTTTTTTTTCCTCTAAAAGCAGTTGAGAATGCTGTTCCAGCCGGGCTCATCAAGAACTTGGATAGCAACATATAAGTAGATTTTCTGCAGCTAACCTTTGGCAGAAAATAGAAATGAACATTGGGGGCCAACAACCAAAAGGTGAACCCCGGTTAAGAATGCAGCAATTTCTCCTCACCTTCACTAGTTCATCTACCAAGAGGTAAAACCTTACTGAAATATAAGAGTCAGGACTCTACTTTGGCTGATGTGGTGTTGCAGCTAGATTTGGCACATACAGCTACTGCTACTGTAGTTTTACAATCCAAAATAAAATCTCTTTGGAGATGGAGGTTTAGAAATAGATGTTTCAACTAATTAAGACTAATCGTGTCAGCCTGAGGTGGTTGATTAGTATAATATGCACAATTGTAAGCAGAAGACTGTACAGGACCTCCAAGGGTTCAGAGTAATTGAGTATAAAGTATGAATGAGAGCACTTTCAGGCAAGGGAGAGAATGCAAGTTAGCATAATAAGAAGCTGAGGCATGGCAAACCAGATTTATTACTTCCACAGGAGCTGGAAGCATGATGGGTCTACGTAGTCCTGTACATCCTGATTCTAAGATAGGAAGGAGTCTTTTTGCTCTGGAACTGGAGTTACCCATCATTGTGAAGCCTATACTTAACAGAGAAGCAGTACCTGAAAGAAAATGAGAGTGACAAGGACCATAACTTCTCCTGCTTATAATGTAAGTTAATCACCTTGCTTCTGGGACAATTAGGAAATAGTCTAATACAACTGGATTAGATTTGCTGAGATTGGTGAGATTTCTCTTTCTGCTCACCATGGTGCAGTTTGTGCCTCAGCGGGGTATCGGCTGTGGTACAGAATAAGGTGAATATTTCAAATAGTTGCTAATTTATACTCTGTCTTTGAATAAACTTAAGAATATGCTCGCTAAAGACAGATGTGTCAGATTTCAGTGTTATTCCTGTAGCTGACAAAGTAATCTATGTTTGAAAAAAGGGAGGTCATTACTCCAGAACAGAGAAGGAATTAAAAAAAACCAACCCATGACCATCTCCAGTGTGATGTCATTCAAGCTCATTAATACAAACACTGTAGTTCACTGCGTAGAGGTTTGGCATCCAGGCAAGCAACCTTTTTGCTTTGTTATTGGTTATACTGTTTTGTTTTGTTTGTTTTGACTTGATACCAAGGCTAATAGACAGATGGCCAAATGGCAATGCTAAGAAGCTATTATTCTGAAAAGTAAGTGGGAATTAATTACAGAAGTTTTCTTTGGTTTAAATATACAAATACAGTCTATGTTGCTTGATATGTCTGGTGCAAGTGTCATGTGGATTTACATGAATTACTGTATTTTGGAGTGATCTTATCTGAATACAAACCTTCAGGAGAATTCTTTACAAAATAATTTTGTTTTCTACAGAGATATAGTACAAAAAGCTCTGAGAAGTGCCCCTCTAGAAAAATTTTGATGTGCAAAGTCAGATGGTTGGATCTCTACATGAGTTTATATAAATTGCTCAGACTTTTCTAAAGGCTCTTGTGTCTATTATGTCATCTTCTGTCCTCTATTATAAACTCTGCATCCCTTCTATTTCTCTTTCTCTGTCTTCTCACCTCTGGAGATGTGACAGCTTTCAAAAGAGAAGCAATACCAATGGAAGGCAATTTGGGGGACTATCATCTCCATCTGTATCTATTCCAATAACCTTCATGTGTGTCACAGCATGCTCTAAAGTTAATGTCACCTGTAATATGTTTCTAAATGTTAGACTGGGAGAATTTTTGTTTGTAGGGCACAGTGTGATCAGTCTGGATCACCTCCAAAAAACCTGGTATTTCTCGGTGTGAGGAATTCTCTATTTCAGAGACAAGATGGATTAGCTAAATTTGCACAGGTGTGGCTCATGCCATGAAAAATGTAAGTGGACAATAGATAGGAACTATGCTATATTTCCTGAAAAGGTGTCATGTACCATCTTCTACCTATGAAAAATTTGAAAAAAAAATGAAAAAAACCTATGAAATTATTTACTTTTCAGCTCAATTGTAGGAATGAAAGGCTGTCAAGAAAACCCATGAAAAATAAAAAATTGGACAAAAAAAACCCAGAGAGATACTTGTTGCCAATGTATATGAAATATCACCCGAATTCAGCAATTGCTAACCTTTCTCAGTATCAGAGAAATAAGAAAAGATATCTGGAAGGCTACTTCATATCTTAGCAAGCAAAGTTTCATACCTTACCATATCTTACCATACCACTGAGTTTTAAAGACAGTGAAGGGAGTAGGAAATAAGAAAGTATTATTTAAACTTTAGTCCTTTTATTGTTCCTTTTTTTTTTTTTTTTTTTTTTTCAGAACAAGATCTGAGGGAAAAAAAAATTGTAAAAGGATGAAGTGCTGCTTTTGGCTACCTAAATTTTTTAAGGAAATACACTTACAAAACACTATACCAACATCTCAAAGCATCACCTATTACTATGTAACTGACAGAGACTTCAGCAACTGGAACTTGAAATAAGTTAGCCTACACTTCCACTCAAATGTTTTTCTTGTAGTATTTCACATCTCACACTGGGATTGTAATACATATGCTAGGTGTATGTCATGGACTTGATATTATTTAATGTGTTAGGGTCCTGCTCCAAAGAATAATACGTCACTTAAAGGTCTACATGTCCAATTCCTTTATTTATTGGTTCTGTTAACTGCAGTATAGAAATAACGTATATTTTACTTACCTCCTTTCACCACTGAGCATCTGATGACTGTTCATACTAACATATATAAAGATAGTCACTCAGGGGCAATACTACATAGTTTAACAGAAAGCATTCAGGTAAAAATTTCCAATTGTATTTGTACAGGGTTTACATGGCTAGATTGGCTTCTGTTATAAGAAAAATAATTAATGTAACAGTTAAAAACAAATAATTAAAAGAAATTTCACAAAGACAGGATGCTAGGGCTTGAACATTTTGGTAGAAGAGAATGGATTTGACATCAATGGACCAGGATGTGTGCAGTTGTATTGGGCTTACGTGACAAGGTTTTTGGTAGCAGGGAGGCTGCAGGGGTGGCTTTTCTGAGATGTCAGAAGCTGCCCCTGCATCAGACAGACCAAGTTCCAGATGGCTCTGAGATGGACCCACCACTGGCTAAAGCTGAGCCCATCAACGATGTTGGTAGCACCTTTGTGGTAATGTATTTAAGAAAGGATAAAAATTGATGCACAACAGCATCCAGGAGAGCGGACTGAGAGAAACAGCTCTGCAGATACCCAAGCCAGAAGAAGGAGGGGGAAGAGGTGCTTCAGGTGCCAGAGCAGGGATTCCCCTGCAGCCCATGGTGCAGCCCATGGAGAGGCCAGCTGTCCCTTTGGAGGCCCATTGAGGCCCATGGAGCAGCAGAGATCCACCTGCGGCCCATGGAGGACCCCTCACTGGGGCAGGCGGATGTGCCCTGAAGGAAGCTGCAGTGGGGGAAGACCCTGCACTGGAGCAGGCTCCTGTGGAGAAGAGCACTCATAGGAGCCGGTTTTCTGGCAGGACCACAGGGTCACACTCATACTTGAGCAGCCCATTCCTGAAGGACCTCCACTGGAGCAGTTAAGGAAGAACTGCAGCTGTGGGAAGGACTCACATGAAGAAGGACATGAAAGACTTTTCTATGGGAGGGACTCCACACTGGAGCAGGGGAAAAGTATGAGGAGGAAGGAGTGGCAGAGACAAATCATTATGAACTGACTACAACCGCCATTCCCTGTCCCCCTGCGCTGCTCAGGAGGTGAGGAGGTAGAAGAGTTGAGAGTGAAGCTGAGCCTAGAAAGAAGGGAGAGGTGCAGGGATGGTGTTTTTAGGTTTGTTCTTATTTCTCATTATCCTACTCTGATTAGTTGGCAATAAATTGAATTAATTTCCCTAAGTTGAGTGTGTTTTGCCGGTAAAGGTAATTGGTGAGTGATCTCCCTGTTCTTATCTCAACTCGTGAGCTTTTCACTGTGTTTTTCTCTCCCTGCCCCACTGAGAAGGGGAAGTGATAGAACACCTTGGTGGCCACCTGGGGCCAGCCAAGGTCAACCCATCACAGCAGTTTATGTGTTTTATAACCCAGAACACTGTCTTTGGTGTACTTAATGGTAGGAATAGCTCTACCCTCTGAGCAAAACTTAGCACCGAAGAGGCTGTAAATGTCTGGATTGGTACAGAATATACTGTACTGTCTCACTCTCTGATGAAGAGTTTCCTAGACATATTTTTACTGTTGTAAAATAAGTGGAATTCAGAACATATTACCTAGTTATACTTCAGTGAAACTATCTGCTTCATTGCCTCCTGGATGAATATATTTTCCCTGTAGTAGTTTCCAGAGACCTGATTCTGACTAAGAGGCTGTTGTATTACATTGTGTTATGTGGGGTGACATTTCCTGCTGAGAGGAGGTGACATTTAAAGATCCCAGTCCTGCAGAAATTTATAGTTGTGCTTATTTTTGAGACCACTTAAGTGAAACTAACTTCTTAAAATCAAAAAGGTGGAGAAGTCCCTGAAGACCAGAGTGTACTTCAGTAATTATTGAATAAAAGTTCAAAAGGCATAACAGTGCAGTAACATAGAGCAACAGATTGCCAAGAGTAATAAGGTAACTGTAGCGTGTCTGACTAATCTGAAAGTAGTAGAAAGCCACGCTTCCAGCAACTACTGTTGTTGAGAGAGGGCTCGAGTGGGGTGGCAAGCGGTGTTGCAATTGTAGGATGGCAGTACTTGAGGATAAGCAATTACTGCAAGAAGTTCTAACGATGCAAAAGTTTGAAGTTACCAAAATTGTCTGATGCTGCTGAGACCTTGGGAATGATACAGGTTTTTACAGGAAAATGCCAACAAACTCTTTTCTACACCATCATTTTGCAACGGACTTTCCATAATTTGAAAAAAAAAGCTGCCACATAAAAGCTTTTAAAGCTATTTCAAAATACTTGGTATACACTGTTTATCCTACACTTCTGTCAGGGTCCTTTGTCATTTTAATTGGTCACATCAGACACAAGGAGGAGAGAGAAATTTTATCTGCTAACACATTTTGACAATCTAAAATACGTCATTTTCTTCATATATGTTAGTGCCAACATCTCATGTGTGTTACCTTAGAATCTACTGATCTTAGAAAGCAGAAGGATTTTCAGATTTGCAGATTTGGATAGTAGTCCCAAAACCACAGAGTGGCTGGAAAAGTGTCATCACAGTGCTTCTGTCCTTTCTGTCCTGGATTAAGAGACTGAAGAAAATGATTGAGTCTTCATGTCTTCCTGAGGTGAGTGTCTTCCAAACAGTAAAACTGATGCAGCTATGAGCTCAATATGTTAAACCAGACATGGCTCTGTGTCATAGCTTAGCCCCGCTTTGGACCAAGCTGCATAGTCACTCACTCTCTGCACCCTCCAACGTAATGCTCCAACAAAAAGCTCAAAGTTTGAGACAAGAACAGGGAGAGATCGTTCAAGTTACTGTTATAGGCAAAGCGGGCTTGACTTGGGGAAAACTAATTCAATTTATTAACAATAAAACCAAAGCAGGATAGTGAGAGAGAAAAGAAAACTTGCCCCTACTCTTCCCCTCTTCCCAGGCTTAACTTCACTCTGGACTGTCTCCACCTCCTCCCTGCAAGCAGCACAGGGAATAGGGGTTATGGTCAGTTCATCACTTGTCACTTTCCACCACTCCTTTCTCCTCAGGGGAAGAACTCCTTGCATTCCTCCTCTGTTCCATCATGGGGTACCTCCCACGGGCTACAGTCCTGCATGAACTGCTCCAGTGTGGGTCATTTTTCCACGGGGTGTAGTTCCTCCAGAACAGCTGCCTCAGCATGGGCCCTCTGTGGGCAACAGCTTCCTTTAGGCACCCACCTACTCCAGTGCGGGGTCCTCCACGGGCTGCAGGTGGATCTCACCTCCGTGTGCCTCACCATGGGCTGCAGGGGGACAACCTGCTCCACCATGGGCTGCACCACGGGCTGCAGGGGAATCTCTGCCAGGAGCGGCATTACTCCTCTCCTTCCTTCTTCACTGACCTTGGTGTCTGCAGCCATTCCTCTCACAAGAAACTCTTCACAACCGGCTCAGGCAGGCACTTCTCAGGATCTTTTCACATCTCTCCACTTCTTGCTGCGTTGGGCCCAGACGGCCGCCCAGTGGGAGACCAGAAGGTGAGGGCCGCAAGGCCCACGAGGCTCACGCCTCCCCCTTTCTGCCTGAGCTTCTGTTTTATTTTCCCCTTCTTATATACGTTATCACAGAGGCATTATCACTGTCACCAATTGGCTCGGCCCTGACCAGCCATGAGTCTGCCCTGGAGCCAACTGTGTCCACCAAACAAAGGGGAAACTTCCAGCCACTTCTCTCAGAAGCTGCCGCTGTAACCCCTGCCCCACTACATAAACCCAGCAGAATGTGGCAGCTGAATATAGTTCCAGAAGCAATACCTATTACTTAACAGGTATTTTTACAGACAGTTCCAAAACCTGTTAAGCAGATAAACATCATTTGGGTAAAAATGCAATTCTCTTTCATTTGATAGAAAGTCCTACATTATATATACCTTAAATCAATGCCCCCTTGGGCTGCTCAAGGTGAAATCCTAAACACTATTTAGAAGAAAAGAGGGAACTTTGTAACCACGAATGGAGGAGTGTTTTGGTCTGTCTGATCATGCAGATGGAGGTTCAGATTTATTACAAAATTAGTGTGGGGCAGGTGACAGATGGATAAGGCGTTCACATGCCATTCCCATGGATTTAGTGTGTACATGAAAGCTGACATACCTGATTCCTGTGGAACAATACATGAGACTTCTGCAAGCAAAAACATTCAAGTGATGCTATGTTAATATACTGTTAATCTGCTGTAACTTTAGTGGCAAGTATGTGCATCAAAAATGTTACTGGATATTTGTCTATGTAAATACAGTTAATGCAAGATCAGCTTAAATAATTTTGGGGAAGACTGATAACATTCAGACTGCAGCTAAATGTGTAACGGTTGGAGAGGATTTGAACAGCATAGAGAATGGGATGCTGCCTATGTTGTTGAAATACAGGAAGTAAAAGCTTTAGTAGGTCAGTTTGGATTTGATCTGTACTCTTACCAAGACAAGCAGTGACAGGGATGTCAAGAAGCATGTATGGAAGAAGACGTAATAAAAACCTCTAAACTGGATGGTGAAGGCAAATACATTTACAACCCTCTCCTTCTTATCTGCTTTAGGAATGAAGGGAGTTTCACTAAGAGATATTTACTAGCTTTGAAATCGATATCCCACTTAACTATAACACCATAGTGTCCCCGTTTTATGTTACTCACATCCATTATATGGTCTTTAGTTTTGCATATTTTGTATATATTGAATAGAGAACTGGATTGTAACATCAGAGTCATTGAGTCCCCAGCAATTGCAGATAGTTGCATGAAAACTGTAGTCCAGAATAGTTTCAGAAACATTCAGTCGAATGTCACAGACTTGTCTCTACATGTTGTAAGACATACCTAGAAAACTATGTAGACATTAAGATTTCAGGGATGTTTGGGTCACTACAACTATAGTAAGTGGAAAAGTGAGCACGTGCTACTGCGTTACTGAGAAATGGGAACTGAGGGAGGTGAGACAAGTCTGCAAGGACTCTGCATGGAATGCAAATATGTTTGTGAGAGGAAAGAAACAATTGATCTTATATCAGTATTCATTATATCAAATGAATCTTCATGGAACTGTCTTTCAGGAACTTTCCCTTAAACAGCCAGCAAGCTTTCATTTTTGGAAATGCTCTTTAATGTTTGTTATGCAGTGCTTTTGTAGAAAGGATTATTGGAAAGAGGAACCTAAAGGAGTAACAGCCAAGCTTGTTCCTGGAGTTGACTATTGGCCCCTTAGTATCCAATATTTGTGTTAATTGGTGAGATTTCTGGAAGAAATAATTACTAATTAGCTATCTTTTTCATTCTAGGATGTGTATCAGGATATAAAGAAAATACATTTCATTTGCTTTATTCTGACTCCATCTTCATCAGTGCATGCTGACATTTTCGTCTCCCAAATCCTCTTAAAGTCCTTCGTATACAAAAAACCTGACTGTACAAGTAAGACACTTTTACACGGCATTCAAATTACTTGGTAGTATATTTTAGTCACATCTACTCTTTGTTACTGTGAACTTATATATTGTCAGGAAAGAAAACTTCTCTTATGCAGGTAATAAATACCAGCTGAAATAATGGGGAAAAGCTTGTGAAATTTGTGTTGGATTAACTTCTTATCAAAAGCAGAATAAGAATTATTTTCTTAGGTCGGGTAAGCATTCCTTCTGACCCAGTGATTATTCACTCTTTATGACTTTTCTCTGAGCAAAGGACTAAAATGAGTTTGAAAAAAAAACCAAAAAACTTGTTAAGCCTGAAATATTTATATGAAATAGAAGTGGATCTAAACACCAAAATTCTGAAATATATCAAAGCAGATACCACTGATACGTCACTTCCCAGCCTGGATGGATCAGAAATGATCTACATGTGAATCTGTATGTCCTAAATATTGGAAGTAATTGTTTAATTCAGCACAGTTTAAAAACAGATATCTAAAAAGTACTAGTGTGAACACTTCCCAGTAAACATCCAGTGAATAAGCTTTGGTAAGGATGTGACTTACAAGTGACTTAAGCCTTGTGACTTACCAATGAAACATCGCACTTTTATATACCTCTTACGTTCATAACTTGTGAAGAACCAAAGTTTTAATTTATTCTCTACTACAATAAACATCCTATATGCATGGCACTTGCAATTCTTTCTAAAGCATTTGCTAAGCTCTCGTATGTGCTGCTTTTTACAATTCTGTTAGGCCTTTTGAAGACATGTAATACAGGATGAACTACAGTAGTAGCATGAGTCAGCTGTAGTGATGTATTTGAAGAAAAGATTTGTTGACAACCAGAACAAATGGCCACATCAGTCTTGGCATTTTGTATCAGCTCAACAGCATTTAGTTCCAAAGCCTTAGAAACTGGGCAAGGGCAAGTATATTGGTTGTCATGACCACCGTCTAGGCAATGTTTGTTGTTCCCTGCCAGATATTGGTAAAGCAGCAGGAGACTGACTTATTGTTAATTTTAATAGCTTTCCACATCTTAGCACACCTTATGCGGGGTTGTGGAGACTGGGGATTGCTTGTTGAGCTCAATCCTGCTTTTGTCAAAACAGGAAATGACAAAAAGTAGGAAATGAGAGTGGCTTTGGAGATTGACACACAATTAAAGATTAAATGGAATGTGCAGAAATACTTCTGATGTATCACATCAGGGAAAGGAGGAAACAATGGCTTCCCAACTAGTTGTAGTTAGTGGACACAACAGTAGGAGTTTGCCTTTAGACATGTATGAGTGGCTTATTGACATAATTTTTTACAATGAGGGTGGTGAAACATTGGCACAGGTTGCCCAGAGAGGTGGTAGATGCTCCGTCTCTGGAAACATTCAAGGCCAGGTTGGACGGGACTCTGAGCAACCCAATCTGGTTGGAGACATCCCTGCTCCTTGCAGAGGTGTGGGACTAGATGACCTTTAAAGGTCCCTTCCAACCCAAACAATTCTGTGATTGTATGATTCTATAATTCTATGAATGCTGTATTTTTTTCTGCTTCTAGTCTTGTATGGAGAAAAGAGACAGCAGGGCAGGGAAAAAAATGCCAAATTAATTACTTGTTAAGGAGAGAGAGAAAGCAAATTCAGTTTTCATAGATAACCAAACAGAGAAGGAGAGAGAAAGAGAGAGGGAGAGGGAGGGTGGGTGGGAGGGTGGGGTTCTTCTGTTGCATCAGCTTATCAGCTGTTTGAATGAATGCAGGAAGAGAGGTTTGGAGACTGTTGACTAGAAGAAAAGAAATTAATTCTGTGTCTGCCCTAAGCATAAATCTAAATAACTTCCTTTCAGAAAGTGACATTTATAAGCAGATTCTTCTACTTTGCTTATTGTTAAATAAACCACTGGTACATGCTGAGATACTACTGTGATATGACTTGCAATTGCCACAGGAGATTATCTCCTTCACTTTCTCTGAAGGGCATTTTGAATGCAGAATTCTATTCTATTATTACAGAATATTCTTCTATTCTTGCGTTTTAGAAACTTTCCTGGGATCTCTCTCCTATCCCAGTTGATATGCCTTTTTTTTTTTGTTTGATTTGTTCATTTTGCCTGTCTTTCCCCCTTGATACTGTTAAAGAAGAGGCAATCTTTAAAGTCAAGTGGATGCCTTAGGCAAATTATTTGGGAGAAGTTTCCCTCTTAGTGATGTTTATAAGAATGGTTAGATGCTGGGTTTTTTTTTCTGAATTATTCTAACTTGAAAAATGCTGTAACTACAGTAGATTTTGCAGCCTTATATCTATGCTTAAGATGGTAACGCACCTTTGCCATTTCTCCGGATGAAATTCCTAACCTCTGAGCTGCAGTGATTCTCCTTGGTTGCTTTTCTAGCTGCAGTGGTTTTACATTCCTGGCTGATGGTAGCCCAGTTTCAACAGAAAACAGGTCATGTCCTACATCGGTTTGGATCCCTTCAGGCATGGGGTTCACCTAGTCATGAAGTGAATGCTCCAGCCAGTCAGCTCTTATGGGACAGGTGAGCAGTACTAGTACTACAGCTATTGCCTTGTAAAAATAAAGGCACAAAATCATTAGGTGTCTTGCCATTCTGCTCCATATGCACGCATACCTTAAGGATTCAGTGGCCAGTTAGGAAGCTGAGCCCTAGGTACAGCTACTTTTTAACCCTGTGCTTGGTGTTACCTGCTGGCTAACAGTTCAGAGCTGTCTGATTTTCTACACTGGCTGAAAAGGAGCTTATTTATCCAGCTGACAAGAGATCATTTCAGAATTCCCAACTTATTTTATGTGCTGCATTATTTAAGTTGGGCATAGTTGGTTTCCTATATTTGGCTTTACAAGCTCTTTGGAGAATATGGTTGTTTTGGAAAGAAGCTGTGTGAGAAATTAAAGGGTTTTGAGGTTAATGGAAGAATATCCAGAGATGAAACAGAGTAGAGATGCAGAAACTTATAATATGAAAGAAAAAAAAAGGAAAATAAAATTATTCCCACTAAAGAGCTTGTTTGTAGGTAGCCTAGGTAATCATCGACCATCAAAGGCTCCATTCTGCACTCACTAACCAGGCCCAGGCCCCAATTCATGCTTCCGAAGGGACTGAATGAGCACCTAATATCTTGCTTCCTAATGTTTCTATATGTTTTTAGGTCTATTCTTTCATGAGAAGTCTCATGAGAACAGAAATTTCTCTTAAAACTTGTGATCTCTCTTCTCTCTCATGCTTTTCAGTCATGCCCTTCTGTTGATGGATGCAGTTTGTATTTCTGCCTTATATTTTGTCATGTGTATGAAGTATTAAAAAGGAGCTGAAGGGGAAGAAGGAATCTTTAAATTTCATTTTAATGAAACCTACTGATTTGCCCATCTCTTCCCAATGCCAATGGCATCTGTGCCCTTTTATGATCTTGTTTACCTCTTCTTCTGACAAGCGCTCTCTGCTTTGCCAATCAGCTTCTTTTAACTGTCTGCTTTTTCAGTTCTATTGGAAAGTCAGCCTGTTATGTGGAGATCATTAAATCTGATCTTTCTTATGTTTCTTCTTTTTTTGCCCCTATTTCTTTGACATGCAGAGAAATTTGCAGAAAGCTCTGGCTAAAGTGTCAAAACTTTAGCCAATTTATTTACTTGTTTATAAAAATTGAAATGAAAAGAATACATTATACACAATAGCTTAAAACGATCTTAATGATAAAGAAATGTATGCAGAACACCTCCCCCTCCCAACTTTCTTTCAAGACTCTGTAGTCTGTGGACTTGATGGCTGCCAAGGTGAATGTTTGCCACCTTCTATGTCATTTTTTTTCCCCCTCTTTGATTTTATACAGTTTTTGCAGCTGTTAAATTTTCATATCTTCTCTATCATAGGCATCTTGGGAATCAATATAGCATTGCTGACTTTGTGCCTGCTCTTAAAAATTCTGATCTACAAGATTTTTTTCTGCGCTAGTAGTAATTTCTTAAGTGACTGTGAATATGAAGCTCTGTAACAAGTCACCTTTGAGAACAGCTACATTAATTCAAAATTATGTCTTTGTTTACTTCTTAAGTAGTCTTTCTTTGCTTCCTTAACCAGAGTCTATTTCTAGAACTCTGGACTCTAATAAAATTACATGTACAGAGGAAGGTAAACTTAATTATCTTAACGTGGACTGCTGTGGGCTCAACTTTGAGGGCTCTGGCATTTCAGCTTGTGTTTACTCAACATAAGCTGAGAGCACAAGCTGTCATTTAAGACTACAGTCCAACATCCCAGGCAGCTTAATAGCTCTACTGACTGTTCATGTTATTTGAGACACATTTAAAACCTGATCTTCTATGCACCAGGGAGTAGATAGGAAACTTTAATGAAACTCGAGTACTCAAAGCTGTAGAAGTAAATATATAGAGAGCGATATTCAGGGTGTTCAAATGTGCAAGGGAAATTTTTGAGTGTATACTGAATTCTGATTTGCTTGCTTTTCTTGTTCGCTCTTTTCCCCATGGTTTACTTAAAATGTTGTCATTGTAGTACACAGATATACAAGCTGAAAGTTCTCCAAGAAAGTGTAGTCTAGCTGAAAATGGAGTTCTCTAAAATAAAAATCTTAGATTTTACTATTTTTATAAATAGCCTTTTTGTATCATAGGAAACTTAATCAGCTGACTGGGTTGATTGAAATGTGATGGCTTGTCATATTAAACCTAAATGATTCCTTTTGGGACAGGTGTCTGCCTCATTAATGTTTGCATCTGTTTCTTGAAATATATTTTCCTGATTTATTTGACTGAGAAACAGATTTGAAATTCACTTTATGACATCTAAGTTAAATAGCCCTAGCTCTGGAGCTCTTGACTGCTTCATGCCAAGGGAAGGATTGTGTTTCTCTTCTCTCCACTTTGACCTTCATTTCTGTCCTTGTTGAAGACAGAACATGTGTTACCATCGAGAGTTTAGATTTTGATGAACTGGCATTTTCCATTTGCCAGGAGTGTTCTGACAAGCACCACAAGATATGCATTTCTTACATACCTGAGCTCTTCATACAATTCAATGGTGGCTTTGGCTACTGCACCAGGAATGCAACATGAAGTGGAGTTAAGTCTTAGGTTTTTTTCCAGGGAACATTAGCATTCAGTTTCAGCCTGACTATTCTAGCATTTGCTTTTAGTCATCAACACGTATAAAAGCCTTCCCATTGAAATTAATTGTTTGTAGGCTCAAGCAATATTTATTCACCACAAACATTTATTTCTTGTTTCTCTCTCTTCCAGTAATGATATGAATATAAATTAATGCAGTGCCTCCTGATGACTTCACAGTAGATCTCTATTTTATTTTCCTGTTTATGTTGTGGGTTTGGTGGGGTATTTTTGTTGTTCGTCTTTTTTTTTTTTTTTTAAGAAACAAATACATAGAGTGAAGATGGAAATTATTAACAACTTAAGGTTTTATTTTGGTAAGGAATTTGTCCCATACTTTCTTTTTGACTATAAGAAACAGGCAGGTAGTGAGTCAGTGCAGATCAAGTTTATCAAGACAGCATAAGCAGTAATGAAGATTTAACCTGATTCTTGTTCTTTTTGTGCTTGTACTTCTGCAGTGTGTTTGCTTAACATAGCACCTTCAAGCAAGCTTTTCACCTGCAATACAAGGGTGCGTAATAGTGAGTTGAGATGATCTTACAAAATTTTGAGCCCCACAACCCTTACCCCAAAGTTTCTAAGAAAAAAAAAAGGATGCAATAGAAAGCAGTAGAACTTTTACATGTTACAAGTAACCCCTTTATATCTGAGACATTCTGATTACCCAGACTTTTTTTTCCCACAACCTTTTAGTCTACAGAAGGTTAAAGAACAGATGATTATTTCTCTCTTCTTCACCTAAAGGCCTGTTGCACTTCCTTTTTCATTGCTTTCTGAAGCAGAAAGGAAAATGAATTTTTTTTTGTCTTTCCTTTTTTTTTTTCTCTCTTGAAATGTTTTTCCTGTTCTTCTGAACTACTTTAATTTATGAGGATAATTGATAAATGAAGAAATCATTGCTAACTTCTTCAGAAATAGATTAAGGTGCATGTAAAGGACTTTTAAAAGTTAGGTTCCTCTCTATATAAATAGTGCTACACCTCCTAAAAGCCTGTCTCTTCAAATTAGAGAAGGCTCAACACAATTGCCTAGGAACTACTGTAAACTGTAAAGGTATAATTCATGTTGGGAAAGTGACTATACTGATCTGGGATAAAGAGAAGCCTAGGTGTCAGAGCAGGCAAGTGATCTAGTGCCAGGACAGATGAGTTTGAATTCTTGGTGCCTTATATTAAGCAAGAGTTATTGCTAATAGAAAATAATTGCAGCAACCAGGAGAGAGAGAATCTCAAATTACACAAGAAGAGAGCAAAGGGAGGAGCTGTAATAGAAAGTTCACTGAATTGATTGACTACAATTAATCTTTTGCAGTCATGCCTTTTCAAAGGATGTATCTTCATGAATGCAGGAACCGTGATCACCAAGGTGGAAGGCTTGCAGAATTCAGTGCCAACGATTCCCAGTCCTTAACAGGAATCACAAAACATCCCCGTGGTTACCAGACATGGCTTGAGAAACAGCACAAGACAAACAGGCAAGTCTGTGTATGCTGCCATGAGTGCTTACAGGCATAAATTAAAATTTCAGTGTAAGTTACTGATAGGCCTTTTTTTTTCTTTTTTAATTGGGAATGCGTTTGGCATTTCTCCAAGTATGAAGATGATAAGATTTTTCCTTCTCCCTTTTATTATCTAATCAGTAACATGCTCATGTCAGTCTGTTTCTCAGACTCCTACATAGTACTGAAGTATTTGAGGTACAACTCTGGAAGGAAATTCTGCGCTTATTTTTCAAATGTTCCGCTTCAAGTAAAGACTTAGTCCAGTGGGATCTGACCTTCCAATGTAAAAGGTGAATTCATTGAGCTTAACTGGGGGTGACATTTGTTTAATTCTCTGAAAATCCTTATGATTTCAATGCCCAAGAGAGGCCACAAAAAGGAGAAAAAAGTGTCATTTGTACTTCCATCACTAGCTTGGCCCGTAGTTGCTTTTCTGAACTGGATATTTAGTGTAATTCATTAGAGCTACGCTAAATGTCATTTGCTAAGAAACTATCTCAGTGGAGCTGTTCTCCCCGAACCAAGAAATTAATTGTTAGGAGCAGGAGTGAACTGAATAAGGAGGGAGACAGCCTAAAGGAACTGAATGTTCTCTCCCATTTACACAGCTTGATGTGGAGCTCGTCTTGTCTGATGAGGGAAGAGGTGCTGCTCTTGAATTGGTTGGTGCCCTCTTCTTCCCTATCAGCATTGTGATTGCAACCTGATTGGAAGGGGGTGGGCACTGACACCTCCTGATACATCGGTATCCCCCTGACATCACTCTACTTGAATTAGCAAGGATTATACATTGTTCAACAGAAAATATGATCTGTCAGGATATATGCACTCCAACTTAATAATTCTTTCAGATATTCTCATCACAGTATTAGGGAATGTACCACATCTTGAATCCTGCTTTAGTCTAAGCAGCTCTGTAGTTTGAGGTGAAAAGCCTTAGATGCTTGTATTTCATACTCACAGTTATTCCTTGCAACGATTTTGAAGGCAGTAATAAGGTAGACAATTCAGAACCATTTAAAATCATAAGTCATGCACTAAGAAATAATCCAATTAGTTTTTAATAATAATATAAGGTTGTGTTCTTTTTTATTATTTTATGGATTTGAGTCTTCAAAATTAATTCTTGTAATATATTCAAGCTCTTTTTCCCCTTGAGACTGTGTATTAAAAATTCCTCTTTATTTTTAATTGAGCTTGAGATTTCAGCAAATAGTCCACCTCTTGAAGTAATGTAAGAAGCATTTTCAAATGCCATATGACTTAAAATGAACATAATAGTTGGGGAAAAAAAAAAAAGAGACAAACTACATGAAGGAGAGTCTAGTAATCCACTGAAATTCTAGCTATGCATTCCAATGGGAATAATGGGAGGGGGAGAGCACCCTAATTACTTTTTAAAATTGAATTCAGTTAATTTATGAATAGGATTGGATTGTGTAGGGTGTCAGGTTATTTTTTTTGTGCCATGCAGTACTGGATTTGCATGGAATACTGCTTATTTTCTGCATAAAATTTGAAAAATATTAAAACTCAGCTTAAAGAAAAAATCCATGTATTCAAACCAGTAAATGCTGGTAAGCGCCTGCCCGAGTTCTGGTATCCCTGCTTATAGGAGGAAGCAGCTGGGAAGGCAGGGTTTTGGGTCATGCAGCTAGGGAAGAGATCTGTCTTTGAGAAGATTTTGAGGAACTGCAAGTTTCTATGATTTACACACCACTGACACCTGGCATGGATGAAAACATGTCTTAAGTACCTGTATCCTCAGCTGGGCCGTCTGTTTGAGAAATACTTAACAGAAGGCTAGAAAGTAATTGACCTACTCATATGAATAAGAGCTACTCAGAGAGAGAGCTTTTGAACTGGGCCCTTTGGGAGGCAGAAATCACAAACTGAAAGTTAATGATGCTCTGAGCGTTATTTGCTTTCTTGAAGTTGCAGGACAAATACTCCATGTTTCCCAGGAAACATGCTACCCATGGTGACTGATTCCTGGCTTCAGCTGATTCAGCTGCCTAGTCACTGTCACCATGCTGAAACGCAAACATTGAGCACGAAAAGACTCCCATCATGTAGGAAGCATTGTAATTCAATAGAGAAAAATTAGTCATGCAAGTTCTGTATCCCAGTTACCTTACCAAAAAGAAAAAAAAGAAAAAAAAAAATGCCAAGAGCTCAGTGCCTGTACTTTCCTGTGTGTTTTGCTTGAATTAGAAATGAAACTGCAACCTGAGGATGACAAATCTACTTTTCAAGCTAATGTTCTATTGATACTTGATAGCTAGAAGTTGGAGATATATTACTTGAAAAAATGTTCTGGTTTTGAGATAAAAAGCTCCAAGATTCCTTATTTCACCTGTGGGCTTCAACCTGACATTAAAAGCAGTCAACAGGTTTCCTCCAGCATGTGCATCTGGATCAGCCAGCACTGGCCAACTCAGGTTCCCAATGCATTCAGAATCCAGACTATGTTTTTATCATGGGGTTGAAGATTCAACAATATATCTGAGTACTTGGCTTAACGTTCAGTGTAAATGGAAATTTTGTTATCTGTGTAAAAATAACTAAAAGACAGCTTTATGTCTGATCCTTCCTTTAAATAATATAAAAATCAAGAAGTGAAAACTAATTTGGAATTTTTTTCCTTTACAGGAGAGTTAAAAATAAATAATACATATATAAAGAGTTAAATGAAAATAAAAAAGTTTTGGAACAAAGGATGATCTTCAAGATGATCCTTTCTAATATTTCTTGAATCTTGCATCCAGCACAATGCACGCCAGTCCCAGACTAACTCCCTGTAGGCCTGATTTTTCACAGTAATATCTCGTATATTAAGTGTATCTAGATGACTTGGGGTCACAAATGGCTTATTTTATGTGCATGAGTATTGGACACGTGTTACTCACAGTTGTGTGCAACTGGGTCTGAAAACATTCACAGACTGCTGTCAAGCAAATCAATGTAATCTACGATACGTAAAATGTACCTGTGTAAACAAGCTTTCAAAGTGAGAAGAACATGACAGAAAAAACCTAGCTGTCTGAATATGTAGATTTGGTGATGTTTTTGGATAGTCAGATAATGAGAATTTAGATATTCAGGATATTTGTGGATAGCACACAAGCCATACAGGAAGACTGTGTCCTTTTGAAGAGGCAGCTGGAGGCCAGGAGGGCTAGCTGAGGGTCTCTAAAGTCTATATTTAGGAAACTAAATACCAAGAGAAGTTTCAATCAGAACTTTCTCCATGGCTTTTAGTTATATGTAGATATTTTTGTAGTAATCCATCTCCTGAAAGTCATTTTAAACAGATTTTCTTTTCTTATAAGACCATACAGTAACAACATGTAGATCTAGAGAGAAAACCATAGTTCCATTTATTTTTAATTCCATCATACTTACTCAGTTATCTTTAGCCAGAAAGTGAGGATGTCTTTTTCAGTTTGACAAAGGAAAATACTTTCACTGTTATGTGATTTGCTTTAATATTCTTTTCACATCTTGTTCTCTCCTTCTTAAGACATTGAAATCGAACTAGAAAGTATGAAGCCTCAAAGTTTAATTTTATTAGGTTTAGTTGTTTTTTTCCCCTCCTTTTTAGTTGTGTCTAACTTCTTTGACAATTTATATCAATTGTCTGTAATGTTTACTGTTCGGCATCGGAGTGGTAACCAAATAATTAGGGGAAAGAAACAGAAGGAATACAAATGGACATGAAAATGCAGATCCTGCATTCTTGGGCTGCACTATTTCATTAAGCTGCTGGGGAAGATGTGATTTGTGGATGGAGCCCATAGTTTAATATTAAATGAATACAGAATTTACATCTTATGAGAAGACACACAAGAAAGTGATATTACTCCGTTTTGGAAAAATAAAACAATGACTTTGCCTAGAGTAGGCTCAAAAAAGAGGACATGACAGCTGTCTTTAGGAATTTAAACTCCAGAACTCAGTCTTGAGTAGCAGGAAACTCCAGCAAGCTCCTGATGACAGGCCAGTTAGAGAATAAACACCTCATGAATAATGATATCAAAATCCAGTGCCTAGATCTCAGAAGTTTTACAAAGGAAATAAATGCTACAGTCCCCACTTTCAAGAAGAGGAAGCACGGAACCAACAGATGTGAAGAGGTGAGGAGGAAGATCTCTGCTGAGTGCCTGTGTTTTGTCAGGTCACTGGGCAGTGGGGGGGTAGCTAATCTATTGCAAGAGAGATGCTGTTTCCAGCAGCTACCAGTATGTGTAAGAAAAGACAGGTGAAAAGACAGCCTCTGCCCATGCTGTGTTTATAAGGTGTGGAAGGAGGATTATTCCTCTCCTTTTGTCTTCAATACCATTTCTACACCATTTTCTGCAGCCCAGAAATTAAAGCCAAGAATTGGACTTCATGCTTGGATTTTAAAGGCTGTGCAGGCTGATATATAGATTTTATTATGCTGTGTTGAATTTAATTCACAAAGAGATTATTCAGTTGGTTTAAATAATAAAGTTACCCAATGAAACAATATTTTTTTCCTTGCAATTTAATGAGTGAAGAATATCCTTATAAAGAAAATTCAGAAAAAGTGTATAAACTACTAAGCACAATTAGTATAAAATCCTAAAATCTAGGAGTATGTCAACAAAGGAAAAAGACTTTCAACAAAAAATCGACATCTGAGTTGCCAAATTTTTCAACAGTCTAATGAGGGTTGTATGACACAAACACTAACTTAATTACGATTGACTAACTCAATGATTAACAAGTGGACCTGTTATAACAAATATTAATAGTTCCCTGTTAATAAATTCTGTATTCCAATATTTTCCTTTGGTAGGACAAAATATTCAAGTCTCAGATAAAAAAGTTTAAAATTATCCCCCTTTTTTCCCTGTTATGATTCCTCCACTCCTTTTCATATAACCATCGCCTTCCAAGTGTTTGAATACTTCCAAAGATTTGTGTCTTCCACATTGGTCGTGATAGTGAGCTAGGAGATTACAAATAAAACAAATTTCACATTTGCTTTTTATGCTATATAGTATATATTTGTGACATGTGTGATTTTATTCTCACAATATATGTGATGATTGTATTGTCATATTCTCTCTTATATGCCCCTGAACATTGTACTAGTACTTACCATCAAAAGGAAAAAAATACAGGAACATAAGAACTAAGTATTAGCTGATCTAGTCCATACATGCATCTCACATGGAGCACATCCTCACAAATACTTTCACCAAAGCAAAAAACACCAGAGTTTCTTGAAATTTAGTAAAAGCATTAATTCTCATCTTTTGAATTAAAACTGGTCCAGAGTCAATTAGTGGAAGCTGAATGAAATTATCTCTGGATATCCGTTTCTGAGAATGACTCTATTGCAGTTTTCTAAATAACTTTCCATAAAAGTGTTTATGTTCACATTCTGTCACTGCAAAACTGCAGTTTTCACAACAGAAAAAAATGCCAAGAACTTGCTTTGAATTTCAAAATTTTAAGCCACCTTCTGTTCAGAATAATCTATATTTTCCTTTTAAAAATACGTAAGTGTCATACAGGGAACTTACTCTTGGACAACTGTTTTGGATCCTATTCAGAGAACATTGTCTCTTGCCTTTAAATATTTATTGAAATGATGAACTTCTGAGTTGTTCAGTCTTCACTGAAAATATTTTATTACTATCTAATATTATTTTAGATAGTAATTACTTAATTACTATCTAATCTTTCAGTGGTCTTGTGATGGGTTTATTCACAAGGTTTTGTTTGTGTTTTTAAAAGTGTATAGATTCCCAGATTAAAAAAAAAAATGTAAATACATTTAATTATTTTTAGGAACTCCTTTGCTCCCCTGGGCATGGAGATGCAATTACACTTTAACTAAAAATGTTATACTTTAATGAGGGCTTATCCAGGCATTTACTTCACACCTGTTCATTTGTGAATACAGACAACAGTAGTTAGATATAGAACTGCAGTAGCCACTAGTGTTACCTGATATTTTTTTTATAACAAAGAAACTCTTGTCATTTAATATGGCATGCAAATATGTCTAGTATCTTCTTAAATTAATTAATTGTGGGAGTCCATGTAGATCCATGTCTGCAGATCATGAAGTTTGAGAGCCTAGATGTCCGTTTGTACAAATGGGTCACTTTTGTAGGTTCACTTGTATGGACATGACCTTGCACTTCCATTTATAGATGGAAATAACGTTGATGTCTACCTAATTTCAGAAATTTATCAAAGTAGGATTTTTTTGCTACATTATTGGCATAGATTTATAGGTTGATGCATTTTTAAAAATGAATGGAACTTTTGATGTGATCTTACTTGTTCTTTAATTACTGTGTCTGTTACTCCTTGGAAAATAATTTATAGTCTGCTTGGGACTGCAAGCTGGAAAAATGCATTACCTCTTATTTGGTACATTCATTAGAGTTTTGCAAATGAGCATCAGGTTCACTATTGAACAGAAATTGAAGTTGTCAGAGCAATGCAGTTGGGAATTGGTTATGGAAAGTAAGACAATTTTATCTTTAATGAATATTATGCGATCATTGGCTTTGTTGTTCACATGGGACAGAGAAATCACCTTTAGTAGATTACACAGCTAAACCAATTTACATAATAACATCATATGCATTAAAAATACATTGCCCTTGTGGAGGCAGGGTTCAACTGTTGAGGAAATAAAAATAACTACTACAAACCAGCATTTACTAGCTACACAGATCAGCAGGGATCACAGAATTCTCTTGGACATCAGCCTTAGTAGATTTCAGCACTAAGCCAATTTCCTGAAGCACATTATGCACTTTGAATGAGTTTGCTTTTTGAATCATACATTGTTCTCTCAGGAGATGAGTTAGAACATATTTAATTCTATTAAAACTTTTCCTACTAACTCAGATCACAAGGGATCATGTAATCCTATGAAAATGGTCATTATGGAGGCAACTTGATCAGTAAACTAATATTCCTAAATAGGCTGGTACAGTTGGGGTTTACATATGCATTATATTAATATTTCTTCTCAGTAATCTGTTGTGACTTGTTTCTAGTGCTTAAGGAAGTTATCAGAAAGAATGTTACCGCAGCCTTATATTAGACAATTTGAAGATGTGTTTTGGTTGATGGCTATCCTTATCAAAGATTTTCATTGCTTTGCCTATACCGAGAGGAATGAGAGTCCTGGAGTAGATCAAGGACTGGATTAATGAAATTATTTGGAAATCATTATGTTTTTCTCTTTGATACTTAGAAATTACATTATTTAGTTCCTCTAAGAAGCCCCAAGAATGAAGTCAAAGTGGTCTGACCAGTTACCAGCAGAGGGGCTAGGGGAGCAACAGCATACAAGGATTTTTTAAGCCAATCACTAAAACACTCAGGAAAAGGTTCCATAAATAATCTGTTTTACTCCTCTATTTAGTCAACAAATTCTTAAGAGGACTAACCCATAGACATTCCAACCCGGTTTACTTCTTCAGTAGACTTCAGTAGCCCATGGCAACATTTCTACATAGATCCTTATAAGGAAAAATTGTGAGTTAAGCTAGAGTAAGAAATAGGTGTCTTCATGACTGGGGCTGTGTTACATATTCCTCAAAAAGTTAAGCTGGAAAGAATTTAGAAAACTTGATAAGAATTACTGACAGATATGGGCTAACAAAAATGTGCTGCTTGGACCATATTTTTACCCATATGTTGTTACTGAGTTAATACTGAGATTGTTGCCTAATGTAGGCAGGCTGAGAATACAGTCATAACGGTCCAGACTTTCTCATAGAGACATCAAGAGACCCTCTCTCTCAGGGGGGATGTGAAAATATTCCGTAATTTCTCAGGTTCTTCTGAAATAAAGCTTGTACATCCAGCAATAGATTTCAATAGCTTTCTTCTCTACAGCCCTTGGTGTGCTTTTGCGAGTCCTTGATGCTTGGGGCCCTTCGTTATCACAGCCCTGACTTGTTTTGGCTAAGCTACACTCAGGGTGTTACCATTTTCCCATTTTTTGTTATTGTCCCCTCTGTGGAGTCCCCATCTCTCTAGACACATTTACCTTAAAACAATTCACCTGGCTGTGAACACAACTGAGGCACAAACATACTGTCTGACCTGCTCTGGGAGCAGTGGGCTCTGGCACAGGGATGCCATAAAAGTTAATGAGCAAGCTTCCCATTCAGCACAGAAATTTCAAAGAGAAATAACTCACTTCAGAGGCTCAACAATGTTATGGGCACTGACAGACAAGTCAGTGTCTCTGGTCTCTTGGATCTTGCTGAAGTGCTAAGGAAAATAACATTTTAAAATGTAATTTAATAGATCAAGACAACATCATTTATTAATGAAGTTCAAGTCAGTTTACTAATCTCTTTACCATGGATCAATGACAGTTAGAAAATAATAGCTAAGATCCATCTGTAGTAACACACATTAGAAGTGGAAGAAAAATGTAATGTATTGTTTCAAACACGATTTTCATTAAAAAAATAATTTAGTAAAAATTGCCTTCAAAGAGGTGGCTAGTTTTTCAAGATGAGGAGTCTTTTATGCAGTTTTTAAAAATCATGCCATGTACAAAGTACTTGTGATTGTTCTCAGTTCATTCATTTAAAAATTCATAAACTAGAATTTCTTTCTCCTTGCTTATCAATAATCACACTGCATATCTAGAAAATTTTATACTTTGGAACAGAAATAGAAAATGACACATAAAAGCTTACATTTATTAAAAAAAAAATCAGAGTGAAAGGAGAATTGGCTAGTTTAATTGCATATCAAGGTCAGAAGTAATGTCTTGATTTTGAGTACTGCATCCCCTAACTACACAACAGTATGTATGTATGTGTAAGTGTTTGCATTTACTTACCTTTTTTTTTCCCAGTAGAATCACAAGGGCAAAACCCTTTATCCTATGAAATCTAAGGGCAATGTTATTCCATTTTTTTTTTTACAGAGTAATTGGTCTAGTCTGCTTATTGAAGTATGTGGATTTCAGGATGTATCCTAATCAAGTTCATCAGTAGTTCTCAATTCTTTTTTTTTTTACCATGATGACTGAACAAAGTAGTCAGCTTTCATTCTTACACCATCAATACAAGTGTAATCGAACCTTGAATGTTCTTAGCCCATTTGTACAAGAGAAGGAAAGAATGTTAAATTAAATGTGCAGTCTGTAGTCAATTCATAATATGATTTTCTACTGCTCATCCCTAGTCTATTTTTCAAAATACTCTTGTGAAAGAAATGTTATCTGAAGTGAAGCAAATGCATAATTTCCTTCAGATTTATCCCAGCTATGAAGTTTAAAATAGTTTGAGGGTATTCCTTTGAAATAGTATTCTATCTGTACTAACTATTTATACATGTCCTAGATTTTTCTAGCAGTGTTCATGGTATGGAAGTAAATGATTGGGATTTGTATGTTAAGCAAGAAACCTAAATGTTCATTAATCAAAGGAAGCTCATGAAAATCTTTGTATTTCAAATCTGAGAATGAAAATGTGAACTCCAGAAAGTAAATTTTAGAAAATGGAAAGGTGTACAGAAAGAACAGTGGTGAAAGATTTTGTCATAAGCTTAACTTTGTATTTGAAAGCAGCCTGGTCATACAAAGTGTGATGGATTACCGGACTCAGCCTCTACTTTAATGTCTTCCTGTTTGATACTCGTGATCTGTGACCAGTACCGAGCAACTAAGCAGCTTTTTGATTAGATAAAAAGACTCACACACTGTGATCTATACCTACAATATTTTACTCTGCAGGGAAGCATAAAAGGATTTTTTGTCCTATTCTGAGGTTAGACTTCCCCAGAGTTTGTTTGTGTTTGGGTTCAGGCTCCCAAGAACCGCACAATTTTTTGTTGCTTCTGTCAGCTGCTGTGTGATTCTCTTCTTACAACAAGAAACCTTGGCACAGCTTATAGCAGCTTTCCTGTCTTTGAAAATGTGGTGGTCCATGTTCAGCAGACAATTCTTAGTTAAATATTTTAAATACATTTAAATAAATAAATACTTCAAGGGTGATTTTTCATAAAGGCAGAGACAGATATTGTCTCCCTAACAAGCCTGCCCTAGATTTTCTACCTGCTATATTAGCTCAAGTTTTGACTTCTTTTATGTTCCCTGAGCTCCCCGACTAAGAGGGGTCTGTGCCAAGACCCCCTCTTGCTCAAAAGCCCATTAGAGGACTGAGGAAAGTAATTGGCTCAAAGACATGGCCAAGAAGAATTAAGACATCAGCTGGCAAGCCCATTAAAATGTCAAGCATTATCTCCCCTAAGTGACAGGAGAAGGCTGAAATGCAGCCTTTAAATCTGCTAATTATTAATTTTAGAAAATGAGTACACAGTTCCCTCCCTAGCATGTCTGCATGGAAACATACCTACTCGACTGGCCCGAGGCAAACTGTTTTGGTGGAGCGCATATCTCCTGTGTGACATAATTCTCCGCCAACTCAGCTGGTGCTGAGGCCACCCTCCAACTCCTTCAATCAGCAGCCCAAACACTTCACCATCACTTGCTCGGGGTTACCCATCGCTCCCTTCCTGGCACTGCACCAGCTGTGTGTTTCTCTATCGCTTCCTAAATCAGGGTTGCTATAGAAAGAACGGTTTCTGAGAGGCATGTTTGCTTCAACAGCAGGGATGGAAATTAATCATTGCATGTGACTCGTGAAAGACCAGGAGAGGTATTTGTGGCAGCTGGAAGTTTAACAGGATGAAGAAACGATGGGGGGTAGGAAGGGGTAGCATGGGGATAAGGACAGGAATCCTTAACAGAGAGAAAGAGGACAGTTATAACAGAGAGAGAGAGGGAGTGGGCATGGAGAAAGTCTAGGACTAGATGAAGGGAGAGAAAGATTTAAGAAACTACAGAAAAGCAAAAAAAAAAAGAGTAGGAAAATATAACAAACAAATGTGACAATTACAGTTAGAATTTATTAAGAAAAAGAAAATGGAAGAATCAGAAAAAAAAGAAGAATCAGCCTTAGTGCGCCAAATCCCAGCTTTTGGTCACATAAAATCACCACCATATTCTTCCTTCCTCTTCACTCCAGAACTCCTGTGTCCATTTGCAGTCCTCCTTTGTCCCTCTCCTTCTCCTTCCAGAGCCACCCATGCTTTCAGACCCCATGTCTCCATGCACTTCTTCATGGTGTTTCAGCCTGAACTGCTTTATTTTATATCATTTCACGCTGTACCGTTCCTGCTGGCTCTGTGCTCTCACCGGAGGAAGGCGGCGCTGGTAGGTACTGTAATAATGCTCTAGCATGTCAGGAGCCACGCAATCAGAAGGCGAGGTTCACCGAAGGGGCCAGAAGGAGCTGGGAGACGTGAGGACTGATGATGTGGCAGTCTCATGGGGCTGACTAGGGAGCTGTATGCAGGTTAGGGGTAGAGATCTATATGGGGAGCTAGGGAGTGCTGTGGCATGCAGGGGGTGGGATGCGGTACTTCAGTTGGTGTGGGAATGCTGTGCAGGGTGCAGTGAGGAGGTGATCTGTGTGTTGAGGGTCCTTGTGTGGGGTATGAGGAAAGGCTCCAGCGTGGGGCCCTCAGGGCGCCTTGCATGATGCTGAAGCTCTGCCTATGGCCAAGCAACAAGAGGCTCCATCTGCTGAGCATCTTATGCCAAACATAATTAAAAGCCTAATTTGATAAGTGATACAGATCTCTTCTCCCAAAGAGCAGAGGAATGGAAATACTGGTACCTGGAAAAAAATTTTTTTTGGTAGGGAGAGAGGAATATAGTATGTGGAGCTTCAAGCTACGTGACAGGAGATTCTGATGCAGTTCCTGGCTCAGACACCTGTGTGACTTTTAACACTTTGCTCTCTGCATCACAGCCTTACATCTCTCAACTACAGGGAAATTTTCAGACTGAAAATCCGTTTTAATTACAGCGACTCACTCAGCCAGCACAGTAATGAAAGCTGGACAGTTGTAAAGGTAGACAAGTGGGAGTCCAGGTTCCAGTTTTGTTACGGGAAAAGTGGTCGTAAAATTTAATGCCTTTAGCTAATCTTTCTTTTTTTTTGAGTGGAAGACAGTGAAGAAAAGCACTCAGTCATTGTGCTGTGTAGCCAAATGTAGACTGAAGAAATTATTTATTTAGAGGAGACATTTTAAAGGGGAAAGAAAAAGAAGCAGCTAAGCATTGGCCTCGTATCAAAATCTGATCCTTCAGATATCTAATTCCCTTTTGCGCACTTAAAAATCTCTTTCTTTACTCCTATATAGAGAGAAATATGAAAAAAAAAGTATTTCCTTACCAGTTTTCCTGTCTTTGTTTTCTGAAAACTTCTGAAGGTTGGATGTTCATATTTTCCCTATTAGTCAGGTGATACAACTAGACCAGCTGTCAAACCTAGACTCGGAGTCAGCTGTGCTGCATCTAACGGACCAGGAAGTAAATCCTTTGACTTGAGGAAAAGGAAGCACTTTTAAAGGCAGAGATACTCTATCTAGTACTGGAAGACATGACAGTGAGCACCTCTCAGTTACCCAGAGGCTTCCTCTCATTAGAATAAGTGACCAGAAGGGACTCTTGAGTTGTTTCGAAACAGATAGTTAAAGCAGCTGACTGTAACTCAATAAATACCACAGTGTAGATTTGTATTTCAAACTCAGGCTGTGTTTCTAAAATCCATTGCAACTAGATTTTGAACCCGCACTCAAGCCTGCAATGCTACAAGAATCTGCCTGTAGTGAGTAGCTAGGGGCAATGAAGATCAGTGTACTGCAGTGCTTGGTGACACAGTATTTAAACACCATTCTCCAGTGCAGTGAAGCTTTAATAAACTCCAAGCACTGTTAGCAGACTTGGGAAATTCAAGGCCCTGAATGCTAAATAGGAAGGAGGATAAGAAGGCAACAGATGTTAGTGTGTGTAGGAATGTCATGCGAAACCTCCAAAGCCTTGACAGCTATGGCATTTATCATTATGTCAATACTACAAAAATTATACCTATTGTGTCTGCTTTCTTTCACTGTCACTTAAAAAAATTACATATTATATCATGGGCAAGAATTTACACTAAACTATATTCAGAGGCTGACATAGTATTCTAAGATAAATATGCCTTATAATGTTTTTCTGGTAACAGTCTAATTTCTAAAAAAAAAAATTTGTTATGCTGTGTTTTAGTTCAGGCACATTGTGATTGATATGGGGCAAAAAGGTTGAAATTTTTGTCTGCTATGATTATAATGGCACTGCTGTGTTGTGAATGCTTTTTTGGGCAGGTTTCCAAAGCTGAAATGATAATACTATCCACTTTTTTTTTGTTGCACAAAATGTGAAACTTTTTTTTAGGGGGAGGAAAACAGCACCATAAAAGTACATTATACGTACAAATTCCAGCAAGAAGTGATTTGTGGAAAAGCTCTATTCAATGCAGATTTGCTTTATGGATGTATCAAATTCAATTGGTCATCTACTGGTCTTACACTTATGACTAGTTTCTCCATGAAACGCATGTTATTATTTCCGTTCTATGGAAGATGGCAGCCTCTTAATGTGGAAAGCTATAAAAAATGTCTGTGTCTTGACCTCCACCCTGATATAACCACCTTTTTGGAACAGAGAACTCATTTCTGCAGGTGAATAATTCTGTTGAGGTCAAAGGCTCTTTAAAACTGTCACTGATTTGTTTGCAGTGCTTGTGAGCACTTGTCATGGGCAAGTAATTGAAGGTGGGAATGTGAGTAAAGTCAGAATAAGAGAGACTAACCCTTCTCAAAGGCTTTCTATTTGATCATTTCATCTGGTTGTGATGAAACGTTTTATTTTCACTGTTTTTTCAACTACCTTTCTAACCTGGAGCCTACATAAGAAAGGACTAAACAGTTTGGATTGCTTCATAATAAAGAGAGTCTATAAAACCTCTGAAACAGAGAATTAAGCAACCTCCTCCTTCAGACCATAACGTAGCACAGTTCTTGTGATTTTGAGGATAGTACACTTCAATCTTAAGAAGTAAGGTTGTTTTCTGGATAAAAAAAAGTCTGTGCAAGCCTTCTAAAGATTAAGGACCTGAGACATTCAAGACCACTCTCAATGTATTGTTTCCAAATACCGTCCACTTTTCTCTTTCAGCGGTTGCTTGGTTGCTTACACTTTAGCCATGTGTCACAATAATTGAAAAACTTTCTTCCTTTGAACTAGGATCGACTGTATATTTCTAAAAGAAATCTGTGATGCAGGAATGAGACCGACAAGTGAAGAAATGTGAACATTAGGCTGATAAAGCAGACTGCAAATATTCATTATTTTCAATTATTATTTCATTACTTCATTTTGTAGGCTTTAGGATTGGGATAATCACTGAGTGATAATGAATGTCTACTAAGATCTATTCATTATTGGATTTGTCATGAAATTTCATGATAAAAAAGTGTAACAGGACTCCATTAATCCATTCAACAGGTTCTACAAAGACTTACTGCTTTGGTTGCTGCCCTTTCTGTGTGTGACTCACAAGTCTTGCAAAGACTTGGTTCAGAGCCTGGTCACAACACTTTTTCAGAGAAGAGGTCAGGGTATGAGCAGATGTAAAAGCTCTTGGCTGTAAATTCTAGACTTACTTGATAAGTGAGACTTCTTATGAACTTTCGTTAATTTAACTTTAATTTGTAAAAACAAAAGAGTAAGGCCGATGGTCCACCTAGCACTGTAATCTCTGTATCAGTGCTAATACAAGATACTGTTTAGGGAGAGTATTGGTGACTTTCCACAGTCTGTGGTCTGCTTTCCTTGCACCTTCCCAGCTCCCAGAATCATTGGATTAGGGATTTTTGACGTTATGTCCCTGTCTCTTCCCTTTACTATATGTTTATGGACTTGTTCCATGCATCTATCAGAGGGAAAACTCCATTTTTCAGGTATTATCTTTTTATTACAAGTATGTACAGTGACTGTGACTATCAGACTCTCTAGAAATGTTAATATAATTAGTAGTAATTTGGTATTCAATCCTTTAATACAAAAATACAAAACTTAAATGTAGCACCTGCCTGTTTTCTATGTACAATTCTAAATGGAAATAGTTTTGAAGCATGTTTCAAGATCATATTGAAAGAATGGTTTAAATGGGATGTCTTTGTACTACACCCAAACCAGAGATAGTCAGTTTTATACTGGGTCATTCATGCAGTGGATTATGAATTCTGACATTCCCCTACTCTGGAAGAGCCCTCAGCCCTGATTTAAAGTCACTGAGCTAAGGCGTTCTTGTGAAGGAGCATTCCTCCCTATCATACTGGTGTTTGTGACAATGGCTCTAGTATAATTCCTGAGGATAATGCATAACATTCTGGTGGTTAGACTTTGAACCACTTGTCTCTACACTCTGAGTCCATTTGTCCAGTCAGCTGTCCACTGCATAATGATCTAATGCATTTCTCTCCAACTTATTTCACCTAAGTAGGCCCTAGCTTCAACCTCCTCTACTGTGTGTAACTTTCTCCTCTGGATCTTGCTACAAGGCATGGAGACATGGAGGCATCAAAATAGACCTTTGCAGTAAATGAAGCAAGAATCTGGTACCTTATCTGTTCCATGTTCCTCATCACTAGGTTGCCTGTCCAGCTCACCAGCAGGTTCATGTTTTCCTTGGCTATCCTTTTGCTGCTGATATGTGTGCAGAAGCCCTTCTTGTTGCCCTTTCACAACCTTTGCCAGTTTCAGCTCCAGCTAAGCTTTGGCTTTCCCAATTTCACCCATGTATCAACAATGTAATGACATCGCTTTGCTTAAAAAGCCTATCTCATTGCCCTCTCCCATACATTTAAAGTATTTTAAAAATATGAATTTTAAGGCATATACTTTTACAGATTTCTCTCACATTTAGTCTCTCTTCTAAGCTTTTTTTTTTTGTGTGCACATAGCTAAGGTTTTCTTACCAAACCAACTATGAGAGTATCTTGCTGGGCTTTTTATCTTCTTTTAATCAAAGCAGACATTCTCATGTGCACATTTGACTGATATTAGGGCATTAAGGAGAAAAGTCTTTAGGCATTTCAATAAAGTTTTGGGATGGAATTCTTCTGCTATGTTGGAATCAAAATAGGAAGCTGGATAAAATGCAGTAACTGATTGTCCGACCCGAATGGGACTACTGGAAAAGAAGTGAACAGTTCTGAAGGGTGTTCATGGAAAGTCTTGTAAAGAATTTCTCTGTCCAGAGAATTGGCATTGACTTTAATAGGAATCCCATGTAAATTGGATTAAATGATCAGCACTCTAATAGCTATTTTCGTAGTAAGACACAGTAGAATTAAAAAGCAAGAAACAAACAGTGCTTCTGAAATTCCCATTCCTCACACTCTTCAGAGGTAGGCAAGGTGTCAAGGGAGAAAATGTGTGGAAAAGAAAACACATAAATTCAAAACAAAATCTTATTTTTAATTAAACAAGATTTTTATTTATTTGTTAGGTTCTTTTCCTGTTTTTTTTTTTTTTATTGCTGTTTATTTGTTTACAGCTGCAGACATATACTAAAGGCTCACTTTCAGCATGGCCACAATGTGAATACAGAGTTGAAGGGGTTTTTATATGCTTGTTCCTTCATTCCTTCAAGCAGTCCACAAAGTCGAAATAGAATTATGCTTCCTTACTGTCTTCTTCCTTGCTGCCATGACCCTGAAGGACACAGGATCACAGCTCTGCTTTCTCAGTATAAGCCGACAGACTTGGTCTAATCTGACAAGACAGACAGGCTCAGTAAGCCAGGGTAGCGACAGTGTCATCATTTTTTTTGTATGTTCAGGCATCCTGTTAAGCATTCACTTCTCCCTCTTTTACCTGCTATCTGTCTTGGACAAGGCAACTTTCCTATTTTGTACTGGCTTTGCTTGCGCAACAAAGTGATACTCTTAGGAAGATAAAACTTTCATTTATCTTAATTTTCAGAAAGTGGCCATGTTCTACCCAAGTAATATCAGTTATGGAAATAAACTGATCAGTACTGATCATTGTGAGAGTGTTTAACAAGCTTGAATTTGATGTAGAGCACACATCAAAAGCTCTCCTCACTCTGAGATGCATTTGGTTCTGTATGTCAGTAGTCTTGAATTTCTGTATTAAAAAATCAGTTATCAGGTACAGTTGTCATTACATGTTTTAGTGAATCTTGTGCTGAATTTAATGGCACATATGTTATAGGGATCCTCCTTTATGCATAATGCACCTTAAAGGTGTTAAACCTAAATCAGATTGAATAACAAGCGGTCTGGCTAGGGAAAGGAAGGAACTCAAATGCACTGCAGTAGTTACACACTTGTTTTATTTTCTATATAGGTAAAACATAGTGAAACTGTTTGGGAAAGTTAATCAGGGGAGAAGAGGAAAAAAAGGTATCTCTTGTTCAATGCTGCCCAGCTAAGCAAGAACAATGAGACCGTAGAATCATAGAATCATAGAATGGTTATGGTTATTCTATCTATTTTTTTTCTCTTTTGGTCAAGAGATATAGGAGGAAAGATACTCCTCATGATAAACAGTAGCATATAGTAGGTGAGTGGACATCAGCTTAGATATTCCAGGGAAAAAAGATGGAAAAGGTTCTGTAGAGATGTCCCAGAACAAAGATTCAGGGAGAAAAGTGGTGTAAGGATAGCAGAAAGTAGAGGTAAATCTATTCAAGCACAGAAGCATTCACACAGAGTGTGAATCTTAGCATGGCCAGCAGGTTGAGGGAGGTGATTTTCCCCCTCTACTCTGCCCTGGTGAGACCCCACCTGGAGTACTGTGTCCAGTTCTGAAGCCCTCAACATAAGGACATGGACCAGTTGGAGAAGGTCCAGAGGAGGGCCACAAAGATGATAAGAGGGCTGGAGCACCTCTCCTATGAAGACAAACTGAGAGAGTTCAGCCTGGAGAAGAGGAGGCTCTGGGGAGACCTGATAGCGGTCTTCCAGCACCTCAAGGGGGCCTACAAGAAACATGGGGAGAGGCTGTTCAGTAAGGCCTGTTGTGATAGGACGAGGGGTAATGGTATGAAAATAGAGGGAAATAGATAATAGATTTAGATTGGATATTAGGAAAAATTTTTTTACAATGCGAGTTGTAGAGCACTGGAACAGGTTGCCTGGGGAGGTGGTGGATGCACCATCCCTGGAAACATTCAAGGCCAGGTTGGATGGCGGTCTGAGCAACCTGATCTAGTCGGGGATGTCCCTGCTCCTTGCAGGGGGTTTGGACTAGATGACCTTTGAAGGTCCCTTCCAACCCTAACCATTGTATGATTCTATGGTTCTATGAAAATTCACCCCCATCAAACAAGACACTGCAACTGAAACTGAAAAGTCCACTGGGAGGTGAAAAGACTTCCCACTGTTAAATAGTAAGTGTTTTGTGACAAACTTATGTGATTCCGTTGGACAATACAAGGCAAGAGAGAGAATCCAAGGCCGTGTTTCACGCACCCTTTCACAACGTTTAGCAGCCTTCAAGCCCTTGCATCAGCATGTTGTACATAGGCACTGCCGATGAAGCAAGGTGGTTGCCAGTGTTACCACACCTGTCAAAAAAAACAGAAAACAAAAGTTAACGAGCCACATTGCTCAGTAGAATTCCTGTCAAGTGCATTGCCTCATATTCTGCCTTCAGCCGCAACAGAAGAAAAGGCATGTCTTTAGCTTACAGCTAAAGTAAGTGTAAGAGTCTACTAATCTGCAGATTGGAAAGACACCAAATACCCATCCCTACAAGTGAGATCACAGCTATTGGATACCTAAATGGAATTATCATCTCAGATAGAGAAATAATTCTCTAAAATAGAAAGTGCTAAACCACAAACATAAACTCCAGAAATCAATAATTGCAGAAGTCAGCATTGCAATCTCTCTTTTTTTTTTTCCTTCTAATTCTTTTTTTTTTTTTCTTTTCTTGAGAAGTATTAAAATACCTTTCTTATTTTGTAAACCATAATTGCATTTGCTGTACCTTGGCTGCATTGCAAAGTTAATATAGAGATATACTCTAGACAGGCAATCAAAAAGATAATAAGCCTTCATAAAAAGACTTTTTCTTTATTCATCATTGCCACTGCATCACATAAGAGGGGAGAAAAGACATCTTAATACTTTCAAGGCAACAAGTCCTTGATACAAACTTCAGAAATTCAGGAACTCAGTGGTAAAAAAATCATCACCTACTAGCAGTTAATATAATTTCCAACCAAACCCAAACTACTGAATCACCAGTTACCTCTGTAAAGCACTGAATCAGATGAGTGAATCTAATTCTCTCCACTGACTTTAAGGAGACCTTGGTCACTAGCTTGCCAGCCTGCAGAACAGACATCCAAACCTGGGTGAGATGAATCCCACACTGAGACTTTAAAAGGTGAGTAAAATCTAGTTGATAACTTAATTCGATATCTGCCAGTCCATGTCATCATACTTATTTCTTTAGCTTACGGAAAAATAGAAGGTTTCTGTCCTAAATATTTTTTTTTTCCCTGGCAAAAGGTCAAATTATTTGGGTTTTTTCAGGACTCAGAGGTGATAAGGGTAAGGATGGGTTAATAATTTTGTTTTTCCTTGATATATCTTTCCTTCTTTAGAAATCTTGGACGTCTTCTTCCTCCCGGTGCTATCCTAACCTGATAATATATAATTTTTTTTCACCTGTTTCTGAAATATGTGTAAATACTGTGTAACCAAATGGAAAAGTACAATTCACTTGCTACAGATGTTTGCTTAACTGATAGAAAAAAGACAGCAATATCTGATTTTTTTACTTAAATTAATGAAATCCAAGAGTTACACTGAAATCTCCTTTTATTTCTAAGGCTTCATAAAAGAACTTTGCCTCTCAGTATTAACTGATCATACCTAGTATAATATTTTTCTTTATTTTTCTCCAAGCAGCAGTTAGCATGATAGATGAACATAGGAGAAAGGACAGAAAATTATGCTCTCAGGAAATCTGACAAACAATACAATCGCTCCATGCCTGTGGGAAAAGAAAGTCTATGAGGTTCCATTTCTATAGTATGTGTATTTACTGGCAGCAGATTCAGTGGCTGTATTTTATCTTTATTTTTCATTTTGAACTTGGGAATATTTGAAGCTGGGAACGGGACTGAGAGATAGCACTGCACAAAATACAGAGGCATGCAAAACTTCCTGCATCAGAAACTCCCCAGAGATCGAGATCTTTGTTGGAGGCCTCTATGTGGGAAAAAAACCAGAAGAGGTCATGTCCATTGAAGATCATTGAAGGTCAAACTGGTCATAGACTGGTAGATGTTCAAAGGGGGTTGATATATATCTTCCCTTCATGATAATGTGTGAGATAGCTTCCTGAGATGGTACAGCTAAGGTACTTCTGAAAGCCCAATGATATCTCTGAACAGAGCTACGCAGCACTGTCATATGTAGGTATTAATTCTTTGGAGTAGGATCACATGTGCCCAACATAGTTCAGCAGTATGTCACACGCCTTGAACCTAAAGACTTTCTGTAGGAAACAACTGCTCAGGTACCATATTTTAAGCTTTTGTGTGTAGGAAGCAATGTTGTTGCTTGTCCTACAGCAGTACTTCCTGAACAATGGTCACCTTGTCTTTTTGAAGTAACACCTGCTGAGTATCTCACACAGTTGTTACCCTCACGGTTTTCATTTACTACCCAAATATGAATGCTCTTTTTTTTTTTTTTATTTCACCCCTTGTTTGCTTGCTAATGTTAGAAGGTTGCCATTTTTTTTTCTATTTCCATGACCCATTTTCTGATACCCTCCTGAGACCTTGAGTCATTTTTGAGATGCATTGGCTTAGAGCAGTATGAAAATAATTTATTGATATGTTGTTCCTTACTACGCTTGAAAAAATGGCTGACACATTTCTTATTGAAGACACACAAGGGACTGAGTCCTCGATTTTGTTCTGCATTTGTATCTTGTCCTGACTTCGGAGCATATAGGTGCTATCTCAAAGAAAATATAATGCACTCTTCTCATTATGCTACCTTCCATTTTACTACAAAGTAGCTACAGGAACAGATCAGTTAAAAAGCTACTTCTACTTGACAGAAGTGTCTTGATACAGCACATTTGAGATTAAAAGAATAACTAGAAATATGGGATTTTTTGAAAGCACAAAACCAGTTCATCTCCTTTAAAAATAAGGGAAGAAGACACAGCAAGAGATCTTCTTGGCTTAACTGTGAGCTTCTGAGTCTGCTCAAAACGAAAAGAGAAGCATACCAGAGATGGAAAAGCAGACAAATACCTGTAAAGAACTACAAGGACATTGCCAGAGTGTGCAGAGATGCAGCTAGAAAAGCAAAAGCTCAGCTCAAATTGAAATTGACCAGAGATGTCAAAAACTACAAGAAAAGTTTCTTCAGGTCCATAAACAACAAGCAGAAACAGAAGGAAAATATTGGCCCACTGTGAAACAGGAGAGGTGATTTAGTCCCAAATAATACTGGAAAGGCAGAGGTTCTCAGCACTTTCTTTACCTCTGTCTTTACCAGCACTGTTGGGTCTCAGGCCTTGGGAACAAAAATCTAGATTGATGCAAGACCAGACCCACCACCAATGAAGGAAAAGTTGGTATGTGAACTGTTACAGGAGCTTGACCCCTACAAATTGACAGGCCCTGAAGCTGTCCACCTGAGGATGTTAAGAGAGCTGACTAATGTTGTTGTAAGGCTGTTGTCCATAATCTTTGTGAATTCATGGAGACCGGGAGAAGTCACAGAAGACTGGAAGAAGGCTAATGTCATCCTCATCTACAAGAAGGACTTAAAGGAGGATCCAGGAAATTACAGACCCATCAGTCTTACTTCAGTCACTGGGAAAGTTATGAAATTAATCCTCCTGGGGGCTATCACAAGTCAAATGAAGCATATGATTGGGAAAAGCCAGCATGGATTCACCAAGGGCAAATTGTGCTTGACAAACCTGATCACCTTCTATGAAAAAGAAACCTGTTGGATTGAACTGAGCAGTGGACATTGTCTACCTGGATTTCTCCAACGCTTTCAATACAGTTTCCCACAATGTCCTCCTGCAGAAAGTGATTCGTTACGGTCTAGACAAGTGGTCTGTATGGTCAGTGGGGAATTGACTGACAGGCTGTCACAAATGGGGTCCCCCAAAGGGTCTGTATTGGACCTAGCCCTGTTTAATATCTTCATAAGTGATCTGGATGATGGGATCAAGTGTACCCTGACAAAGTTTGCCCATGATACCAAACTGAGGATACTCTGGAAGGGAGAGCCACACTGCAGGAATACCTGAATAGGCTGGAAGAGTGGACTAACAAGAATCTTATGAAGTTTCACAAGGACAAATGTAAGGTTTTGCACCTGGGAAAATATGAGTGAACAGTGTACTGCTGCAGCAAAGAAAGCCAACAGGATTCTGGATTACATCAACAAGGGCATCACCAGCAGAGATAAAGCAGTCACTATCCCACTATACTCAGTGTTTGTCAGGTCACACCTGGAATACTGTGTTCAGTTTTGGTCCCCGCTATACAAAAGTATGTGGAAAGGCTGGAGAGGGTTCAGAGAAGGGCCACAAAGATGATCAAAGGACTGGGAAGTGTGCCATGTGAGGAAAGGCTGAGACAATTGGATTTGTTCAGTCTTGAGAAAAAAAAGGCTTAGGGGAGACCTTATCACCATGTTCCAGTCTTTAAAGGGTGGCTACAGAGAAGATGGAGCCTTCCTTTTTACAAGGAGTCATATGGATGAGACAAAGGGTAATGGGTACAAGTTACTCTTGAGGAGATTTCAACTGGACACAAGAGAAAAAATTTTAACAATGAGAAAAATCAGCCATTGGAATAATATCCCCAGGGAAGTGGTAGATTCTCCAACATTGGACACATTTAAGATTCAACTGAACAGGGTGCTGGGCCATCTTGTCTAGACCATGCTTTTGCCAAGAAATGTTCGACCAGATGATCCTTGAGGTCTCTTCCAACCTGGTATTCTATGATTCTATGATTGATTCTATGAAATACATCAAAGAGGGAAAAAAAAAATACTATGGCATTGCTGGGAATATTAAACTCAAAGGCTACATCTATGCTAGTAAAATAATCGTAGCCAAGAAACATGCCCATGCATTGTCTTGTTATTGTCTCTGTTTCTAAGTGTTTGGATTGGTCCCTAATATGGTTTTGGCCTACGAGCTCACACTTTATCAGGCACATCTCAGAGAGCTGGAAGAGGTCAGGAATCATTCCCCATAGACAAGTTGGACAAAGCCATGCAGTTTTGAAGAGTGAGTTCAATAGTATGAAACTAGGCCAGTCTCTGCCTGATCTTGGTGCCAGAGATATGCCTCAAGCACATCTGTTTGCCAACAGGGACTTAGTCAGTACCTGTGCAAGAGAAAGCCCTTACTTTTTAATTTTCCTTACAGTAGCTTGAATGTGGCAGTGCCTCTTTCAGAGGGTACATAGAGTGTTGTTTGGTACTCTTGACCAATCATACCTAAAAGAAGATAAATGTCTATTATAAACCTATTCTGACAAAGCTTGACAGGCAACTTGCTTAGGAGGAGAAACACAAAGGTTCAAGACATTGTTGTTTCTACTTTGGAAGCATAATGATGGGAAATTATCAAGTGTATGTCATGTCACTACCTGCAGCTTAAACTGTTTGAAATAAGAATGTATTTTCACCAAGATATTATTTTTCCTTATTTTTGAAAGCAAGCTGGACTCTGGCTTTTGGCATTTTAAGAAAGGTACAAAACTTACCTATAAATGGCATTTTCCCCCTTTTTCTTTGTCCGTAGATAGTAAGGAAGGTCTTCCAGCAAAAGAGAACTACCTTTATCTTTAACATTTCATTTAATACTAAAAAAACCCAGATGAATTCTCCCAACAAAAAAGTTGTTCCTAAACAAAGCACTTTTTTTTTTATCTCAAAAGATTTCTGTGTGATTATTTTGCTCAACTGTTTTCTCATCATTATTACTCACATACACATTCATGAACGAACACTTTAACTTTCAGTTGACCTAAGCTGCACCTGAATTTGTGGACTGTTACAGAAGAGTGCAATATAAGCTAGGGGTTTGGCACAGAATTTGATGAAGCTTTCTGCAGAGAGCCTCGATGGAACTTTGGCTGATGGCAGGAGCTACTGCACTGTCTTCACCCTCTTAATACCATAATTCACACGCAGCCAAGGAAATAGGTATTATATTGCAGATAAGAAGAATATCACATTTAAGATAGATAGAGAACTCAAGAGGAGGATGAAGGTCACTGAAGAGACATTTAAAGTTCTTCTCTAAGTAAGTAATCATGCACTTAAAAGATCTTGCTGGGAAATTAGGATTTGCTCTGGAAAAGAAAGACAAACTGTGGCTGTTGAAAGTTACACCTAAGTGTGACTTTTCTAAATCCCCCTCTTGTGATATTGATATGTGCATAAAATTGTCTCCTATTGTATTTTTGTTAGCTTTTTTAGTTGCTACTATAGGCACTTGAGTTTGTATTTTTTAGATTCTTTGTGGGAATAATAAATTACCAAATTATAAAATCAGAAAAAGCTATTCACTGCAGTACAGTTTTAAAATTCTGTGGGGAAAATAAATTATAAAACTTCATTTTAGTCTTGAGGTTTTGAGAAATACAGTGACAAAACCTATTCTATTTTTCACACATTCTTTGAATATGAATATTAACAAAAACTCAACAATATGCTATCGTTTGATAAATGCAAAGATAAAAAGATATGAGAGATTGTCCATGTTCTTAATTGACCACTCAATTTCAACCTCACGATTCTAACTAGATTTTTCATGGAGATTTTGAAGAGCTGTGTAAACTGGCTCCTGGATTGAAGGAATGCGATATATACTGACTGGTGAATGTCTACATCTTATTTAAGTAACCTTGAGAGGCTAATTCTGAAAAAAATAATTAATTAGCCTTACCATTTTCCTGTTTATTACCTGACACTGGCAACCTCCTAACTCAGTGAATATTCACCTGTATTCATTTATTATGCATACAAGAGAATCTAATGTTTCTAGTTCTGAATGTTAGTCTATTAGAACTATTTCAGACACAACACCTTCTGACGCTATGGAAAGAGGTGTGAAAAATCCTCCTTTTTATAGGGGTACCAATATTCATTCCTATGCATGAAGTAAATAACTGAAGAGGGCAAAGGGTGGGGGAATTGAAAGAAGGATAATCAGAACTTGGATGTCAGGCTTAAGCAGTTCCTTGGAAATATTTTCACCTGTGTTTGGTTCAGGGGTGTATGATCTACCCATGCTTATTGAAAAACATCAAAAAAGAAGCTACATTTACTGGAATAATTACAGGAATATACAGTCATCCTGAAGCCTAAAGGTATGGACCAATCATGTAATAAATCTCACACAGTAGGAAAAAGGCCACCAACTCCTGAAAAATTGAGATCTTCTTTTCACTACATGAACATTTAAAGACAATTTTCAAAGTGATAGACAACAAGGCTGAAGTGTTTTTCGAAAGTGCCTACAAATGTTTATTCATGGATGTCATGCACTCTCCACAGCTATGCAGGAAAAACAGCTTATACATATGCAAATAGCACTGAACACTGCGTTTGTATGTGAAGTTCCTGATTGGCATTTCAAATCACTGTGTCTCCTGCAGTTATGAGAGTTGTTCGATTGCATCTATTTGAAAATTCAGCCTTATGGCACATTTTTACTAAAAATAAGAGTATATCCTAGTGTCCTCTGTCAAACTTTGCTTTCTCCTTAGATGCTTTAGCAATACCCTATATGTTACTTGATTGAGATTGTCCCTGTAGAGAGGTAATTGTGTTATAATTTTAAGGCATGTATTACTTTTGATATAGGAGCCCTTTACAGTGAAATACATTAAATATAAATGACAGCATAATACAGCCTTGGTTGCAATAAATTATTCATTTTTTCTTGAGTACCTGGATGCTAACAACTGAAGAACTTTCTCTCTTCCTGCAGAAGTCTCTGCAGTTTCCCAGCCTTCTTGGGGCAGTATCTTGATCTTAGCCTTATAGTAAGAAGGACAGTTCATTACTCAACAGAATGTAAAATTATATTGCTGGTTCATGTCTTTGCCCTGTCAATTTATGACATGTAGAGATTAGAGAACATTGACATCTGGGGTGGGGTTCATCTAAGCTTAGGTGCTTATATTCAGTGGAGGTCTAGGGTTCTATGAAGGTGTTCACACTCAGGTCTCTAGAGTCATTTGAGACACCTTGCGTTATCAGTGATGTGAATACACTGCAGATAAATATGGCGAAGGACCAGCGGGAAGTCTGTTTCCTTCTGCAGAAATGGTTGAAGTCTAGGCAGGATACCCTATCATAGATATCTACCTGCAGACAAGTGAATCAAGTTTATTGACACTAAAGTCAATGAAATCTATGAAGGGACTTAGCTGACCAAAGATGAGTGAGCAGTCATTTTTCTAGCAACTGTGGCTGTAGTGACTAGTTCTTAGTTGCAATGGTAACTTGAACATCCTCATGTATCTGTAGGTTAAAAAAAGAACAGGTTTCTTCCTCTGACAACTGAAACCTATCCCCAATGCCTTTGCAAAAAATTTCCAAAATGAAGCTGTCAGATAAGAAATGTAGACAAAGAAATACGTATTAATGACCATCTACATAGGTACTTTGCTCTTCTTAGCTATATTCCAACTATCGGTCTTGTAGCTCACCAAGCTTCTATAGTCAAACACAGAGGATGAAGTAAGCTTTAGTTTTCATGACACCATATATGTACACATATACACACCCATTCCTGTTGAAAGTTAATTAGAAAGAGTACTCAGTCTTCTCCTAGAGACATTGTCATGGAAATATCTCTTCTTCAGTCTAATAGCTCAGTGAATTATTACTGTTACTATTGTCAATAATTTATGCAAAATTTTTTATTCACAGATGTCAAAGTAAACAAGAAGGTATCCAAGTTTTATCATGGAATGAATCATTAAAAAAATTAATTATTTAATGATTTTCATCTTTCTTCAGTTTATCAGTAAAGAAGTCTGCAAAATACTGTACCTTCTAAGTTGTTCTATATCATAGTCACACTGAAACACTCACACACAGCTTAATTTAAAGTAATTATAGGACCTTCAATTATCAAGTCTGTGAGTCCAGGAAGACTATGCCTATTATCTTGAAAGTCTTCCTCCAACAACTTGATACTCGAAGGTTAAACCACAGGCCTTTCTAAGGATTTATGTACATGTAGAAAACTTGTGGCAGCAGTTGTACCTTCTGAACTTTCGTTCATACTATGTTGTATGAAAAACATTTTTGGAAGTTGTCAGAGGGTATTTTGCCTTTTAAGAGTAGCTCCTGACCAAGCTTTTTATTTACAGGACTTGAGCAGAAGGAATATGCAGAGACTCAAAGGTTGGCAAAGTGTGCTAGGAAGTCTTTAACAAGCAGCTTTCCTTTAGTAGAAAAAGATTAGACAATAGAGAAGCTGAGGGTGGATAATTGTCTCTGAGACGCCAAACAGCAATCAGTAATTGATGTCAAAATAAAATTGAGTATAGACCTATGTGAACTAAAAATATTCTCAAGCTTTCCTCACTACCTGCTAATTGATATTTTATTGTATAACGTTCACTAAAGATCAACATTAAGCTACAGTCTGCTCATCAGCAAAAGTCCCTCTTAAGAGGTCGCAGAAGTGCTGTGATTACATCTATCACTGCTTCCTATGCCCCGATGTCAATCCAGCTACCTTTAGCTGTTCTTGGACTGGAGATTATTGTTCCTTTTTAACATGCTTCATTTACTTAAGTAGAATGATTTAATTTAAAGAGCAATCTATTAATCAGGTTGAAGAATACAATGCAATTTGGCACAATTGTATCAGTCTATGGTGTTTACCTATGTGTTTTTTATTAATATATTACTCGTGATGCTGATATAGTTCAGGCTTGCTTGCCAGTATTACTTAATACCATCTTTCAGGATTCATTATTAGAATGCTACACAATTTGTCTCTTCTGGGACATCTGTCTTCTGCCTAGTTTTCTACAGGTTTTTCACATGTTACAGACTACGTATCATCTTCAGACATTTAAACATTCCTATGGTCTAGAATACACTGCAAGCTACCTTATGAGAACTAACAATGGGAACATTTGCATGGACTTATTTGTGCTGTCTACCTGTGGGGGAGATTTTTCGTCCAGTGAATACCAAGTCAGGTCAGTGCTGCTTTGCTGCAGCATGAGTGAAGATTATATCAATAACTACAACAATGCAATTGTTGCGGAAGATAATATCACACTTGGAAGTCCACACATTTCAAAGGAAAGAAAGTTTTCCAGATATTTCATAGTATCCTGCTACTTGCAGTGTAAGCAAATTGAGTAGCAGAAGAATGGATAGGCCTCACTCTTACAGTAGTCCACCATTAGTTAAAAAGGTGCTATATTTGTTAAAGAAATCTTCCTGGAAATATGTAAATATTGACTCAATCGCTGTGTGTTTCTATATAAGAATTGCACAAAATGCCATTGTATAGTGAGGAAAAGTGAGAAATTGCCTCTGTATCTAAGAGATCCGTTAGTACACTAGTGTAACAAGGTAGATGATTAACATTGTATGATCATAGTGTTTTGATAAAGCCTTTATTGAAAGAATATTAATTCTTCTGATATTCTTGTTCATCTTCCTGTTCTTGCATTTATCTTGTTCACAAGAACAAGACATCTGAATTTCAGTGCCCAACATGGGCTTATGAGATATCACTAAGCGATGCCGCTTTTGCCTTTTTAAAATTCAGTAATTCAACTGACTGAGACTGTGGTTCCTTCTGGTAGCTGCCAACGCTGCAAGAAGAGAGGAGGCCAGTCAATCAAAGTCTATAATAAGTAAAAGGTCAGAGGAGTGACTACATTGCTGTCCTTCACAGACTGTGTGAGGTTCTAAAAACCCATTCACGTGACATGAAAAGGAAAAAATAACTGTGTGGTTCATTGACACATCACAGAATATAACAGAAATAGGAAACAATAGCTTAACCATTTGCATTTTGCTTTTACCTTGGCAATATTATGACCCTCTAAGGCTCTAACAGACAAATGAACAGATAAGCGGTGCTCCTGGTGATCATAAAAATGGGTTGGTTTCCAGTTATGAAAGTATTTTTTCTTATTTCCTAATGTTTCTATTAAGTTTGACTATTGCCTTTAGAAATACAAATTCAAGTTGGAAGTTGTTCAGATGCTATGACGACAAGGTTAATATTTATACTGATCATGAAGTTTCACAATGATGGGAAACAGCTTATTAAGGCCATACATATTTTCTGTAAGACCTTTTTCTTTAAAAAATACTTTAAAAAGTCTATAATTTTCTAAGCTCAATTGTGATTTTGTGGTATCTCCAGATATTCCTAAACTCTTAAGTTTTCTCATACAAGAGCTTGTAAGATCTGGCCAGCTTCCCCACCAAGCTTGATTTCCATTGGTTGAAAGCCCCTGGGTGCAAAAATACATTGTCACTGTTGATGAGGAAAAATAAAAGGAAGAGGCTTAAACAGTGAGACCTTTTTGGTGATAAGGCCAAACTTTGCAAAATTTCTGCCACCTTCTACAGTCCCCACTTGATTGTAAACTCTTATGTATTTGAAATCACCCATGGGAAACAAAGATCAGCTGCCAGGGCCAGGGAAAGATGGCTCCCCCCACTTTCCAAAATGTCTGTGCTTCTGCATTCCCTTCTCCGTTTCCAAAAAAGGACAAGGAGCACATTGGTAGCCAGTTGCTGCTTGTGTATTGCTCCGGATATAGGTAACATACACTGCTCACTTCAGTGTGAAAGGCATCATGACACACTTGCTGAGACAGCTGAGCTGTGGAGAAGATTATAGTAAGCCAGAAAAGAAGCAGAGGACAGGTAGAACAAACACCACAATGTAATAGAAGAGGACACTAGAGAGGAAATAGAGTGCAGAAAGTCATGTCAAAGCATGCCATGTGTCTACCCAAGCACCTGCAAAGGCATTATGGCACTTTGCAAAGCTTAGCCATAGCTGCCCAGCTCCAGGTCAAGGTCAATGCCTGCAGCCCTGTATCTAATATTATGGAAACTTTAGGCGGGGTTGGGGGGGGGTAAATACGTCAACAGAGAAAAGAAAACAGTGAAACAGTGAAAATAGACACTAACTTAAGCATTAAAAATATTCTTTTTTTTTTTTTTTAACAGATTGTACCTCATTACTGCAATCAAGACTAGTTTTCTTGAGCTAGGTCTTGTGTGCTAGGTCAAATTCCATTAGGAGTTTGAATGTATCTTTCAAAAATTACATTAAAATTATTATTATCATCATATTATATAATGATATTTTAAGACTTTTAATATATTTCATATTATATATTTATATTTTATCATATATATTTATAAATATAGTATTATAATATTCTATTGACATTATTCTTATCATTACTAATTATTAATTACTATTAATTTGGCCCAGAAAGCCAATTGTATCCTGGGCTGCATCAAAAGAAGTGTGGCCAGTAGGTCAAGGGAGGTGATTCTGCCCCTCTACTCTGCCCTGCTGAGACCCCACCTGGAGTACTGCGTCCAGCTCCGGAGCCCCCAATATAAGAAGGACATGGACCTGTTGGAGTGAGACCAGAGGAGGGCCACGAAGATGATAAGAGGGCTGGAGCACCTCTCCTATGAGGACAGGCTGAGACAGTTGGGGCTGTTGAGCCTGGAGAAGAGAAGGCTCCAGAGAGACCTTACAGTGGTCTTCCAGGACCTAAAGGGGGCTTATAAGAAAGCTAGAGAGGGATTTTTTATGGGGCATGTAGTAATAGGACAAGGGGTAATGGTTTTAAAATAGAAGGAGGTAGATTCAGACTTGATATAAGGAAACCATTTTTTACAGTGAGGGTGGTGGAACACTGGAACAGGTTGCCCAGAGAGGTGGTGGATGTCCCATCCCTGCAAACATTCAAGGCCAGGTTGGATGGGCCTCTGAGCAACCTGATCTGGTTGGAGATGTCCCTGCTTCTTGCAGGGGGTTTGGACTAGATGGCCTTTAAAGGTCCCTTCCAGTCCTAGCTATTCTATCATTCTAAAAGATAAAGTTCATGGAAACAGAGTGCTATAAGGAAAGTAAATGATTTGTCTAAAGTTTCAGAGAAAGTTTATTAGAAAGTCAAGAAATTAAATAATACATAATACTTTTATTCAGAAATATAGTACTTTATGGTAATAAGGCTTGAATATTTGGACCTATATCAGTTGTGCTACATTAGGTACTATACAAGTCTGTAGTGTACCAATGCTGGCTGTTGATGTTTCATTGGTGTCAAAGTTATTGCTTACCAGTTGTTAAGGGTTGTCCAGTAAGGCATGCAGTAAGAAGGAAAAAAAATGTAAAAAGAAAGAGAGACCATAATTCTGTAAAGATCACTGAAAAATAATCTATCAAACTTCACCAAAATGTAGCAGAAATCTCCACTTTTGAGGGATTTGCATTGATGTTGAAGGATACAGTAAATAAAGAAGTCAACAAAGGCTGCTGCAACTGGCAAGGAGAACAAAGTCTGCTGTCACTCTCATCAGCCAAATTATTTTAAATTGCTGTCTGCAGACTAATGTAGTCTACAAATTTTTGTGTTTGCACAATGTTATGCTTTCTATTAGTTCAAAACGTTAAACTTTTTTATTAAGTGTACCTTGGAGTCACCCAGTGTTTCTGGAGGTTATAGGAAAAGTGGATGTTTAGATAGCATATGAAGAGGAAAAGGGTAATAAGGAACTTTGGAGTTGTCTGACCAGAAATTTCTATGCATGGAAGCAGTCTGAGAAAGGATTTGGAGAACATTCTGGGAAGTGCTGTCACTGGGTAAAATGGGGATTTGCTGATGGCGGGGGCAAGACTGAAGACGATTCAGCAAAATTGACCAAAGCAGAGAGTTTGGGGGTGTCAGGGCTGTGAAGATCCCTCTTGATGTAATGACAGAAGAGCAGCTTGGAGAAAGAGTCAGAGCCAATACTATGTCCTAATAGTAATTTCAGCAACATGTCTTTAGCAGCACAAGAACCATAAGCATCTCCTCAGTAAATTCTGAGCTTTCGTACCAATCTGACTTCATTTCCAAGAGGTAGGTCTCTTGGGGCAAGGTCATCAACTTTGCTCCCAGGAAAGAATAACTTTTTTTACAGCTGCTGGAAGGGGCTCTGTGAAAAAGAGACTTTGCCCACACTAAAGAAAGCTAGCAGACTGTGTGAAAAGGGCACCAAAGGAACAACTATCACAGCCTAAAGACTGGGTAAATCAAAATAAAAGGCAGTAAGTATTACCTACTGCATATAGGGTAGGAGGCATTACTTCAGGGTGTTACACAAATTACAAATGATTGCCCTAAATCATTTTTCCATGGTGGAGCCATGACAGTATTACCTTCTCTGCTCTCAGTCTATTACATTTTTAATTCTGAGCTCATGTTCAGGATCTCTTCAGATGGCAAAGCACCTGTTACCTGACTACATGATAAATGTAAGCATCATCATCTTAAAACAAGCTGAGCTCTTTTGATGAGATTTGCTGGGCAAATGCAATGAGCCCATCATTGTACAGTCTCCTGAAGTTTACTTTTCATTAGCTACCTTTATTCAGCTGCATGAATCTGAGATTGGTATTTGTAAGGTGGCAGCTTTTGAATATGTATCTCTATGGTTGCTTCTCTTCACACTTGCACACTAAAGCGCACACTTTATCTTTTGGAGAAAATCTGTTCAAGTTGTGTGAGGCAGAAGCATCACATTTCTGAGCTTATCCTGGGCTTTGAGGTTACATTTTTGCCAAATTTGAGTCTTCCATAATATGCATGGTGGACCTGTGGGATATACTGTTGAATAATTCAGGAGCTTTTTGGATCTTGTTTCAACTTTTGCCATAAAAAGGTTGTTTTAATATAGGTAAACATGAGGCTTCCACTGAAATATACATGTTTTTACATATATAACCATAATGTTCATTTATATTAGACTGGAGAGAAATGTCTTAGGAGTATAAATTTAAACCTGAACACCATAACAATTAACTAGATCTAGGAAGTAATTTTTCACATAGTCACGTTATTAAAGACTGTCATAACTGGAACAGTGAAGCAAGTGAATCATTACTTTGTTCTACAATGGCAAATTTATATTATTTTTCTATTTTGAAACTACTGTGGAGGCCAGCCTTTCCAAAAAGTAAAGCTGTGGTAACAGCTCCAGTGTTACACACACTGCCAACTAAATGGTGTGGTTCCAGTTTTTACGATATTGCTGGGCAACTACTTGTTAGAGTGATAACCCCAATTTCTAGAATTATAGATAAAAATTAGGTTGGAAGGGACCTCTGGAGATCTTTTAGTCCAATATGTTGCTCAAAGGCTGCCTAAATTTGAGTTTTGATGAAGTTGCTCAGAGGCATAACAAGTTTTTAAAACTGCAGAAGGACATTCTGGGTTCATGGAAAGATCATATTTTTCACTTATTCACACCTCAGATAGTTTGTGTTGCTTCAAAAGTACTGCTCCTTGGAAATAAGTGCTCAGATAACTCTCATATTTGTTGATCAGCACAAAATTAGAGGAAAAAGCTAAGGAGATGAGAGGTTGACAGAAGTCAAAAGGTCCTGAGGGAGAAGGTGCAGATCAGGACAAGGACAGGCAGAACAAATGAGGAAACTGCCAGGGAACAGAAGAATGAGAAGGAAAATTTCCCTTTTATTGTCTGCATGTCTCTATAAATTGCACTGCTGCTGAATTGCTAGGATTTTTAAATAGGCAGACTGCTGGATACATATATCAAAATGCTGTTTTCTGAATAACCAAGACAGACCTTGGTCTATTGAACTGTGCTACATGTTTAGGCTGTATAAAAATTACAGTGGTAAGAACACCTCTCACCTCAGTTCCCACCCCGAGCTCCTTTCCCATTCTCTCTTTTTGAGTGAGTTTACACAGCATAGTGGCTCTGGAAGTTACTGAGGCAGGTTTGGATCCTCACTGAAGAAGAAAAAAAAAAGGTACATGATTGCTGCCATTCAAACAGTGAGAGAGTTGGGATCTGCCAGGACAGGGATCAGGTCCCACCGTTGGGACTTGTGGAAGGAGAAGGGGTGAGGGCAGCAGGGAAGGAGGGGTGTAGTCACCCACAAAGCCTGTCCAGAGTATGGAGCTAGGAACCGTGACTGTGAAGGATATAATGACTGGAATTAGAGCAGTTGAAAGCTTTAAAAGAAACCTTTAAAGAATCCCCTTGAAGAAAAAAAAAATGGGTTCGAAACCCTTAGTGAAAGAGCTGGTATGATATTTCAGAAAGGAGTCATATGAGAGCGCACATAGGAGGAAAGAATTATTATCCATTTGGTTAAGCAAATCCTGGGAGCTGACCCTAACTGAACCTCTGAGTGCTTCCATGTTTGACCATTATTTGATCACTCTGTATAAATAATCTTATTTGAATATGTAAAAGGCAGCAAATTCAGAGACTGAAACTCCATCCTTAACATCCGTCTCCTGCTGAGCCTTTTTATTTCCTCCCACATGGTACTTTGGATCAAAATGCTTTGGAAAAGATGAGCAATAATATCTGGGCATGAAGATAAAGAAAGAGATGCCTGTTCCCAAACTGACAATCAGGACTGTGTGTTTTTGTTCAAACAAAAGACATATTGGCTACTGTGAGACTCAAGAAGAAGGCTCTTAATGGTCTACAGGGGTTTTTGAAGAGTGTATAAACATGAAAAAAGGCAGTGACTCTGTTTAGTGAGCTAGAAATAATTCAACGGTACAGATGAATCATGTTACTTTGACTGTAAGAGAAACAGAGAGGGCCTTACTAAAAAGGAACGCAATCAAAAGTCGTCTGCACTGAATTTTACTAAGCTGAAGCAATAATATTCTTTTGAAACAGATAAAACACAAGTTTATATGCCACTTTTGCCGCAGTATTATATGCTCCTATGCACACAAAACCACACAATAATGTTTGATTATACATTTGGAAAATTTAGAGCTTAGTTAGTCATGACTTGGCAACTTTATTCTCAAGGCAATGACTTTTAACCCAAAAATATCACTGGTAAATATTAGATAATACTTACACAAGTATCTCATTTTGATATTTTCCTTAGTACAACAAACATTATTTTCTTGTTTTCTTATTTCTTTGCTTGTAAAAGCAATGACTGTTTCCAGTACTCTCCTTTTTCAATATTTGCATATAGAATTAGTGTATTATCATTTCTATGGGAAGTAGAAGGTGATTTATATCAGTTAATAATAAGATTCTCTGAGATGTGTCATTGTACATAATACTCAACTCTCATGATGAAATAATCTCACATAACTATCCATTTAAAAGGCAGTTAGTTAGTTGTGTATTCTCCCTCTGGAGTCATGGGATAAACACTGGCAATTCCAGGAGACAATTAATCTAAATTAATCTAATCCATTTTAGTCATTTATCCTATGAAATTATTGTCTCTAGCAGTACCTCTCAGAATAGAGGGATTCAATATTTCAGACTTTCAGACATCTAAATTTAGATGAGGTGAATCCCTCCTTAGGGCCTAATATGTCTTTTTATTTTCTTTTCCTACATGCTTTCCTATTTTATGCCCCCATTTTTCCACTGATAATAATTTCAAGTGCAAGAAACTGTGGATTCACAATGGCACGTTTTTTACATGCATAGTCATGAGAGTCCAATGTATCTATACTCTCCTTTTGAGAGTTATTTAGTTCATACAATAATCTGCAAGGGAAAGCGGGAGCAACAGCATCAGGACTTGCCACTGAAAATATTTATATGAATAAATCATAGCTTTTAGTATGCACTAACTCTTCAACACTTGCCTTGTAGGAATTCATTCTTTATTTTTCTTTACCTTCACACATATTTTCTCAATGCTATTTCAGTCCTCGCACTCTCTGCAGCTAAGGCAGAAGAGATGGAAGAGGTAACTACTGCTTCTCCTGCTGCTGCTGCCATGAGATCTTCGAGCAGCTGTTAACACTTGCAGACCGCTTTCTCTGCTCGATAGCAGGGTCAGTGTTAGCTGTTGCCAGCTCATCTATCTTGCTGCCTTGCTCTTGCACAACAATGGGGGTTTCATACTATTTTCCTTTTTCCTGACCCTGACTATTCATCATGAAGGTGGAAATAATGGCCCTAATGGCTATCAAGTCCCTCCCCTTCTTTCCCCCTCGATGCTCAATGTGACTCTTCCATTCTCTTGACCATGCAGACACAAAAATGTCCCAACGGCAAGTAACTGTCCACTCTTAAGCTCACTTGATTTTGATTCTCTCCTTTTCCTTCTTCCATCCTTGCCTCCGAGGAGGAAAATTACAATGAAAAAAGCAGCAATCAAGTCCAGTCAGTTTCCATCGACCAGGATGTTCTTGAACCAGGCTATTCCCCTCCCCCACCCCTTATTATTCATTTCATTTGGATGATTAAATAAAACAGAAAAGGTTATTTTGTTGGAAAAGAGCCTGTATTAATTGTATAAAAGCTGTCACTGTTCCGTTTTGGCTTAGTCTCCTCTGGCTCCTGGTAGCTAGCTGCAATTCCCCTTTCACTGAATTTCTAGCTTCAGGCACCTTTCTAGTCCCCAGGATCTGTATCTTTTTTGTTTTTCAAAAGTGAGAACAACATCCCTGAATCTGGAGCCATTCCACTGGCTGTGAAGCCTTCATAGATGTTTTTATATTGCCAGTTTGACAAAGACTGCTTTCTGCTCTTTCCCCTCTTGTCTGCCGTGGCAGTGGGAGGTGGCCAGGGTTGGGGGAGCTTGGAGGTAGCACACCTCATGCTGGTACTTCCTCCGTGTGAAAGGAGGGATGATTCTTCTTCAGGGAAATGGATTTACTGTCTACAAGAAGTGAGAGACCATATGAATTCTTTGGCTGACCACCACTGTCTCCTCGTTTCCTTTCACGACACTGTTGGTTTGCAGCCATCCATGCCTGATCCATCAGTTCTCCTGAACAGGGACGGTCTTTGTGTGTGCACAATTATTGGTTAAATCCTGAGCTCTTTAAAACAAATGCATTAATGAATGTAAATACATTAAATGATGGCTATTTTATTTTGAAATGCTGAACATTTTTAAAGTGCAAAATATCAAACCAAAAGACTTCAGAGTTACACAGCACTTTCACTCTCTTAGAACAGAATAGAACTCATGGGGCAACAGAATCTGATGTTTCCTAGTTTGCCAAAGCTTTTGAAAGTACATTTTGTATAAGAAAAAATTATCTGACTCTTCTGTTCCACTCAAATTATAATGATGCCATTAGAAAAGAATAAACAAAATAATTTTCAGAAGTACTTTAATAAAAATTGAAATACTTCCTGTGTTGAATGTTGGCTAGTATTGTCTATTTCACTAGATTATTTTCAATTTAAAGTCATAGACTATTTAGGAGGTAGCTAGGATGCAAAAAATAAATACTCTTTCATCCCCAAAATTTTAATGCAAGAAGCAGATGCATAGATGACATAGCAGAATTAACAAGAACACCGATAAATATACTGTGTGATTGTTCCAGGATACTAGTTTTGATTGCTTTTTCTGTTTGCTAGTTTCAGGGTGGAGAGCTGCATCATCTTGACCACACTGAAAAACATCCTCCTTAATTAGAGCAGAATAATGGGTTGCTCCTAAGAAGTGCAAGTGTATGAAAGAACTTTGCTGCTGTTGGGTTTTTCTGTTGCTTCCCAGTGTAATCTTCATTTTGTTCAGTATATAATGCCCCTTTTACAGAACAAATTGATATATGACATCCTTTTGACATATTGAATTTTAAAAACATTAGTATTGACATTTATGGGTTCACTGGTATATGTAATGGTATGTAGATATTGCCTTATTATAGTAATGAAGGCAAAGATCTTTCCACAGCTTTCTCAGGCGGCTGACGTATTGCCTCTGGCCATGGAGTTGTTTGCAGTGCCAACATGCAGTCTATAGATGGATCAATCACGCATGCTAATACACCATGTTCCCATATAGAGTAGCTGCACTTACCCTGAGAATAATAGTTTTTGATGACGCTGTATGTTTGACACGTTACGGATGTGCTTACCATCCCCCTCACCAGAGAGGAATGTCTGCTGGCCTGCTGCTGCATGGCGTTGCCTCTCCGCTGGGACAGGGTGGAAGGAACTTGAAGGTTTGGTATGATCTGTGAAGACAGAGTGGGGGGAGCAGCCCAGCCACACTTCTGTTCAATCACTTCACTGCTACTGAAGTGGAGGGCAAGGGGGTACAGCCAGAGAGTAGAACCTCCTTTTGGAGGTAGTGGTGAACAGAAACATGGTCTTCAGTTTTTGGTTATTGTAACTACAGCAGACCAGTTCTGAGGATGAATCTGAGCAAATTTAGTTAACTCATGTCTTGCTATGGTTTTGTGTTTTAATTTTAATGTAATTGGAAAGGGAAAAAAAAATAAGCATTTTCCAAAACCTTTGATGTGTAAAAAAACAAGTGATGAAAATATGATTTTTATCTTGCACAAAACTTTAAATCCTGAAGACTTAAATATTAATTTATCAAATAAAATGACATTGAAATAAAATTCCAAACAGTCCATTTCAATCTAAATAAGCCATTTTGAAAATATTTTTTCAATCAACACATTTTGTTTGCCATACTGGGGACTCAGTTAATCAGGGAAAATAAAATTGTAGCCTAATGACTCTTATATTGTATTTTTTTCTGTCAACTAAATTTATATGATAAGATTACTCAGATAAATTCAATATAGCCAAAGATGAACTAGTCTTAGTTCTCTTGATTTGGTAAGATTTGCTCTTTGCTTTTGATATTTAAAATAGACACTGCCTGAACAAATAAAACTGACTACTCAAAGGAGTTTACTTTCAACCTTCCAATAGTTGAATTTTGAAATTTTCTTTTGGTTTTTTTTTTTTTTTTCAATTTTCATAGTTTTCACAGCCTATGAATTTGAGTTCTATTGCAATGTTAGATTTTATTTGTTAAGGACATGACAGAGATTAATAAGAGGCTGGACAAGCTAAAACTGATAAGAATTTTGAAAGCTTCACTGTAAAATTGAATGAAGTGGAGATAGAAATTGAAGACATGGAGATAGTAATTGATGGACAGAGTCTATTTCAGCTGAGAATACCAAAGAAGACTGTAGAATACTGTGAAATTGAATTGATCACCTGGAAAATAAGGTTAGAGCAAGAAATATCAGGTGTGAGGGATGGAGAAGCTGAGCTAATCTTTTCTGAGAGGATTATGAGAGCCAAAAAGTGGATATTTTTCAGCTTTCTTAATGTATGCTATACGTTGCCTCTCATAGCTCCAGTGTTATCAAGTAGACAACGTCCTGACATGATATTTGTACAGTGTACCTCTTTCGGCCTCCAGTAGACAAAATAAAAATTAAAATGCATATAGGAAACTGAAAATAAAAATGGCCTATTCTTAAACAGTTCAAAGTGGTGGAATCTATTCTATGATTCCAAATTACAAATTAAGTGAGGCCTATTGGCTGACCCAGAATTTAGGCAACAGAGCTCTAATGGACCATTAAATACCATACTGCCATGCAAAGCACACATCCAACTCTAAGAAAGCCAGAATAAGAATAATTCCCTACCTTACATGTTTCTATGCTGTGTCAGAATTTAACTTGTTTAGGTTAACTTGCCAAGGCCTTAGGTTCATATATTTCTACTGCCTCCAGACATGCAGAGCATATAGACAAGATGATGAGCTGCATATGGACTGTGAAAAATGGCTTTGAACTAGGCTATGAAGGGTTTATTTTCAATAATGTAGATTGTCATTGCCTTTCCTCTTAATTCTTAACCACTACTGCCATGGAGCTCATTTAGCTGAATTTATAGGATGCGATAAGTTAGCATTACATTTATTATCATAATTATCATGTCTGATTAATCTCGCTTATTCTGGAAAGTCCTGCAAGTTTCTTACTGGAGGGCACACTTTCAAGTTTTAATATTCATGTATAAGCAGCTGACCCAAAGACTGAATATAATTAATCTGGACTAAAGGTTTCTGTGGCAAATTAAAGACAGATATGATGGGATGGTTTCAATATCCAGTGTTGACTGAGGCGAGAGGCAGATAGATGTAGTGTGTGAAGTCAGAGGGCATGGTGATTACTAGAGTTGTACCCATCAATTCAACGCCACCCAGTGAGATTTTAAACACTTTACTTTCAAATTTATCTGAAATTATATACCACTTGTTTTGGTCTTGCCCAAGCTCACTTAGGCACCCATGCAGATGTCACTTGTTCTGGTCATGCATAGGATCGCCAGACAAAAAACTTGCTGAAATGAGTTCAGTGTAGGATTTCACTAAATAAAATTCAGTAACGTAGGTGATGGAATTTCCTCTAGATGATCACAAAAGTCCTCTGGACATCTTCACCTAATCTATGTGCTAAAATAATCATTAATCTATCAACATTTTCTGGTGTTGATATTTCTAATTTTTGCCATTTGGTGCTTCTTTGCATAAATTCTGATGAATGTGAGTGGTTATAAGAGAAGAGAAGAGAGTATCTTCCTTTTAGATCTGTATTATTAGATATGAAGTGGGGAATTCCTAACTATGTAGGCTATTTTTAATTTTATTTTCACTGAAGGAAAAAAAAAAAATAAAATCAAAGTTATAGTTTATACTTAGAAAACACTGGAGTGTTTTCCAGTGGAAGAAGCATTGCTTGTAATATAAAACACCGGCTATTTATTAAACCTGATTTTTGCATTGCATTTTAGTAATTTCATCCTTTTGGACAACACTGACTTCTGACCTTTTGATAGGCATACTCTGAGCCTATATGTACACTCTCCTGGCTTGAAATTTACTCAGAAAAAACCAAACAGCACCAAAATTGAGCAGAAAGAAGGAAGTAGGGCAGTATTGCTCAGTAGCTATGTGTTTGTGGCCTCCTTCTGAGTGCCTTGCTGGCTAGCACACCTATCTGGCTTAGCAGAGGAGAGAAAAAAAATATAAATAGCAGTAAGAAGAAAAACAAAACCACAGACTAATTGTGAAGTTTTGGTGTGTTTTCTTCATTTCTATGTTTATATGAAGAGTGAGTTACCTGCGTATTCTGCTCTGTGTTGTTTGAATGTATTTCACTCCTTTTTGTGGGAATCTTTTGGAAAATACAAAAATGCTGCTTACTATTCCATTGGTATTTAATTTATCTCTATGATAGGAACTGTTTGTCAGTACCTGTTACTCTGTTTAGTTTTGATTTGTTTCTTTTGCTGCTTGCTTGTGAAAAATAGAGTTCTTATACTTAAATCGTTGACTCATAAAATTTACTGAAGTTACAAAATACACCAGTACCAAAACAGGAAAACATTTTAAACTCTTACGCCCCAGATAATGGTTTCTATGTTTTTTCGGCTCCCCATTTTAAAGAGTCAGTTTGTACAGGTTTACTAGATTATTTTAAAATGATTTTGTGTATGTTTGTTTTCTGTGACTGCTAAAGATTTAAAATATCTCCAGGTGATGGTCTTATGGGCTAAGAAATTTGGATTTTCACCCAGGTAACTCTCTCTTCTTGCTACAGAGAAATATAATTCCCTTTTCTGAGGGTACAACTGTAGATCTCACACATATAATATCACATACAAAATCAACATAAAGGGTTAAATGTGAAAAAAATTCTTGATAAAGATACCTGAAACCTTGCTTCTTGTGCCCAGTAGAGAAGGACTGGCTATGGAGACATTGTGCCTCCTTCCCATCTGTCTGGTACAAGAGTATCTAAGATGGTTACTCCCTAATACTTTCGGGAAAAGGAAGATATTTTACTTCAGCAAAAAGAGGAAATATCTTTGTTTACAAAGATCAGACAGTAGAGAACAGCTCAAGAACTGCTTGTCAGGCTGGGTTCTTGAATACCTCCTGAACTTGGAGGTTTCACTGACATTTACAAATGTTAACAATGAAAGCTTATCTAAAATATATATGTGCAGTATTTTGTGGATATTTTACACAGCAACAGGGCTGAACCTAAAGTAAATCTTGCAAATTTAAGCTTGGGTTAGAGACCTATCAGTTTAAAAAATACAGTCATTTTAACCTTGGTTCATAAAGTTTACATGCCTATTTTCTGATAGGTTCTGAAGCAGAAATGAAGAACATTCAATGCCACTTATTCTCTGAAATCACGAAAGACTGGGATTTTCAAAATTCATCACGGCCAATTTGTAGAGAGTGGTAATATGACTACCAGTTCAGAAAGCCATCCCCTGTTCTCCTGCTTGAACTTCTAAATCTTTGGCAATTAAGCTTTTATGAGCTTAAACTAGTAACAGTAAATCAGTACTGAAGGTGACAAAAGTTGAAGTCACCATTTGGAGGGAAGAAGGGACACTATGAAAAGAAAGTGGATACATCCAACTTGCTGTACATCACATATATACTTAGTATTCGCTATTGTACATCTTTCCCTGAATAGCCAAAGAGAAAGATCTAATAAAAGTAGCACAAACTTGTAGAATAAAATTCTAATGTGCTAGATTAGTTCATAACAGTCCATTTAACTTCAGATTTTATCATAAGATGGCAGTGTTTTAGCAGAATGCTTTTAACCGAATGCTGGAATTCTGTGCTGTGAACTGTGAAACATTCATGTTAAATATTTATTGCTCCATTGGAAAAAAAATGTTAGTAAATGTGTTCTAGAAATTGTCAGTTCAAATAACCAACTCTACCTCTTTATCGAGGAATGTGCTTTTGAAAAAGTAAAAAAAACACTGCTGTGCAGCTGCCAGGATGCTGGACATAGTGGTGGTTGTGTGAGGTGGAAGCCTGCAGTGGAACTTGTGCACTATCAGGTTCCTCGTCCCTTAATTGATTGTGATTTGCCACTGTGTGGGATTTGACATGACGTATTCTGAATGAGAAACCATACAGTGTTATAGGGTCATGTTCTACCACTTGTTATGTTTGTGTCAGTACTTTACTCATCTGAGAGGAACACAGTATTAGATCCATGATATACCTTGTATTGTGCCAAAGGTTATGCTAAATCCTGGACTCATATTCAGTTTTTGATGCTTTTGGCAATAATGTTGACTTTTCAGAAAATTCAGATTGCTAGTAGTGACCATAGTAAGGCTTCAGGGTTTGAGGTCTCCACTGTGGCACTGGGTATGGTCCCTGCTCCCATCTTTGAGGGTTACGGCCTGTGAGAAGACAACACGTACAGGAAGAGATGTGCTTTGAGGTTGCTCTGTTGTGTAGGAACCCCTGTCTGACTCAGTTTATTTCCTCTGCTCATATGCTGACCCTGTGGACTAGAAAGGGTGTGGTTAGATGTTAGTATTCTCTGATAAACCTCAGTAATGTAATGGCCTTCTGGTAATTAACCGTAATTAACCTTACTGTGTATCGGGCTACATCAAAACAAGCATGGCCAGCAGGTCGAGGGTGGTGATTTTCCCCATCTATTCCACTCTTGTGAGACCTCACCTGGAGTACTGTGTCCAGCTCTGGAGCTCCCAAAATAAGAAGGATGTGGACCTGTTGAGAGAGTCCAGAGGAGTGCCACAAAGATGATCAGAGGGCTGGAACACTTCTCCTGTGAAGACAGGCTGACAGAATTTGGGTTGTTCAATCCGGAGAAAAGGCGGCCTAGAGTATCTAAAGGGGGCCTACAAGAAAGCTGGAGAGGGACTTTTGACAAGGACATGTAGTGATAGGACAAGGGGTAATGGCTTTAAACTGGAAGAGGGTAGGTTTAGATTAGACATAAGGAAGAAATTCTTTACTCTGAGGGTGGTGAGGCACTGCAATAGATTGCGCAGGAAAGTTGTGGATGCCCTGTTCCTGGAAGTGTTCAAGGCCAGTTTGGACAGGGCTTTGAGTGACCTGGTCTACAGGAAGGTGTCCTTGCCTATGGCAGGGGAGTTGGAACTAGATGATCTTTAAGGTCCCTTCCAACCTAAGCCTTTCTATGGTTCCATGGTAAAACAGTGTAGTCTGCTGCCTCTGAGGCTACGCGTTGGACCACACTTCTGTTGTTTCTTCTCAACTGAAAGGCTAAGAGAAAGCTGCATTTATTACTCACCACCAGTCATACCAGGCTGAGCTATTGATGTTGTTCTTGTGCCAGTTATCCTGGAAGCAGTTTCTCTGTGCCTTATTGAAGCCAAAAGTTGTTCTTCTGTTTGGAATGCAATACATTTGTAAGGCTGATAAATCATAAACATTAGCTATGCGTGAGGTTTTCACAGTTATTTAGTGCATTTTTTGACAGCAGAATATTTGTGATATTCCTCTTTTAATCTACTTGGGTTAGGAGCTATAATGACCCATAGTTAAAAAGCATAAAGCAGAAGACCTACAGTTAAAAAGCATTTTGTAAGACATTCCTTATGAAAATAATAAAAACAAAAATCTCCATGAGAAAATAATAAAGTCTTTTGTATATGTAATAGGTTCTTGGTTTGATAAGCAGCAAATTAATCTAACTAAACATAATGAAAATACATCTTTTACCCCTGGAACTCTGTCAGTCAAAAGGTGAGAAATTTGTGTAGACAATACGTGCAGTAGCTAAGATAAAAGATCAAAGCAATTAACCTATTAATGAATGGAATGGAGGTTATAAAAATCCAATAGTGGTACAGAACCCAGCCTAAAGGTTTACTGAGTTCATATGTTGTCTTTGCCCCTCTTCCTCCCTTTCTCCATGAATGTTGCATGTTATTTTAAAGAATTATCATAAATAATGAATGAGTGATTCTTATGCTGGAGGACTTCCTATCTATTTTTAGGTGTAAAACTGAAACATAAGAAGTTCAGATAAAGCCACATGGGCCAAGGTTCATTTAATCTAGCTTTAGGCACTGACACAACGGACATGGACTCGAGAACATCTAACATCAGCTAGGCTCAGTAGAGAAAGGCAGTTATTTGCAGAGATGATCTAGACCTTAGGTGGAGTGCGTGATTAAAGGATATATCTAGCACTTTCCATAGGCTATATGAGAAGACTGAAGTCCTAATGTGCATCCTTTGCTTAACCATTTAAAATAAGGTAAGCCAGATACCTTACAGACTGAGATATGGACCGTGTGTTTATCTCTTTATTCTCTCATCAGTCATACCCTGATCCTCCTTAAAATATTATTTCTTCATCTCTGCATACAGGGAAGTGATCTAATTATACAAGAATTTCAAAAATAAGGGATCAAAGAAGAGATATTAAGGGGACAGAGTGACTGGAGATTGATAACATACCACTCTACATCTTTCCCTTGTTAGTAGTCAGTAAAATCTATGGTGTATCTGTGCAAAGTCTGAAAATAAATGATGATACTATGGCTTCATCTCCTCAAAAATTTCTCCACTTCTTTTATCATGAATATGCTTTTCTGAATGAAGTTCTTCTACTCAGGCTTCCAGTCAATCAGTTACCAATATCAAGTACTTCACAGCAAGGTGCAATAAACTTTTAGTGGACCATTAAATCCTATTGTACCCATGGATTAACTTTGCTCCCAAGTCAGTTACATATTGTCTTACATTTTCATGCAGTCCTAACATTTTGTTGCTGATGATGTTAAGGCAGAGCATCCTATAAAATTGAAATACTTAATATTATTTTCCTAGTGGAGGGGGGCTGCAAGTTGAGAAAACATGAGAACGTGCGGGGTTTTTTAACTTAGTATCTTGTTTTGAGGAATAGAAGAATGCTGGATGTGAAGAAGAACACAAGTCTCCCTGTAAGTCTACTAGGACTTTCTCAAAAAGTTGAGACACCAGCTTTTTCACATGGAACTAGTATGATTCATAGATTAAGTTAGCAGCTGTCACTTGTGTTTCTGCTGTTCCATTCAGGCACTTTCTGTTAAAAAATCATGTTCTGTATACAATTGAAATAGAACTGCTCAACCAGCAGAGCTCAACATGTGATAAAAAGCAAAACTGTACAGACAAAAAGTTGTTTTGACACTCCATTATATTTAACATCCACAACAATGCCATACATTAAAGTAGCTTCCATTATTTATTTATTTATTTATATTTTGGGTGCAAATACACAATTTTTGCAATCTTTACAGCATTGTCTGTGTACTTACGGATTACTCTTGCCTTTAATCTCAATGAGTCCGAAAAATATTTCTCTTATTTCTATGTCTATATGAGGTAGAATGCATGCATGCAAGTGGTGTTACAAAAAGAGGTGTTTGTCAATTTTGGCCATTTTAGGCACCTATTTTTTTTTAGATGTAAATCATTTTGTCATCATAGACTTCGCTGTTGCTGGCATTGTGTACTTCACCTAGGGCTATTGCTTTTATGTTGTTTTTGGTTTTTTTTTCTCAATGAGCTGTTGGCTATAGCTAAGGGTATCCATTGTAATTTCACTTCATGTGTGAACTTACATACACAAGTAAAACAAGCAAAACATCAACAACCATTCTGAATTGACAAGCCAGAACATTCAATCTTAAAACTCTGGTATTTTAAAAAAATATATTTACAGTCTCAGATTGTAAAATTAATCTTTAATGTTTTTTATTTTCTTATTCTGAGTAGCAGAAGGTTCTGCCTTCAGTTAGACCACCAATGAAGAACAAATGGATGTTAGAAGCTGGGCACAGAAAAGGAGGTGAATTTACTGAGCATAACCAAGTAATTATTTCGGAGGAAAAAAAACCCACAAAAATCAGTTCACAATTCTTTTTGTTAAATCTATGAACATGGGATTTTAACCTTATTGCTCTGTGTTGAATTAGCAAGGATTCCTTTAAATTTTTATATTGAGCTTCAGTGACCTTAGCAACTAAAAGCAGTAGCCCATAACAGAGAAATTGTGGAACATTGTGGCAATGTGATTGATTTTCTTTAACTATGCTGGTAGCAGAGTAAAAAGTATAAAATTTTCTCTGTTTGCAAAATTGTAACAGGATAATCAACGTTTTACTCTGGTAGTTGACAGCAAAGGGCTAGCATGTCTCTTGCCAAATAAAACCAGTATGCTTTTCTCCATCACCGTTATGACTACCTAAACAATCTTCTGTAACACACCAAAGAGGGAAATCTGATATTAAACAGAGGCACTGAAAAAAATCAGCTGGAAAATACATGAGTACCCCTTCACCATGCCATAGTAAACATTTCCCCCGCTATCTGTAGAAAAGCTCAGAGTATAAAGAAGAAATACTCCGCTATGGTAGAGATGAAGCAATCACAGGTATCAGCTAATATTTCTAATGCATTAGAAACATTAAAGGCTCTGACGAAGTAATGGTTTTAACCTTTTGGAGTTATTAACATCCTAACTAAGCTTTAAGAATATTTATAAAATACGTATTGAATTCTGAAAGAAGATGCCTAGTGTAGTACCTGTTTTGGTGAGATACATTAATATCCCTTCAGAACACAGAGAGTATACATCACAGTGGATGTGTTTAAGCCTGTGCCAAGGACATAAACTGGAACTCAGTCTAAACTGTTAACTAACACCAAGTCTAAGGACCGTTCACCACGAGAAAGTTGTGGCTCTAGCAGGGATTATTAATACCTTCCCAGGCTGAGGTCTTAATAAGACTTACAGAAATCACCAGGAAAAAAATCTTACACACTCACAAGTTTTTGGCAAGTGAGTGAGACAATGGAAATTGTGAACAGCTTCTTCTGGTTACTTTTATAGAATTAAAAAAGGATTGACATAACTTATGCCTTTCAATGTCTTCTGGAATAGCAGTCAATAAAAATGTTTGTTGTGCAGTTGTCATGTTTGGCCTTGAGTTGAAGACTAACATAACTCTTCTGTGGAGCTTCTGGAGTACATTAAGTGTCTTTGCCATTGGATTCATTTTAAAATAATTTTTTTTTAAAAAAGCCAGAAATGTATTACAGAGAAATTATGAGCCAGCTCTAATGAAGTGAAGTGGCTATAAGGTGTAAATTCATGTGGAAAAACTCTTAAGAGAGGAGATTTAGCCTGGTTCCACAGTTTTAAAAGACAAGAGAAGATTCTAAAGCTGGATGAATCTTGTCATGGATCTGTACAACACTGATAAATTAAATATTACATGGATTACAGGGTTTTTTTCCATTTTTTCCGTGGGGACCTCTCAGGAACTATCAAGTGAAGAAAAGTTGAGTGTGCATCTGCTACCAAAAGCCAGGTATCAACTTGAGCAGCTAGTACTGTGGGGAAAAAAAAAAAAAGCCATAAGATGGATATAAATAAAGACAAAACATGCAGAATTTGTCTCCTCAAGAATGCCTAAGAACAGTCTTTCATGGCATTTGAAATAAAATCGTGAAAACCAGCAACAACAAAAGCTCTGAAGAAATCTTGGAGGAAAAAAAATAATTTTCATGATAACGTGAAATTATCTTGATAGACTCTGTGGATGTGTAAATAGTTAAATCTATATTAGAAAGAGAAAGTTCTCACTAACCTCAAACTTTGGCCAGCTTTTCTTACAGTAGCTTTCTTGATGTTGAATTTCCATACCACTGGAGCTTACTTTAATTTCAATGTATCATAAAGACTTCCTTGTTCATATTGGATCATATTTCTGGCAATGTAATAAGTGGCATAATACTTATTACAAGTAATAGAAATAATTTTCTCATGGAAAACATTACCCCAGGGAGTATAGATTGCTGCAGTTAGACTTATCTGTAGTGTCTTTCCTCCCTGCAAACTAAGAATTTTTCAGCTTTCTACAAAAATTTGAAATTTACCGTTCTGCAAGTAAAAAGCTTGATCAAGAAGGCAGTTTTAACAGTTGTTTATTTTCCTCTTTGAAATGCTTACTCTTCAAGAAATGGTTAGTTCATGTGTGAGCTGAGAAAACAGTGAAGATAACAATGATCAGAAATGCTGATGAGAGTCTTGTTGGACATCTGTGGATTTTGAATATTGGGACTGAATAAGGAAAGAAATTAAGAAAACTTTTTCTACAGTTCTTTCACTGTGACTAAAGAAAATCTGTATCTAACAGACATCAATTCAACAAGTTGTCCAAGTGTAAATGAAGAAGGGATCTGCAAGTGAAGAAAAACTTTCATGTGGTAGCTTTTTATCCGCTGACTCTGACAACTACAGCTTCATACCAGAAGGTTCTCTTCGCTTGCAGGAACAGCTATTCATACCTCTGCTAGGAGAATTTTGTGTGACATTTCTGTAAGAAATGAAAAGCTTATTGTCTAAAAGGGACAGGAAGGAAGAAGTTGGAACCACAAGCGTTTGGAATGATTGGGATTTAACAATGATGCACTAATTAAAAATACATATTGCATAAATAATACATTCCATCAGACAATTAAAAAAACCTTTTTTCTTTCAGAGATCAGTGAAGTATTCTTTAACCTTAAGAGGTTAAAGAAATTTAACCTTATTTACCTCTAGCTGTCACTGCCAAGGAAAAAAAATGTGTTGTAAGGCATCTTTCCATAACCTAACCCTCTCAGTCTTTTCAGGTGATTTTGGACTATATTTTTCCCTTTCAGAATGTCCTACTGGTTAAGAGGCACCAGATGTCCCGGATTCCCCAGGCCTGTCCTGCAGCTGATTATGTAGGAGGTGAGGAAGTGGCTTATCTCTGCCCTTCCCAGGGATTCACTGGCTGCTGGTACCCAGCACTGCCAGTGAGAGGTCCGGGGACTGGCTTTTAGGGTCCAGCTTGTTTGCCTACACCTGCATACCTGTTTACTTAGGGTCTCTAAACCTCTGGTCAGGTAGATCTCATGGCCAGGAGCTGTGGGGTGCACATGCTGTCCAGAATGACAGCTGAAGGCCAGGTAGGATACTGAGAGCATTTTATATGGCATTAGGTCTATTCTTGAGCAACCAATGCTCCTCATTCAAGTCCACAGGGACTAGCATCCTTTAAAAAAAATGTTTAAATAACATTTAAAGGGTTTGTACTGAGTTTCTCTAGCATGTTTGATGCATCTAGTGTTATGAGGTTAGTGTGGTTCTTTGCCACTTTTGAAGAAAGTAATTAGTTTTTTGAGTTCTTCTATCATAGTTGTATCTGAAACTTTATATCAAGAGAAAGGAAGAAAGTACCTGAACAATAAAAATATTCCAGCTTAGCTCTACTAAGAAATCTTCATGTCTGTGGGACCCACAGCAATTCTATTGTTCTGAGTCCTCACGTTATAAGAACGTGAACAATAAAAGTCAATAGGAAACCTTTGCTACCTTGAACATCAGAGATTTACAAATGCGTTTCAAACAGATTTACTGGTGAGACAAAAAAGGTGAAGTTCATACCCCCCTGAGCACCACTGACAATCGGATAAACTCTTCCCTTTCCCCTCTTCTTTCACCTCCTTTCACAGTTCCATGCAGCCCTGAATTTCCTAAACAAGATCATTGACATTGTTTTTTCTCCTCACTTCCCTTTCTCAAGGAGAGCACCTAAAAATAGATTTGCTGATGACGAGGAAATACATGCAGAAAGTGGACTGGGCAAAGAGAACAGGCAGCATCAGTACGGAAGAAGCTGCAGCGCAAACAAATATGACTTTTAGCTCCATTAGCTTATGAGAGGGAAAAAAAAAAAAAATCAAATACATGATATAGGAAAGATCTCATTTCCAGACTAGCAAATCGGTTACTGAGTATTGTAATTAAGGAAGAACATTTCCTTGACAAGAATCAACTATGAATCTCAATAGAGGTTTTAAAAAATTGAAAATAAGGAAGCAGCTGTGGCTAGCAACAGTTGCTTCCTTTTAGCTGCAGTTGTAGATTTGCTTACTACTTGGCATTCCTGCTTGGCTTGTCGCTCTGCCGTGCTGCAGTAGTTTTTTCCCCACTAGCTGAAGAAATCTGTTCAGTAAGAGGAATTCTGAGTGATTTGATTTTCCTCAAAGAGTTCATGAATCCTTTAAAGGTATGTGAATCTTCTTTCACATTTCTCATAGGATAAGCTAAAATGACTGATTGAAACAAAGATCATTGAAATGATCTTGCAATACCTACTCCAATGGTTGAAAAACATCCAGTAAGATGCACAATCCAAAGAGCACAGTAACACAAGTATCTTCATAGCAATCTTCAATTTTGCTCTATTTTATTGCTGAAGAAGTCTGATCCACTGTCCATTGAGGCCATCTAACTTCAAGTCCTAAATTTAGAGTATATTCATGGAAATTAATTTATTTCACTACAGATTTTCAGCAGAAAAAGTAAGAGCAAAATCTACCCCTGTATGAACTCAGGCTGACAGATATATCAATGAAGTAAATGCAAAACTGTCTTTTATGAGCATTCACTTAAAGAAAATGCGAAATTAAGTATTTTTTTTTCTCAGCCATAGCTGTCCTATTCTAGTTTTTGAGTATTTTCTTTGCTTAATAGATACTAAGCAAATACTGAGTGAAACAACCTTGAGGTCAGTATTTGTGGTCTTACGCCTTTCTGTTCTCTTCTTATTCTCTGGTTGTTGGGTTTACTGGTGGCAGTGTTGCTGAGCAAGGAAGAAACATGTAATGCACTTGACATAAGTGTCTAGCTTGGTAGATAGATAGGTGGAGAATTACATATGATTGAGACTAGGGGTTTTTTTTGTTCCACAGGTAGAAACAATCAGGTGGGAAGTCATTTGGACTCAAACATATTTTTATTTTATTAGCTTTTGCTCTGTGTGATATACTTTAAACGAAAACTATTTCTGAAGAGGATATTATAATGTTCCCAGCTGCATCTATAGCTTATATAAAGCAGTTATTGAAAAATCCTGCCCAGATATAGATAATTATCATTGTTTTAGAAGCTATGTCATTGTGTAGTCATGGAATTAAACACTTCAAGTACATACATGCAGAGGTGCTGTGGTTAGCAGTGAGAAAGACAGATTTTGTGATTTAAAAAAGACCCCTACTGCAGGGAATTCAAGCCAAGATCTCTTGAAGTTTTTCACAGAAAGCACCAGCACTTACAAAGTATTTCAGCTTACGAGGATGAGAGTTGTATAGTTGTACAACAAAGTGTATATACACATATATATACATAATGTACATATGTATAAATATATGTATGCATAATACATAAAAATTATATTTATACACGTTGTATATTCATATATACATAGACAAGACTGTCTCAAATATTATTTCTATTTCCAGCAGTGACAAAAAGACTTGTAGAAAAGCAAGATCTATCGAGTCCTAGTAGTAACAGAAGCAGGACCTGTTTATTGAGATTTTTTCCTCACTTGAATCTTATTTTGTACACAGGCTCAGGCTGTACTTCCTTTCTGACATGTATTTTCATGCCAAGCAATTAAAATGGTTTAGTAAGACATAAGTCAGATTCACAGTCCAAGGGCCAGATTCTGCTTATCCCTTCCACAGCTTGTCAGGAAGCTTCCTTTTCCCTCTTCCCTGTTTAGGCTCACCCCAAACTAGGCAGTGCTCAGAAAGAAACAAGAGATGCTTTTGCCATCACTTTGTGGCCAGGCAAGGAGAGGATGCAGCAATGGCAGAATGCAGCCCCCTTCCCATGGGCACAAAGGCAGAAGCTGGGGCAGATGCAGCTGAAGTGGGAGGAAGATGGGGCAGGGGCTGTTGGATCGTAGTATCTGGCTGTGTGGGATGGGACAGTGTGAGGAGCAGGAACTGACCTCGGCAGGGTGTGAGGAGGAAGGTTATCCTGGTACATAAATGCTGGAGGATTAATTTGCACCTCAAAGCACCCTTGAGGTGCTCATGTGCGGGGAAGTGGAGGAATGCAGACAGAGCCAACGCTCACCGCTGTATCCTGGTGTCTGATGTGTTGTGTGATGTGTGTGATATGATATGACCCAGCGCTGGGTAAAGGCGAGCTGAACAAAGCAGGCACAGTGCTTCCCTACTGATGAAATACTTCTTTGTAGGTGTGTGTTATTTTTTTTTTTCAAAGCTCTTTTAGATTTTTCACACTGTTTTTATCCCTTCTGATGCTTTTACTTAAGTAAAAGAAACTTAGATTTGGCATTTTTCAGGAAAATGTATCTTCATGCTTGAAAAAAATTTTCTTTAGGAAGTCAAAATAAATGTCAGTGGATTCCCTAGGACTCATATCTTTGCATAGACTGGAAATTTTTTTGCGAACAAAAGTAATTTCATTTTGCCAGTAACTCTGGAAGGTTGCTACTGAGACAGCATAAAGTGAATGTTAAACATTCACCAAGTAAAGTATTAAAGACCCACATTTAAAACACAAACAAGTCATAATCTGGTAATTAAAGTTTGCGAGGAGTGTGTGTAGGGGGTTGACCCTGTTACAGTCAGTTTTTCACTCCTTGCCAGCCTTAATTTCACAAATATGTTATCTTTTAAGACATTTTAGCCCAACAAAAAAAAAAAAAAACCTCAACATGGTTACAAATGCAGTGTCTCTCCAAGGCAATCATCCAGAAAGAAATGAACAGAGGAAGCTTCTTAAAATGTGATCTGGTCCTGGGCCATCCAGTCAACCATGACAGAGCACTATTGAAAATACTTGTTGGTAAGATACTTATTCAAGAATAAAGGACTTCACATGACAACAAGCCAGTAACAGATCAAAGGTGTGCAACAGCAGTGACACAATATGCATTTTAAAAAGGGAGCTGGAAGTCTTCACTCTTAACTTACATTTCCTTTGTGTTACAGCACTGAATTATTTCAGAAAACAGAAATCAACTATAGTATTTCTAGCCTGTTAAGAAATGAGAATATTTTTCATAACATACTTATACTTCTTTCGTAGTCAATACCTACTCAACCTTTTGACAGATCCATTTCTTCCTAGTTTTTAGACTAAGTTAACATTAACTTTATGAGGAAGGATTTTGGAGTTCAATAGGACAGAATCATCAAGCTTCCACAGATAACAGTTTTTAAAGCCATATTCAAAGTAAAATACAGATATGTTCATAGCAACTTCATTTTGCTAAATCTTGAAATACTTTTTCTATCTTCTAAAAGAGACCTACATCAGGTAATAAAAAAACTTTGCCAAGTTCTAGAAAGCTCTTATAGAGAGAATTTCTAGTGTATAGATAGCAAGAGCTTTCCAGAGCTGATGAAAAGCATAAGGAGGAGCTAGGAAAATAAATTCTTATTAAACATCATAATTTCTAAGAAATACTAATATTCACTTATAGCAGGCTGTGGTTCAAGAGTAATTTCTAAGCCAGCTATGGTGTAGTTTAATGGAATGCTATTATAACTCTAGAGCAATAAAATGCTATTACAAGACATCTTTTTAATCTTAAGACTAATTTTAGAGCTTTTTATTTATGAATTTTATGACTAACATAAAGGCAAGGTTTACATATGTCTCAAGGTTACTTTTAATTGTAGATTTGCTCTTTTGCATATGCAATCATTTGTGTCTGTAAAAAACTGGAATGTATAATTCCTTGGTGGTGTTCTTATTTTGTCAATTCTTTATACAGAGTAAATTGTCCAGCCCCAGCATGACCTTTGTCAGGAGTCAGCAGTTTCATGCCAATAACTAAATAAAATTTAATTCACTAAGAATATTAAATCAAGATTGTTATGCATCTCATCATTTAGGAAGAGCTTTTTAAAAGAGCTTTTATGACAGACAATAGATGGCTTAAGCAGGCAGCTGGGAGAAGAGGAGGAGCTGGTTTTAGAGGAGCAAAGATTAAATCAGTATTTTAAAAAATACTTCGAAGCATGATTTTTTCAAAGTGTGTATTGCACACCTTAGAATGATTGGATATTCCAAAACTCTAAACTTCTGTTGTGCTGCTTTCCTCCCCTTTCCCCATGCCATTCTTTAATTCTCCATTTTCATAGCATCTCTCAGATGCCTCTTATCAAGATCAAATGTTGACATCATGTGTAACTTTCTTGGGTGATTTAGAGAGCAATGTGACATCAGCCAAGTAGCTCAGCAAACATCTCAAAAAGCAATATGGGGAAATGAAACTTTATTTTCCAGAAAACTGTAGCTGTGCTGGTTTTGCTTGGAGAAGAGTTAATTTTCTTCATAGTAGCTGGTATGGGGCTATGTTTCAGATTTCTGCTAAAAGCAGTGTTGATAACACAGGGATGTTTTAGTTAGTGCTGAGCAGTCCTCACACAGAGTCAAGGCCTTTCTCGCTCCTCACACCACCCCAACAGAGAATAGGTTAAGGGTGCACAAGAAGATGGGAAAGGACACGGCTAGGACAGCTGACCCCAACTGACCAAAGGGATATTCCATACCATATGATGTCATGCTCAACATGCAAAGCTGAGAGAAGAAGGAAGCGGGGGATGTTCAGAGTTACGGTGTTTGTCTTCTCAAGTAACCATTACACATGATAGAACCCTGCTTTCCTGGAGATGGTTGAACACCTGCCTACCCATGGGATGTAGTGAATGAATTCCTGGTTTTGCTTTGCTTGTGTGCGTGGCTTTTGCTTTACCTATTAAACTATCTTTATCTTAGCCCATGAGTTTTCTCACTTTTCTTCTTCTGATTCACTTCCCCATCCCACCAGGGAGGGAGTGAGCGAGCAGCAGGGTGGTGCTTAGCTGCCAGCTGGGGTTAAACCATGACAGTAGCTTTTGTTAACTTTAAGAATTTGCATGGCTGACTTGTTGCCCTGCAGGACCAGTCCTGAGCATCCAGCACTGATGTGATCATTTCTATAAAAGAACAGCAGCACTACAGAGTATAAAATAGCAATTTGCAGCAGTGAATTTAAATGAGGATGCAGCAACTGGAAAAAAGTTTATACTCCAAGATTTGCTATGCAATGCAACCATACAGCATTCATTCAGTATGCACTGAATTCTATTACTCATACCCACAAGATGCTAAAAGGCTATGGTTATATTTCTACAGCTGAAATATTGTATGTTAGGTACATTTCACTGTGATTCAATGCCAGCTTCAGGTTGCTTAGATTCAGGAGTAACAAAGCACATATCAGTTTCAAAATGTGTATAATCCACCTACCCTGTTGTCTTCAGAATAATTATGCTGGCATGGCAGGCATCTCATATGAGTACACCAGGACTGAAACCGCAGAAAACAACACAGACATCAGCACCTACAACTTCTTAACATAAACTATTAATACTTTTTTCCATTTTCTTAATAATTTAAAATGAATTTATGTATTCTCCCAAATTGATGTCATCAACAGATGAACCTCCTATATAAAACATTTAAACAACATTTATGCAGTAATTTCCAATTATAAGTCAGAGGATAATATCATGCTTTTCTCCTGCTCACAAATTATTATAAACACTTAAAGACATGTCCACAAATATTTGAACTTTTGGCTGGAAACTTCCAGAAGGATAACATCCTTTTCCTATCTCTGCTATTAAAAAATAAAACAAAACAAGGAAAAATTTAGACTAAATGTAAACCTCTGAGAAGTATAACTACTCATGCTTAAAAGTGGGGCTTTGTGCCTGACAGGAACACACACTGAACAATTAGAATCACAGAATCATAGAATCATAGAATGGCTAGAGTTGGAAGGGACCTTCAAAGGTCATCCAGTCGAACCCCCCTGCAAGAAGCAGGGACATCCCCAACTAGATCAGGTTGCTCAGAGCCTCATCCAGCCTGCCCTTGAACGTTTCCAAGGATGGGGCATCCACCACCTCTCTGGGCAACCTGTTCCAGTGCTCTACAACTCGCATTGTAAAAAATTTTTTTCCTAATATCTAATCTAAATCTACCTCCTTCTAATTTAAACCCATTACCACTTGTCCTATCACAACGGGCCCTACTGAACAGCCTCTCCCCATCTTTCCTGTAGGCCCCCTTGAGGTACTGGAAGACCGCTATCAGGTCTCCCCGGAGCCTCCTCTTCTCCAGGCTGAACAGCCCCAACTCTCTCAGCCTGTCCTCATAGGAGAGGTGCTCCAGCCCTCTGATCATCTTCGTGGACCTCCTCTGGACCCTCTCCAACTGGTCCATGTCCTTC
>WHYT01017783.1:457271-517952 GCA_009806455.1 Tetrax tetrax | reverse complement strand
AAAAGCTTTTCTTGTTACTTTTTATATCCCTGGCCAGATTCAATTCTGTCAGGGCTTTAGCCTTCCTCACCCGATCCCTGGCCTCTCGCACAGCCACTCGGTAGTCCTCCCAGGCTACCTGTCCCCTCTTCCACCCTCTATAGGCTTCCTTCTTTACTTTTAGTTGGTCCAGGTGCTCCTTGCTCATCCACGCTGGCCTCCTGGCCTTTTTGCCTGACTTCTTCTTCATCGGGATGCACGTTCCCTCTCTTCCAGTCATTGGGGACCTCACCAGACTGCCACGATTTCTCAAATATGATGGCACATACATCTACACATACTCTATCTTCCCATCATGCTTCTGTATTCATTAAAAGAAGCTTACTCCATTTCAAGAAAGCAAGGACTGAGCTATTTTCCAGTGATTTCTCCTTCTTTCAGTTGGCTGATACTCTAGTGTCCTGCATCAGATATTCTTTCTAGCCAGGGCATGTCCCACAATGGCTTCTAGTCACTACTAACTCAGTTAGCTCTGTGCTACAGACCTGAAAGATTCAGTCCTCATGTTTTTTGATAAAAAAAGGTTAAAACATTTATGTTTTATTATTTTTTAAGAAGTTAATTTAAAAATAATAAAAAATAATCCCTTTTGAAAGCACAAAGGTGGCACAGTCAAGAGTATTTTTTGACGAATCTTTTATTTCATTTATGAGGAAGTGTACAGGCAATGCAGAAAATAAGAGTAGGCAAGTGCCTAAAGAGAAACCATGGTCTTTTATTTAAGTCAGCCAAACACTGCCCTGAAGAACTAGGCTCCATTTGTATCTGTTCCTCAGAAAACACCGAAAGATCCAGGACTCCTTTGAAATGTGATTACTTAACTAAAAGGCAGCATCATAATTCAAAGTCACAGAAGGGTGGAATTACGGCTGTAGAGGGAATCTTAGTGCATGTCTATATTGCTGATCATCTACTGGGCACAATTGTAATGAAAATTCTCTAAGGTAGACACAGTATTTCTTGTCAAAGGTTGTTTTTCTGCTGGCATGACTACATATTGCTTCTACAGCACATAAACTAAAGTAGGTATAAGTAAATGAGGCATCTGTAGGAGGTGAGTCATGGGGTCTAGGCTGGATGAATTACCTAAGGAGATGCCACTTTATTGGCAAAGTGGAAGCCTAGACAACCATTTTTGGCTGAGGATAGAATTTAGTTTGCAGATTAAGTCATTTAAATGTAGGTGTCCCCTTGTCTGTTAGGTGTCTAGTTATTTGTCAAAGTTTATGAAGTTTCAGTTAACACAGTCAATGAACCATAGAAAGCAATTCAGCTCATACTAAAGCACAGGCTTTATCTAAATATTAGTGCCATCTGAGATGTCCTAAGACTTTACACCCAGTTCCACCTCCTGCAATGTCTGGCTTTTCTAGAAGTCTTGAGTTATACATGCCAGATTTGGGTATCATTATAATCTTCATACTGTAGGGTACTTCAAACAGTATCTCAAAATCCTGCCCATAATGCCTCTTTCTTACAGTGCTTTCCATGAAATATCTACTGAAATGTAGCAAATTCTGGACTTCCAGCCATAATTTATTTTAACTTAGTATAGTTTGAATAATGGAAGTCTTTCATTAAAGAGGAAAAAAATACATTTTACTTTCCTTTATCAAGATATTATGTCACAAGTAATTGGAAAATATTAACTTCTCTGTCTAAAATAGAAAAAAACCACGGGTCTAACAAGAATGGTAGACTTAGAAAATACAATAAGAAATGATATAAACAAAGAAGGAAGAAATATTATCATGGGACACCATTTAATGCATGCCTTACGGTGAAACAGCTGTTGAAGAGTATGATAGACTAAAGTCAATAATCTGCTGGATTATCTCCGTACTTCTTATATGTTTAATACAATAAAAATACATGAAAAAAAAAAATGAAATAGAAGGATAAAAATTATCCTCCATACTTGAAATTATTAAAAGATTTAATATATTCTTAAGATATTCTTATTATTACTACACATTATAGCCTTTTTTTTTCACGGAACAAAGTAATTCTCTTGTGATATGAAAGACAAACAGGCTTTAATAGATACGGAGACAAGCTGACTGTATAGCATAAATGAGTGTGATTTGTGCAGCTTTTTACCCTTTTGATACCAGCTCACATCCTGCCCAAACATCTGGTCTTCTAATTCCTCTGTGTATGGAGAAGTTCTGCTGAAGCCAGGAAGAATTCTCTGCACAGAAGTTGCTCAGTCTGGGATCTCAACTCTTCCTTTATCAACTGTTAAGAGCATTATGACTGTAAGGTGAGTTCTCAGTCAACAGTTAACTCTATTTGCCTATTCATTCCTCCCAATATATTTAGAAGCCCCAAAGGAAAGTCCCATTGCTTTAGGCACTTGCATATGAAGAAACACACCCGTTTTCCCAACTTTACAGTGAGAGACAGAAGGTAGGAAGGTAAATACGTGATTAAATGCTTTAGTCATGGACTTCCATAGGACAATGATGTAGTTGGGAAGTTTAGTAGGTTATTGGCTGGATGACCATACCCAAAGAGTTACTGTCAACAGCTTAATGCCCTGATGGAGATGGATGGCAAGTGGTGTCCCTCAAGGGGCTATACTGAGACCAATGCTATTTAGTAGCTTCATCAGTGACATAGATAGTGGGATTGAGTGCACTGTCAGCAAGTTTGCAGATGACACCAAGCTGAGTTGTGTGGTCAACACACAAAAATTGGACATGAGTCTGCAATGTGCGCTCACAGCCCAGAAGGCCAACAGTATCCTGGGCTGCATCAAACGAAGAGTGGCCAGTAGGTTGAGGGAGGTGATTCTGCCCCTCTACTCTGCTCTGATGAGACCTCACCTGGAGTACTGCGTCCAGCTCTGGAGCCCTCAGCACAGGAAAGACACGGACAAATAGGAGCAGGTCCAGATGAGGGCCATGAAAATGATCAGAGGGCTGGAGCATCTTCAGAGGTCTCTTCCAACCCAAATGATTCTATGATTCTATGAGAACAAATTACAAAGTCCTTGACTCACCATCCAGTCTGGATCCTTACTGATCACTTTGTTAGAGAGACCAAAAATGGAGCAGATAAAACCCTTTTTAAGGATAAACCTTTTAAGTTTTATAAGTCATGGAAATGAATCTGTCTTTTCTGTTAAGCAGAAATGCTGTATCCACATGTAGGAACTGAAATACTGTGACAGTGGGACACAGCAGCCACAGTAAGACAAAGAAATTATTGTGCCTGCTCACTGTTCAGGTGCAGCTTAGAGCTGTCTTTACAATTTTCAATAATAAATAAACTTATCCCCCGACATAATTTTTTTTGTATATTGGTGAGACTTGAACGTAAAATATAATTCCTATACTAATTTCACCATTTAACCTCTGTTCAGCCTGTATGACTCTATCAACAGTCAGTGTTGGACATAAAAAAAAAATTAAATCTGTGATAGAAACTCTCAGGGGTGGATGAGTCATCATTTTCACCTTGGAATATGTTTTTCATTTATACAAAGACAAGAAAACTGTTGTGAGCATAATACAAAAAAGATTTAGAAATTGTATGTCTCTGAGCCAATAACTGATTCAGACTGTTGGTTTCTTGCAGAGGAATTAATCCCACCTACCTTTCAATACCTACAGTGCTGATGTCTACATTTGAGCTGTCATCAAGGCTCCACTGGTAGTCAATGAAAATAAGTCAGCACTTTTAGGGCATGATTCATCCACCATATCTTAGTCATCCTTAGGCTGAGATGCAATGCTCCCTAAGTTTGATCACATAAATCTTAATACATTACAGAATAGAGCTAAGAGACTTATTAGAAGTTCATGGCAGTGACTATACACTGAAACTAAAAAGTACCAATAGTTCAGTGGTTGTTGTAGTAACGCAGTGAGTCACATGTTTAGAAGTGAAGCTGAAAATCAGAAAGAGATTTTTTAAAGCCACCATAAAGATTAAAAGAGTAGAAAAACACTACGGTGGGAGTCTACAGATTCTCAATTTAACCTGTTGTCCAGGAGAAAGTAAAAAAATTCACTTGCTTACAAAAGAGAAATAAAGAAAATTGGTCATCAGGCATGTTGCTGTATACAAAATAAGTTCCTCTTTCTGGAACTGGAGTCAATTCAGCTCAAGTTCAGCCTGGATCTTGAGATAATTTAATTGAAGGTAATTAATAAAATGGCTGGAACAACTAAAAGTATAAATTATTGCTTTTTAACATATACCTGTATTTTGACTGAATGAAGCCCAAAAATTCAAATTTCTTACTAACACAAAATTCAGGAAGTTAGAATGCTTTTATTTTACTTTGTTGTAGTATAAGATAAAATCAGACTTTCTAGTGAAGCCATTTCATAACATGAAGACTTTAAATGTATCTGTCTGAAGATCTTCTCTTACCTGAAGCAAAACCACACCACTCTGTGGTGTTTTGTGAAGCACTTTGATTTCATCAGAGAGCATTCTGTTTGGGGGAACGACTGTCAACATTTTTTGCAAATCTGTTTTCGCAGTTGACCACAGGAACAGTTTGCTAATGATACAATTGATTCTTTGTCACCTTAATTCTTTAAGCCTGTTCTAGATGTATTTCCGAAATATCTGCCACAGTGTAATCAGAAGTTATGGGTTTGGTGTAGGGATGATTAGGTGAAACTGCAGGATCTGAGTTATTCAAAAGGTCAGACTAGATAATCATAACTGTTCTCTGTGACCTCATAGGCTATTCATCGTATGCATTAGGCTTTCTGCATTTGATTTTAAATATGCTTGGCTCCCTTAGATGGCAATGGAGATTATTAAATACATGGCTGGAATTTAAAATTCCATTCTCTATGCTATCACTATTGCTGATCATTTCAGGCAGTGTTACCTCATCTGAAATTTCCCCAGAGAGGCTAGCCTAGAAGGAAAGTGTTGGGAAAGGGGAGATACACAACAAGAATCAAGGTTTTTATAGATTTGTAATGAAAAATGAAGGCTTGCCCTGGTGTTGTTAGGGATTCCTATACATCTTCATCTCAGAAATGGGGATTTCCACTGATTGAACTTTCTCTTACCTGTCCCTTTTCTGCCATTGATAAAGGCATCAAATACAGTAGTGGTTAGAGGAGAGGAACCAAATGAGCCTTATGATGTAAAGCGGTCCTTTAAGCTACTAACAAGGCAAAGTAGAAATTACAAATGTTACCTAGGGGTCAGATGTACCCCACCTGAACAAAGATCTCATTTTCCCCTATGTACCACTCACAATTATTGGCACTCAGTCAACAGCAATTCGAATAAAGCACTGTCAAACAGGGAAAATCGATTCAGAATCTAACTTGAGCAAGCAGAGAGAAACAAGCATGGATGTGTGCTGCAGGCTAATTTGGCCCATTATCTTCCTTTGCGTACTTCTCATTATTCACCTTTCACGTCTTCGGCCTGAATCCCCTTGCAAAAAGCAATCTCTGCAGCCTTGATTTCAATTTACCATCCCTAACATTTGGTTAAGATTCTCCATGTTGCACTATTATTGCACTCAAGTTTTTCCCCCACATGCTGCTCATCAAACCAATTTATTGACTCATAGAGTTACTAAGGAGATGCTTATCAAGCAGAATAAACACCCCTGTGCTTGCCAACTGGTATTGTGTGAATTGGCTTTGCTTCAGTGTCCAGCCATATTTTAACAAACCCTTGACGGGGCCTCAAAATGCTTTGCTTTGTGTCTGGATTTGCCAGCGGAGTACACTTCTAGTGGCACAAAAGAGGTTTGTATTGTCAACCCCCCTTTTAAAGCCTAATTTCAATACTTGGGTTTTTTCAGACTTTATCCCCAGCCCATCTCATTTTAGTCTCTAACGAAACATTGCGCACAACATCTTATTACTGTGCTATCCAGCATTATTAAATTTGTTCACTGATGCACATGTGTCTATGTATTTTGTCACAATGACTGTTACCATCTTGACCTGGCAACCAACTCCTGCATTAGAGCTGAGCAATTATGAATACAGGCAACTTAGTGAACCTTTTTTTTCTCTGGTTTCTTGATGGACTGTTGCTGCAAAGTTCCAGTGGAAGTATTGTGTATATTGATTGTATTGATATTGTTCCCAAAGGCTTAATTATGAGACTTGGAAACTCTGAGTACTAAAAGGATAAATTAGTTATTCCAATGAGCAGTGCACTCTGCCATAGCCTATACTTTGGGGATGCAAAGAGATTTTTCTGAATAGCTCAGTGTCCAAGCTCTGCCATGCAGCCAGAAATCATATCATAATATCAAGGGTCATCTAATGCTTGCTCACTTTCCTATTCCAATACTTTCATGTTCCATTAAAAAACAATCAGTGTATTCTTCACAAATCAGAGCACACAAAGTTCACTGGCACCATGGGGCTCTAACAAGCCCTTTCCTCTTTCCCTTTTTCTTTCATTCTTGTAACACAGCTGTTTATACAGAAGGGAGACAATGTAGAGTTTGTTAACAGCTGGCAGTTAGTAGCAATTTATTATGGAATGGGTCTTGGAATGGCCCAGTCTCCTTGACGATGAAAAACCAAAAGGCTATGTTGCTTTCAAAATCTTGTTTTGGGACTAGAAGTGGGGGTTGAGGCTGTGCCAATTCCACACTCATGAAAGCTGCATAGAGTGAAGGGGTCAATTCCTCAGCTCCTACTTAAAGAAAAATGAGCTTTGTGAGACAAAAATTGTTTCCATCTCTTGACATTAGTAGGTTGTGCTCCACCAGCACCCATCAACATAACAATCCTACCGGGACTTGACACATCTTTTTTTCCTGTGTTTTGAAACAATTGAAGTATCTTGACTTTTCCTGTTGCTCTGGGCCTTCACACTTTTTATTCTATCTACTTTTTTTTCTCTTTTGATCAAGAGATATGGGAGGAAAGATACTCCTCATGATAAACAGTAGCATATAGCAGGTGAGTGGACATCAGCTTAGATATTCCAGGGAAAAAAGATGGAAAAGGTTCTGTAGAGATGTCCCAGAACAAAGATTCAGGGAGAAAAGGGGTGTAAGGATAGCAGAAAGTAGAGGTAAATCTATTCAAGCACAGAAGCATTCACACAGAGTGTGAATCTTAGCGTGGCCAGCAGGTTGAGGGAAGTGATTCTCCCGCTCTACTCTGCCCTGGTGAGACCCCACCTGGAGTACTGTGTCCAGTTCTGGAGCCCCCAGCGTAAGAAGGGCATGGACCTGTTGGAGAAGGTCCAGAGGAGGGCCATGAAGATGATAAGAGGGGTGGAGCACCTCTCCTATGAGGACAGGCTGAGAGAGTTGGGGCTGTCCAGCCTAGAGAAGAGGAGGCTCCGGGGAGACCTGATAGCGGTCTTCCAGTACCTCAAGGGGGCCTACAGGAAAGATGGGGAGAGGCTATTCAGTAGGGTCTGTTGTGATAGGACGAGGGTTAATGGTTTTAAAATAGGGGGAGGTAGATTTAGATTGGATATTAGGAAAAAATTTTTCACAATGCGAGTTGTAGAACACTGGAACAGGTTGCCCAGAGAGGTGGTGGAAGCCCCATCCCTGGAAATGTTCAAGGCCAGGCTGGATGAGGCACTGAGCAACCTGATCTAGTTGGGGATGTCCCTGCTCCTTGCAGGGGGTTTGGACTAGATGACCTTTGAAGGTCCCTTCCAACCCTAACCATTCTATGATTCTATGAAAATGTTACCTTACTGACAAGCAACCCCTCCAAACCAACTTGATGAATGGATAAGATTCTACCTGTCTCTTACTGCAAAAGCTCTTCTGGCAATGATTTGTTTTGTTTTGTTTTGTTTTTACTGAAACAATCTTCTAGCATTAAGAGGGAGATACTGGTGGTGTAAAATTAGCAAGGTGCTTTGCCAGTACCTCAGGGAGCACTCCACGGCATTCTCCACTTCCCAGCCATGGAGCTGAGAAAGGCCCTGGGGCTCAGAAGAGCACTCCTGACCCAGCAGCCGGAGTCAGGGGGGACCATACTTATCCCTGCAGACAGCATGCTGATGGCAGCTTCACACTCTGTGCAAATGGTAGGGACAGATACATTTTCTACTGGAATGAAGGGCTACACAGAGGGAAGCAGCTGAGCAGGTTTCAGAGGAATCTGAGATTATAGGAGTAGGACAGTGCAGCAACTGAAATTGCAAGATAATAAGAATCAGGGTTCACACAAAGGTTATTGAAGTTATTCACTGCATTTTAATAGGACAATTTTTGAGCAAATAAGGTTACTGTATATTGTATAAAGATATAATGAGGAGCAAACCTGTTAAGTTTCTTTAAAAATACATTCTATACCTTGGGACCTGAGAACATCATTTAAATAATGGTTAAAAATAAAAGGGAGATAGATACTAATGACCATGTATTTAAATGTTTAAGGAACCATTCAATTCTTATTTCTGTGTTTTGTTCAGTAACTTGTTCGTGTGAAATGCAGGTTTCTAAAGGTAGAGGTAACTTCACTGAATCAGACCCCTAGCCCTTCTGCATCCCCCCCACTCTATACAGCAGAAATAACACATTACTGCCTCAGGTTGTCTCAGATGGGTAATCTTAATATTCATTCTGGCAGCTAAGAGCCTCCAGGGAGGAACAAACTCATGAGGAAGGCCAAGGGAACCTTCTGTCATCCCATTAATTGTCACACTCTTTTCTTCACCACCTCCTCTTGTGTTCCCTCAGTAGCAAAGAAGACCGGACAGGTTGCTCAAATTGCTCGGAAGGTGCAGGACACAGTCATGGCCCTAACATCACCTAATGCGAAGATCTTACCTTGTCACACAATGACTTTAAAGGCACTCTCTGTAGGGGCTGCCAGAGTTGTATCTTCCCATGCCACCAGCTGTGGATGCATCTCTTTTCCTCGAGATGCAAAACTCCCAGACACCAAAGGGAACTGCAAGTTCTGTCCTAGCCCTGTGCCTTCTTTATAGATCCCTCATTTCAGAGCCCCAGGAAGAGGTTTTGTTTAACTCTAATTCTAAATGTGTATTTTTTCACCTGGTTTGTCTCAAGACATTCATCCATCTTTCTTTCTGCTCTCTATCCTTGTTTACCACAGTAATTTTTTTCCTATTAACAGCTGCTGTACCTCATACTTCTCTCTTGCGTATTTAACATTTAAACTGATCTCTTCCAGATTGCACAACTCTCCACAACTCCTCTGGCTATTAGGCACTAATCAATTTATCTATCAATTAATCAAGCAAGCAAGTAAGCATTTTTTTTTATGCTGGTAAGTAAGTGTGGTGCTTTATCTACATCTCTAAGTACTTATTTGCCCTCCAACGTAATGGAATAAAAAAGGTAAATTAGCCTCAAACAGTTCAAAACAGCTCTTGCCAAACTACAGACCTGTTCTTGTCAAGGTCAGCAGGAGTTTCAGTGTTGGAAAAGGAGCAAGGTGGGGGCTCTGTAATGTTAACATCCAGGAACAGCAGTGGGATTTTGCAGTCATGTTCTCCAGTGTCTGATGCAGAACTATTTCCTCCACTGGATAACTTAAACAATGGACAGGCTAATATTTCTTTAGTCCACCAAATAAATCCACACTTGGCTTTTTGTCCTTTGTCATACCATGACTCCTTTAAGTTGCATTTATTGCATCCTCAAATTTTATTCCCTAAATCACTTATCACCTTTCAAAAAGTTAGTTTAAGATCTTGTTCTGTTTTCAAAGGTGCTCATTTTACCCATATGCTTATCAGTAGAGAATTCAGTGGTGCTCACTTTACGCTGGGGTGGACACAGAGAGAGTCAGGCCTGGAGGCCACGAAATGTCTGGCAAAGTATCAGCTCATGAAAGCAATTTGTTATAATATCATACAGAATAAATTATGGCTGACATATCTGCTGGAGTTATTTTCAAAGGAAATAATTCAGAAAACTGAGAGGTGTGAAATGGTGAACACAACCTACATTGACTGGAAAAAAAAAAAAGCTGTACCTCAGAAGAGACTGAAACAAGGGGTTATCAACAAGCTCAAAGAGCACCATTCTAGTCAGGATAAAGATCTGTCTGAAGGGCTTTGTGCTGGTGATATCACTGCTGTGGGAGGGAACAGCTCAGGGAGATGATAAATGGAGAATTATACAGCTCCATCTTTCTCCCCACTTACAAATGACTTAATCATGCTGACAGGATCTCCACTTACTTCCACCTTCTATAAAGTACCTTATACTGCAGCCAAGCAAGCATCACTCTAATAATTCAGCTTTTCCCATCCACTTTATTGTTGTGTGTCATAGGTATAGGTGGCTGTATGAGGCATCTGGCAATTTGGTATTATTGTATTTAAGAAAAAAACAACACAAAGAAAAAGACTGATTTTGAAAGTGAGAGAAGTCTTAGGCCTCAAGGCTAAAGGCAGCAGGTAGGGCTTGGTGTTCTCTGTAAACAGAGCAGAGAGACTTGGTGGATTGGAAGACTAATTAGAATTCAGATGGCAAAAGACCAGCCTCAGCCATCATTTAAATCAGCATGAGCAGCACCTAGACAGGTGAGGGTGGAAATGGATCACTGGGCCAGAATCTCTTCTCACTCCCACTGCTGTAGATCAAGAAAAATCTCAGTTTTCATTTTGTACAAAATTGGTAAGGGAAGAAATAAGCTCAGTGAGGAACTGTCTGGGTGTTACGTAAGTGTCAGAGAGATCAAAGACAAATTGGAGCAGAATACTGCTCGTATAACAAGAGGAAGAACAGAAATGAACAGAAATTACTTTATTTCTCAGCAAAGGACATTAGGCCACGTTCTGGTTTATATGAGCCTCTAGGGAAGCAAGCCCAGACTCAGACACACTAGCATGCGTAGCTGGGGCAAACTTAGTGTCACAGGGACTCTGCAAAGCAGAAGAGAGCACAAAGAAATATGCAAAAATGATGATAGGGCTCAAAGGTATGAATCACAACTGGAAGCTGGAAGAACTGTCATTATAATATATTAATGCATTGTGTCATGGCTTAATGTCAGAAAGTAATAAGGACAAAAATATAAAATATCAATTAAACACTGCAAATGAGCTAAACAGTTCAGAAATGGTTTTAAAAGCTCTTACACTACTAGTAAAAATACATTAACAGATGCACAAATGCACCTTGGAATGAATGCATTATGCATTATGGATTCGGGGCTGCCGTTATAACCCTCGTAATCACTTTTTCACTTGCTCAAGTGCTGTACATCTGTGACTTGTTGGCAAGATACTGCAATGAGAGGAACTTGCAATTTTAGCTAACCATTTCTCTTTGGAGAGCTCAACTGCTGTTTTTCCTCTTTCCATGCCTCTGAACCTCTGCAATGCAACCGTTTCAATAGCATATGCTGCAAATACACTATTACTGCTCTTTTTAAAAACTGTTATATCTCAGTATCTGTAAATAGAAAAATGAGACCACAACCGACAAAAGAAGTCAGGTCTATGATCTTATTTCAAACAGCATGAAAAAAACCCAGCACTGGATTTACACTAGTGGCATAAATATCAGAATCTGATGAACCACAGAAAATAAAAAACTTTTAGCAGTTTTGAGGAGATTCCTCTGCTTTTAAAGTTTGCCTGGTTGTCCAGGGTAGAAACAGGCATATCCCTCTGGCAACATCTCTAATCCTTTCTGGTGAGCAGACAGCACAATAGAAGTGATATGTAAAATACTCCACTTTCCATTGAGAGTTGAGCTTTGAGACATCAGCAGAAGGGAGTAAAGACACCCAGCCATTACAGGAAAACATATGTTTGTAGACATGTAACCAGGAGTCTTGCACTGCAGCCAGAAGCATTGCTAACTACTTCTCATGGGCCAAGACTTAGGATTGCAAGTTTCAGAAAACTTTCAAAGGCATACCAATGTTGCTGACTTGTAAAGTTGTATTCACAAACATGGTTTAGGTAAAAAAACCTCCAGAAACAGAACGCATTATTTAACATGAAATTATTAGAGGTTTGCGATTATATGAAGGTTTCTGAGTCAGAAGCCTTGACACAGATCTGAAGCAATTCTCTGAGACATACATCTTCACGAGCTACGCCAAAGATATTCTGGGATTTACAGTGTACACCTTTTTTAATGCAGTGAAACAAATTCTGTTCTGCTGCATAGATATGTAAACTCCACTAAATTCAGCAGTGCTCCAACAAAGGTGTGCAGAAGACACACACATAGAACAAATATTTAAATTCTGGCCTCCAAAGGCCCCTTACTGACCAAAGAGGGGCTGGTACAGTAGTCTAAAGACAGGCAGCTAGTGTCAGCCTCAGTGCCCGAGGCTGGTGGGGGTTACAAGAGAAATCTAAAGATATCCGAAGATATCTAAAGATAGATTTCAAAGACTTTGACTAGTATCATTCCCAATTAACAAGATCGAGGTAAACCAAAACACATTCTCAATCTTGCTCATGCATTTATAAAGAGAAGGTAATTCCATTTATGGGTATGTGATTTTTTTTCTCTACAGATTTGTTAACAATGTTATTACATCCAGACCTGGAAACAGTTCGCTGGAGTGGTTTTGTAAAACAGATAAAAAGCAAACTGAGTTCAGCATCATGTCGATTTGATACATATAAATACTAATTCCAGCAGGGCTTGATTACAAATAGATGATAGTGATGCTGAATCTAAGTGATCCTTTCTTAAACCAGCTAACTGATCCTGTCAAGTGTTTCCATCTTTACAGTTGTACTTGATTATTGTGGAAGGAATACAAACTTTTGTTACTCTCTTTCTATAAAGGAACTTGACAGCCAGCATGGCAGACAATAAACCTCTGTTTCCTGCACTGTCTAGATCTTTCAGAGAGGCTTCACACAATAAAAATCTGAAAGGACACTGATCTTAGCTCTTAGATTCTGCATAAAAAGTCCAAGGAGTTTGAAACATTGATTTAAGCAAGCTGATTAACAACATTCTGTTGAAGAAGTTTCCCTAAATTTATGGGTTTGATTCCCTTCCTTCCTTCTCAAAATATGGGAAAACCTGAAAGTCAATTAGGGAAACCTGTGAAATAATATTACTTTTAAGAAAAATAAGAAAACAAAGGAATGCAACATTTCCAGAATAATTGTTTTGAGATCACACATATAATATTACAATTGTTTGTGAATTTTTTTTTAATATCTATCTGACTGTATAAAATTGTTGAAAAACTGTGGATTAGAGTATAGAATGATACTTAATTTCAATTTAAAGGGTGAAAATGATGGAGAAGTGACAGTATCCCTTTTTAGCTTCTTTGATGATTTATTACACCATTGTTTAAAAAACTTACATCTGATGATATATGATAATAAGATTCTCCTGTGGAACAACATGTGCAAACCCAATATGAATTGCATGAATTAAATCTAAAAAAAAAATTGCCGTAAGGATGCATGAATTTCAAAGGTCCCATCCTATAAAATGCCAGGCTTGTTTGCCAAGGTAGTAAGCACATTTTGCTACTTTTAATGCCTGTGGGGAATCACACCGATTGCTAATTCACCAGAACAGATTCATAAAGCATGTCTGGTATAATTTGCCCTTTAAAAAGTTATGATGTTAAAATGGCAAAGTGCAATAGTATTTGCAAATCACACCACTCTGAAACTTGGGGTGATATCTTGGATCCTGTGGGTGGATTAGGTAGGTCACTGACTTTTGTACATATCTGCTACAGCAGTGTTACAAAGAGTGGACAGTGTCTTCTATAACAATAATAGTAAGACATCAAAATGTACAATTCATTTGTATTACAAATATCTTGTAAACCTTTTAGCACACAAGTCAAATGTTCCTGCGGACACCTGATTCTCTGTGCAGTTCAGCTCTGAAAATAACTTTTTCTGTAAAAATGACCTTGTGAACGGATTGTTTCTCACTGCCTTCTCTTTGCTTGTAACCAACAGTGAGAAGCTAAAATTATTCAGGAGCTATTCAAAGTTTTTTGAATAATCACATTTTTTGTTGTTTTGTAGCATAAGTTGCAGCTGCCTACTGAAATTTTGTAGCCTTCTTAACAACTACCAACACTGTCATCTCCTAAAGGATTGATTTTTTTTTTTGTTTGCTCTGTTTCATTTCTTCTTATGCTCACGAACACTCATGTTATCATACATCAGTATATCACGGAAGTTCACTGGAAAAGACAGTCTAATGTAAGTGACTGCTTCAGCACATGCTAAGTTGTGTTTTCTGTGCTGTGCTTTAGCAGATGGCTTGCCACTTGAGCTATGAAGACTCAGATCTGAGGTTTACTTTCCATTGTTGTTGTGGCCATGACACACAAACAGGGAACTTGGAAATATGAAGCTCAGCCTTGCATGTTCCTGGAGCAGTCCAGACCACACTCAGACTTCAGGCTCTCGTTGGATATTTGTGGAAGTGATTCCAAACTGGAAAACTTCAGTCCTGGTGTTTGCTTATTTACATTGTGGCTAGGACACAGAAATCCTAGGAGTCCCATGGGTGTAGGAGAGGCCTGGTTGAAATGCAATATTTTAGCATGCAGCTAGACAAGAGGATGAAACACATTGGTAAACCAGTTAGCCTATGACCTTGAATCTTCCCTACTTTTTCTAGAAGTTTTCAGTTCTTCGTTTTTCAAGGAAAAAAAAAATAAAATCTGTGTTTAAATATGCTTCTCCAGAACTTTAACCTTTCTGAACCCATAATACACAAAACTCCTTTCTTAGTTATTTCAGTTTGGCCCATAGCTCTTTATAACAGCACTTTCATATCATGCAAGTTAAATGAACTTACAGTAGAAGTATTTATACCAGCTTCCATATCAGGAATGTCATGATAAAATTTCCAAACAGAATGCATCACATTTTAAAATTACAAATCAATTGAAGCATTAATAGTGTGATAGCTGGACTGTGATCAAGCATACTCTCAGTTGAGGTGCTACCCCTAAGTAAGTTTATCTCAAACTTCTACTACTACTTTTGATAACCTTGATTCCTAAATATGAATGATCAAACACCCATGAAAAAACAATTTCAGTAAATAATGAGAACAGCAAATTATGTCAGGAGAAAAGCAGCCAAAATGATAACAGTTAAAGATTAATGTTGGTATGTTATACATACCCTTATTTGTCTTTTCAAAGTCACGTAGTGTGTGAAAAATATAGCAGAAATAAAAGTAGGTCTGGAAAAGGTGGCACTCCTACACGCATATTTACTGAAATAAAGTTTCCAAATGGAAACATGACTGTTTACAACTCTGATTCATTTGTACAGGTCTTGGAGAGAAGCTTGATTTCAGGTACAGAAGTTCTAGGGGTTTTCTTCACCCCCCTTTATGCTGGCTTCTGAACCCTGCTCCGCAACCAATGCTTAACTCACAGATGTATAAATCCTATGTTGTTTCTACCTCCAACGCATTAATAACCAATATGACCACAAAGAAAGAAGTTAGGGCTGGTTCTACACTGTTCTGTTTCTTATTATGGTCATTTCATTTTATGAAAGAGACGTTGGAAGTGAAGGAAGGCAGGGAAATGCTGCTACTAGAGCAAGTGGCATTTTAGAGTGAATTTGCTTTAAGAGCGTTTTATATTCACAGGCACAAAAGATGATCTAAGGTGTGAGCAGTGTATAGTCGGTCTGGGATGTCTGCGAAAAGGAGCTCGAAAGAGCAGACAACAAATGCAACTGTGACTTAAAGAAGCATGACTTGGCAAAGCAGCTGCCTGGAGCAAACCCTCGTTTGTGAGCGGCACAGCTTGGTCACTGCCTCATTAGCAAGGCAATTGGAAACAAACAAACAAAACCAATACGTACATAATAATTGCAGAAGAAAGCCCGAATGTACGTTGCTGCTTACTAACTGTATATCTTCTGCTTATCTTCAAGGAGTTACTTTGACAGTCGAGGAAGTGGCAAAGGAAAAGGACAAAAATGGGAGTAACAGCAATGTAACACGAGAGGAAGCAGATGCTACACCCTCCTTTGCAGTTTATGACCAATTATGGAATTTCCATGGTCTCTGTGAGGCAATTAAAGAGTTATGCTTCGGTGACCAATTAATATTCACTTGACATCATCAGTTTACCAACATCTCAGAGAAACAACCTTGTTGTTCCTTGTCTGAAGTAATTGCATTACAACACAGTAGCCACAAAAAACCCTCAAAACAACAAAACAAAAAACCCCAAACAAAACAGAAAATGAGAGCTTTCTTGATTCTGAGCGATATTTTTTCCCAGTATCTTTAAAAATGCAGAAACGCTGGAAAACATAAAGACTCTACTTAGCAGAGCACAGTAGGAGTACTTCTATGATGTAAATGTTATTTGGCAAAAACCACAAAACAAACCAAAACACTTTAAGCACCAGAGGAAAGCTCTAACTGACTCACTGTAGCTTAACTAGTCAAAGATTTCAGGTATGTTCTGGGGAGCAGCGGAGAGGCAAATTCTGCATAAATCACACTATAATTCATTTAAGAAGTATTGATCTGCACTTGATTAAGAGAAGTTAGTAAGATCAAATTTATTAGCTCTTACTCAAGCATCCTATTGAGACACATGATAACTTTTTCTCCAAATACCGGGAGACGAGCAATGGATATGGATTAATTAGATTGTAACTCAATTAATTGTACACATTTATAAACCACCAGTAATAACTTTTTCCTCTGCTTGGCCTGGCTGCATTGTTTCCTTTCTAGTAAGGCTAGAAGGTAAGGTTCCTTTCTGAACCATTAAGTACTGAATTATGTGCTGGATGCTATGCTGTACACAAAAATATTACAGTTACAGGTATTTTTATTATATGGTTTAAGAAAAAAAATCTAACAAGCAAACAACTCCAGAGGAACCATAGAAAACAGGACAGAAGGCATAGAAGCAGTGAACCTGACCTAGCAAGGAACCAAACACCTCCGTCCTTGAATATCAATCACTGTGAATACAAAAGCATCATGGTCTCCCCTCAGTGCTTGCAAGTTTCCAGAATAAGTCACCAAGTTAGCAACTGAAGGAGCAGGTGAAAGACATAAAAACTATTATTCTATGAAGAAGGGAAGCTAAGGAAAATACAGAGAGAAAACTTAAGATACATTTTCTTTCCAGTTTTTGGAATTGTAAGAAAATGAGAAGCAGGGTGTGTGCACGGAGGAGAGGCGGGGAACAGACAAAATTGTTCAAGTAGAATGTCTTCTCTGGTAATAGAAAAAGGAAAAAAAATTATAAGGCCAGAGTTCTAGCTAATTTAAATCATCATTGTTTTCAAGGGAATTACATCAGCTAACAGAGGCTCAGAATTTGCCTCATTCATATTTCTTTGAAGAGATTTATATTCAAATAAGCAATAGATAATTTTAGTTTTTCTCTTTTTTTTCATAACACTGGGTTTCCAGTTGTTTCATTTCTTTCTTTATCACAAAGGAACAAATTCTTTTCTCTGCTAAGTTATTCCTCTTTGAAGAATAGCTGTGCAGAGCAAGAGGAGAAACAGATTGGCAACATTTGTCAGTGCTCATCTGCCTTTATTATCCCTTGGGGCCCTGCTTTCTATGTTCTCTTCTGTTTTGCTTGGGGAACGCTCTGAGTTTCCAAAAGAACCTTTAACCATGACTACACTACCAGAGTTCGGTCAGGAAAGCCATATATGTCTGAGTTTTGATGTTATGCTGAACTTCCTAACCTTTCGTGAGGTAGTTCTGGGTGATGCCAAAGCAGTAACTCATAAAAAGCTCTTCAGTATCTCTCAACCCTCAGCTTTTAAGAACAAAGTTTATAAAGGTTGAATGTTAGTGACCTTCTAAGAAGTTATTCCTGTCAGAAACTATTGGCACTGTGCAACAGCCACTTTACTGTGCTGAAAGATGAGGTAGAGCCCTACATAATTCTTTCAGTGAATAGCAAATTTAAAGGTCTAAGTATTTAACACTTTAAAAAGACTATTGACCTCAAGTAAACAATTTAAGACGTGCAAACATCATAACTTTCATTTCCTTAAAGATTTCAGAATAGCTATCAGGAAAAAAAAAAAAAAAATTACCTGAGCTTTGATCTGTGCTTTTTTTGACAATCTGAGTATGGTTTGCACTGCTTAGCTGTGAACATACTGACTGTACCTCTGTCCTCCTGCTTTCCAAGAGGAAATCACTATTACACAAGTCACAATGCAATGTGCTAATGCTTATATCTTCTTGAAGACTGTAAGCTGCTTGCCTGCTTAGGTTTAAACTGTTGGCTTGCCATGTATAATGGATGTAGTGAATGAATGAATGGATGAAAAGTGTCCTGCGAGGAGAAATCACTTAGAATGAACTGCAACTCAAGCTGAATCCGAAAACAAGATCGGTAAATATTAGCATAGTTACATTAAACATATAGTGTGAAATTCGCGGCTGTAAACAGTGACTAACGGACAGCTTGCTCATATACTTAATCAAACTGAAAAATCACAGGTAGACCCCACCTGTAGGTCTGCATCCAGCTCTGGAGCCCCCAACATAAGGACATGGACCTGTGAGAGCAAGTCCAGAGGAGGGCCACAAAAATGATAAGAGGGCTGGAGCACCTCTCCTATGAGGACAGGCTGAGACAGTTGGGGCTGTTCAGCCTGGAGAAGAGAAGGCTCCAGAGAGACCTTACAGTGGTCTTCCAGGACGTAAAGGGGGCTTATAGCAAATATGGGGAGAAACTCTTTAGCAGGACCTGTTGTGATAGGACAAGGGGTAATGGTTTTAAAACAGAAGGAAGTAGATTCAGATTTGATATAAGGAATTTTTTTTTTTACAATGAGGGTGGTAGAACACTGGAACAGGTTGCCCAGAGAGGTGGTAGATGTCCCATCCCTGGAAACATTCAAGGTCAAGTTGGATGGGCCTCTGAGCAACCTGATCTGGTTGGAGATGTCCCTGCTCCCTGCAGGGTGGTTGGACAAGATGACCTTTGAAGGTACCTTCCAACCCTAACTATTCTATGATTCTAAAAGTGAGATGTTAATAGCTTATTTTGCTGCAAAAACACATATGAGCATCTGGAGTATGCAAAAAGCATTTGTTTACATTTAAAAAAAAAATTATCCCTGTGTCTGGAAAAACAACTAACCTTCTTTATGCATCTTTGCATTGTGTAGAAAGATTTTGATAGAAAGGTGAATGGTGGAATGAGAAAACACAGAGAAGGAACTACTGAATCACTGAAGATGGGAAGCATCTCACCTAGTTTCTAGCATGTACTTGGTAAGTCACTAGTTTAAGTCAGGATCCCTCCATAGACAGCAAGGACAGAGTGGTCCTTCCTGAGGGCAGTTCATGCTGTCCGACAGTTGGTACCTCCTTTCACAAGTGCCCACTGATTGTGAAGGGAATGGGGCAATTAGCTTAGATCAATTCACTAAACTTTTAGGTGACTACATTCAGGTTACACAGAGCTCACCCAGGAATACAGGGCTGCAGAGTGACTGCGGCTGTATCTCAGCTGGGCTCCAGACTAAGAGCTTAAAAGCAGCTTCCAAGAGAAGGAGGAGCACTGCCTACTGAGACTTATCGCTTTCATCACAGCAGCCTGTGTCAATGCAGCTGGCCTTGAACAACCAGCTAAACTTGTAGAAGGGAGGAAGGGAGCCTGCCAGCGCTCCTTGACCTCTTTTAGAGAAGGGCCATCTTGCCTTCCTCGTTAGAAACTGCTTTGAAACAAAGAGTTAAATTCATCTTAATGTTACATCTGGGGTACCCGAAGTTACTATCAACAAGAATGGATTCATTTAGTACAGGTCATTTACAGTACTGATATTTCATAAAATTTTTGTAGCCACTTTGGGTGGGTGGAGAATTTAAGAAAAACTAACTTCAGCCTCATGAGACAAGTTTCTCTCTGAGGGATAAGACAAGAGTGCAAGGAGGAATACATTCTGTGAAGACACCAAAACAAGATGGATTTGAAGGAAAGTGCCACTTTATGTGGTGTTCAGGAAAGATCTAAATGATATATGATAGGGAAATTAATTTTACGCAAGATTACTAAATGCAACAGAGAATTGTAAGAAAGGTAAGTAAGGTAGAGCCTTGCATGTGAAAGACTGACAGCCCTGTACTGAGTCTTAAGACTAAGGAACATGAGTTTGAATTTGATGCAGGGAAAGAGTGAAAGCTGGTGGAAATGCTAGAGAATGGAAATGCGCGACATGACATCAGGATGTTAGGGGAAAAAAGGTTTGCTTGTCTTGAGAAGTGTGGCAGTAAAAGATATGCAAGAGACAAGACATCAGAGGATGTGTGGCAGATTATGGATGTGAGAAGAATGTAGTGGGATGGGTGGGAGGATGAGATCAAAGGATATGAAGGGAGATGGTGGGGGGGGTGTTTCTTGATGGAGAGAAGATGAGAACCTTTTACATCAAAGAAAAAGGAGGAGGTAAAGGCAAGATGTTGTATAGAAAGATGAGGACCAGATGATATTATTAATATATCTATCAACTTCCTTTCTTGGAATATTCTCAGCTCTCTTGAGAATTCCATTCAAAGGATAGGAAATAGTTTGGTTTTGCTCCTGCATAATATGAGTATAATGGATTTATTCTGTGAGCATGAATAAAGAAAGTTATGAACAGGCCAGAGACTGATGTTACAGAAGAGTGCTTAAGAGATAACAGCAAAGAGTCAGAATGTGACTTACAGTTAGTTTTGACTTCGTATGTTCTCATGGAGGCTCATTCTCTATCATGCCTTGTGCATTTAGAAAGCTCAGATATATCTCGCCTGATTCTAGTCACTCAGCAAAGTAATAACGTTAGAAATCAAATGGTCCTCAATTGCCTCAATAAGTTGAAAGAATTGGGCAGTCAGGTGAGTTGTACTGCTCTCTGTGCTGCCTTGCCTTCTTCATGCTAGCTGTAGCAGAAGACTGAGAGCCGTGGCTGCTAGTGTCAGTGCTTCAGTTATGTGCCTAAAGTTAAGTGGGGTGAACTCCGACTAAGGAAACATAAGTGACTTTGTTTGTGACTGCAAAGAACTGCATGACTTCTCGCTCTGCACAGAAACACAACACTCAGCTGTGTAGGGACCAGGGACCTACTCAGTCAAAGCCTTTGTCACAAAATTGAGTGAATGTTAAAAATAAAAGCTGGTAGAAAAGTGCAATGGCACGCATTTGCAAGGTTCCCTCCCTACTGCTTAAATGGAGGAATGAAATCTGGATGGGTTAGGGAATCTGGAATAAATTCAGGACGCAGATTAACCTAAGGGACTCTGTTTTCACACACTAGCAGGATAAATCCCTGAATGTTTTTCCCACAAAATTTAGAATTAAGACCACACTTGACACGACAGTGTATTAAGGAACTTTTAAAAGCATATTGTGTTGCCTTCAGTGATGCTTTTCATCTCATACACCTCTTCTTTTCACATTACTTTTCCCCTTTCTTTTCTGGTGCTGAATTCTTCAGCATAGTATTATATTTATTCCTCTTTTAAATACAGTAATAGACATATCATCTGTTTTTAGCAACTTCCAGCTTGGAGGAAGTATGCCAGGAACATAGGAGTATTAAAGACTAACAAAGGAATCCATGTTAAATTGCTAATTACCTGGTACTGTATCTGTTTTCAGCTTATATAAAAATGTGGTGGTGTTCCCAAATAATTCATAACACCTCAGGCGAACAAGCTAGCCCTGTAATACTTTGGCATAATTGAACGTGATGAAGTGGAAGACTGGGAATGTTTATTTCAGAGTAACAGTGTTAAAGTAAAATGCCGAAAGACAGAGAAAAATGCTGAAGATCTTGAAAGGAATGAAGAGCAGAAAAGCAACATGGTCCAGAATAATCATAATAATAAAAACTATAGCAAACATTTTAATTTTTATTTTAAATTACTCCTAAGAAATAAATTAAGCAACTAACAAACCTGTGAGTGCTAAGTTTCTTGGCTTGGATGCATATTCAGCTTATCTTAAATGCCTTTACAAAGGTACATTTTCCTTTGCAATGGAAGGCATTAATTTGCTAGATCAAATTCAGCCCCAAAAAAAGAAATCTCAGCAGGGCAAATTCTGTCCTCAGGTATATACCTGAACATCTTTTCAGAGCTTGCGTTGTAAGTAAAAGCTTCAGAATTATAAATATTTTCTTATTCCTTTTCCAGTGAGTCTAAGAAGACTGTACCTTCCTTTTCAAACGCTATAGTGATGCTAATGGAAGCTATAAAATACACATTACAAGACTGAATTTAGTTCCTTGTAACAGTGTCCATGTTGCTAACAAGAGATAATTTTTTTTTAAAAAAAAAACTTATTTCCCCAGAATCTGAAATAACTAAAGATATTAATTCTCAAACATTTTTGTGTAAAGAGTACCATATTTGCATACAAGGACCCACTGAGCAGGACCTTTGTCTCCTTTGACAACTTGGGGGAATCAGAGCAACCGCAAACCACTGACATCCATCTAAGACACCTTGATTTATCTTTTTTCTTTCTTTTAGTGGTGATGACAATCCTGTGGGGCAAGGTCACTCTAGGACGGGAAGGAAAGGCCGAGAGAGCACCATGAAAGAGCTGGGATGCTAACCTACAGCTGTGGCATGAGTTGGCTGGCAGGCACCAGGCAAATGGCTGCTGTTAATGAGGAGGCAATCAGCTTGTGGATGCTGCAGAGAGCTGTACAGATTTGTGTAGTCTACTATTTCATTTCATTTTCTTCTCCATCCTGTCTTTCAGTCAATCAGTAGTGACGCAGGTGAACAGTTTTGATAGCAACCCTTACAAAACTTATTGGTGGGTCACTGACCAATTTTCTACAGGCAATCACACTAAAAGTATCATAGCTCCTGCACTGGTGTTACAGGTCACTTGCGTACAGTGTTGTCTTCCGCTACTCTGCATCACACAAAGCCAAGGTTCCCCTTACAAAGTCGCCTGAAAGAGGACAAACAGTACTGTGCACCTCACTTTTGGATATCTTATGGCAAAGAAGAACAAAAGAGAGAGGACAAGACAGGCCTTAGTTGTGAGGTGGTGCTATGCTGAGGCAGAAGGAGAGAGAGAAATAATCTCTTTCCCCTTTGTCTCTGCATTTGTCAGATGAAAAGATATAGCTACAGGCTGCACTTCCCATCCCATAGCTCACCTCTGTGTTAGTCCCTACCATAAGCAGACATGGAGAATTTAATAGTTGTCCTTAAAAATATCCATATATCTAAAATTAAACTGGGGATGGAAGCTCAGAGCAGGGAAAGAGTAAGAGAGAAGTGTTTCTTACCACTGCCTTGTAGGAGAAGGGTTGTAGGAAAAACTCTCCAAATAGTCTAGCTTTCTGCCTCCACAGTTGATTTCTTTGCCAAGAAGAGAAGCCAGAACTTCTTTGTACTACATATTACTACATTGTTGTAAGAGGGATGACATTCAGGAAAACTAGGACAGCTTCTAACCCAAGATACTTCCATGGTTTTATACATGACTCCAGTGATTAGGGTTAAACAAACCCATAAAAGGAGTGTTGGGCAAACCCACAGGCTCCATTCAACAATACCAGTATTTCAGCATTTGAATGGGAGTTTCATGCATGATTTAATGAACACTTTAATCTTAAGATTTAATAAAGAAAAAATTATTCAGTAATGTGCTCACATGGGAAATAGTGAGGGGCAACTTGCTGAATCAGCACTGAAAAGCCACAGATTTCCTAGTACAGAACAGAATCCTTTCCAATTTTTCTGTCAGTGATGTCCGCTTAGTAAATAATACATAAAGAAGAACCAAGGGAATGTTTAAAATTGCACCCTGTTATAAAAATAGAGCTGTCAAGCTGGATTGCTGAGGCTGGCAGGGGGAGGGCATTAGCAGAAGGGAAGTAGATGCTTGTTGAACAGCTGGAAGATGATTTGTGACAAAAAGGTGAAAACTTAACAGTTGTGTAAAAAAGCAATGATGGTGTGAAATTAATTGGTTAGATTCACCACAGTTACAAGCTCTCATATAGCCATTACTTTCAGCTGTGACAGATGAGGATAATGCTGTAGTTGAGACCTTAGTGTTTTCTTGTAGCTGAAGCTGTGTATTGAAATGAATTATTGGCCCCAAAAGTACACTTTTTTGTATACAATTTGCTGAGCTGCAGCCAAACCCTCAGCAATAAATAAATAACTATTTCATCACAATAATAGCAAATAACATTACTAATACAGTACTAGACCATTTCACCTCTATGTCTGTTTTCAGTCCTACTAAAGTTGATATTGACCAGAAAAAAAAAGAACAAGAGCAATTCTTTTCTTGTTGTGTAATACTGTATTTGTGGTGAAATGGGCATGCTGATAGGTACCCAGTGGGCTGCTGGCAGAGGAACAAGAGGACTGTCACATACACAGCTAAGGAGACTTGCCAGTATTCTTGCTCTGAAGATGCTTCTCTTGATGAGGATTGAGAAAGCTGCAAGTACTTGCTGCTCCTGCATTACTTACAGTATAACTAAATAAAGCAATTCATACTCAAGAGCACCAAACTCTTGACATCTGTAGTCAGTTCACCCTTGTTTTGGGAGGCTGTTGCAAAGTCAGACAGTACTGCAACTGCTGGAGCAGTACTTTAAGCTTCCTTTTTCTGCAGAGTAAATTCAGGCAGTGTTTTTTTTTCAAGAGGAAAGACCTGTGCAATTGATATATTTCATTCACCCTCTTAGCTAGGTGAAATTCTTTTGGGTGACATCCTCTGTCAAAGTTCAAAGCTGATAAGATAAATCTTAAATGCTCAGATATTTTGTCCATAGTTTTTGAATTAATTAAAAATAAACTACTCATTTGAGACTCACATTGGAAGACAAGGTATTCTGAAGTGCTCTTCAAGCAGCAGGAGTCCTGACTTACCCACTGATGAGGATTTAAGAACTATTGAGGGGCCTGAAAACTTCCTTTGCCCTCCATTTCCTACTTTTCCTGCATATTCCTAAGCTACAAACAATGATATGGAATGACAGCATGCATCCCTGTCATCTCAGTTCAGGAAAAATATTCTGTCCGATGTATAGGATTTCCACAAGCAGAATCACGAATTCTCTTTACAGCTAAAATGTCCTGAGTGAATTTAATTGAGACCAAGAAAAAAAAAAGGGGGGGGGGGGGGGGGTGGGGATTGTTTGCTTGGTTTATGTCAAGCTTCTCCAGTTTTTCCATGGAAGTGCTAGTCTGCTTTTACTTATAAAGGCTGAAGAAAATTGTAGTAAATTTCAGAATAAACTAAACAAGGGGAAGTAGACTATAGCTTCTTTTTTTTGGAGATTATGAGTTAAACAAGCACAAGAATTGGTCCAAACACAGTAATGACTTAACAACATTGTGTGACTTGTGGTGAATACCGCTTCCATTCCCTACCCTGGAACAGTGCAGGACAAGTCTTCTCCAAGGAATTTTTGAAGTGGTCAGTGAATCAGAGCTTGCAGATAATGCTCCAAGTTCACCAGTGTCACAGTATTTACTGAACTGGCAATTTCTAAGCTACTAGAAAAACATTGATAGTTTATAATATTGAAATGAGAATCTCCTCCTGAGACTCTCACTTTTCATGTTAGATTATTCGTGCTGCAAAACAAGCTTCAAGAGAAATTAATAAGCAAAACGTTGAGGTCACTTTACATCAGCTGTAAACACTCATCTCCTGAGAGCAATACAACGTGAAGGAGCTCCATGGTTTGAAAACACAATCAGCTTTTTTTTTCAAAAGGCCTTAAGTCTTGTCGAATTTGTAAAAAAACATTGTTTTTCTCATACACAATGTCACAGTATGAGAACTCAAACAAATTGTTTTTTAGAATTCATTTGCTTTAATTTATACCTCATTTAATAAGAAAATGCTATGGGATTCTGGTATTTTCAGAGGTGGTCTGCAATTTTGTTATTCCAAGTCTATTTTTTCTAATATCTCCCAAATTATAAACATCTGAATATTGTTATTTGGCACTAAGGAGAATCTGAGCTGAGCTCATTATTCTTTCAAAATAAGAAGGTGGCTTTAATTGCTTTCAATACAGATTCAGTGAGTAATATTAGCATGACACTAAATGCAATGAAATGGTGTTGTATATAACACCATATTTTATTAAAACAGAGAAAAAAGCTTGACATTCTATGAAACACCAAGTTGAAAAGGAGCTTGGGAACACTGGTGTCTGACAGCTTATGCATCCAATTACTGATATGTCACGAGAAATATGTGGGAATAAAGTAATGAGATGGCAATTTCTATAACAAAGAGTAACATTGTCTTCTTACATCTGGATCATCAGTTTCATGCTATGTATAAATCTACATTTTCCTATTAACTCTTTACAGTCACAGAGATCACCAGATCAAAACTCAGAGTGCAGTAATACAGGTGTAATGAAATTCATGAGCACCAATGACCACTCTTGTAAGCTACACAGGACCTTATTATGGTGTTGATATTGCCTTCACAGAAATATGTGTTATTTTGAAGGAGGTACTCAACATATTCTGATCTGAAACTGAGACCATAATCTGACCCAAAAATATTACGTTGGAGAGACGCTTTTCTCTTTTGCTGTTTTAGAAACCTCATTCCTTCTAGTCACATCAGCTATTTGTGACGGATTTTCCCTAGAAACTTGCTTAATTTTCAGTTGCTCTTCTGAAATTTAAAATAGGACAGGTAAAACATTTAAAAGCAGCATGACATCAGCGACTCACTTCTAACACAAACTGAATTTTTGCAGAAGAAAACATTTTATTTATATGTAATGAAATTCGAAGCTGCTCAGTTCTGTTCAGAATTTCAAATCCATACGTCGATCCACTGCAAAGAAAGATGTCTTCATGAGCCAATTTCTTTTTTTCTTGTTTGGGGGACACCATCCTAACCCACATTCTCCAGCAGTCCTTAAGTATATTTAGATACATAATCTCCTAAGGAGCCTGATGGTAAAGAGAGGGTAGAAGTGTCACAAAGTGGATTGTCTCCCTTTATGGCTTTGCATTTTCTGCTTAATCAAGCCCCAGGCCATCAGCTGTATTGTGGCATTCATAAAGAAATGTGAGAAAAGGAGCCAACAGGAGGTGAGAGTGCACTAAAAGGCTATGGTCACAGCATCACATTAAAAACTGGGCTCAGAAGACCACAAACACAGCACTATCACAGCATACCAGAAGGAAACAGCTATAGGGATGAAAGTCTTCCTTTTTGTGGAAAGATGGTGGGTCTAATGAAAAAAATATGTTTGTGTTTTTGCAAGTTGATACATCTTCTGAAAGATGAGATTGTGAAGGTGTGATGAGATTGCCAGTGTTCTCGGGTACCTGTCCGGGTTGAGGTGTTTTGTATGGTACTGCACAGTGCATTTCTGAAAAGCCTCACAGCACCACTCTAGTTAGACCACTGCAAGGGGAGAGAGTGTATTCTGCAAGTATGTGCATTTGGCCCATATTCTGTCACTCAGAAATGTTTTCTCCTTTCTTATGCCTGTGGAGAAATAGCCCCTTCTGAGTTTATTGTGTTACCAGCAGTTTCCACAGCTCTTTTGGCCCACTCCTGCAAGGCCTCCTCTTGATGCCTGAGTAGCACACATGGAGTTACCTTAGCAGAGATTACAGGATTAGGATTCTAAAATAAAATTGCATTTTAGTGTTTCTAAAGTGATTTTTTAACACGAGTCAATGCAGAGCATCTGGGCAAAACTTTCCTCCTCAGCCAGAGTGCCACACCACGGGGCTCTGGCACAGGCAGAGCTGGCAGCTGGGCCTCGCGCTGCTGCCTGCTCTTCCTCGGTCTGGCCCTGAGCCTGCTTCTCTTCCCCCTGCTGGCTCCATTGCAAGTTGGAGCATACTCTAAACACATTTATTTCTGCTTTGGAATCGGGAAAACTATTGATATGTCTTTGCATTAACTGGAGTGTACATATAAGGAAATCCTGGGGTGGAATTTTTCCTGCAAAGGCTAAATAAATTCAGAGATCCTTATGGATAACAGCAGTTTCAGAGCAGTAAGAAGTGATATTAAGGAATCTCCCATATAGAATTCACCTGTATTTGCAGATGAATTGCAGATGTAAGAAGGTGAATATTAATTTTCAGAGTGTGCTTGTGTACTATGTTTCCATCACATCCACACTATTAAAATCAAATGTCCTGGATATATAGAGTGTTTCCTAGTATGTCCTTCGGGTTTTTTTAGAAGAATTATTTCAGATTGTCCTTTCAATGAAATCTTACAGTATTTGAAGTAGTAATTACAGAATGCCAGAATTAATTTTTCTCCAATAATTATGTGTCTGACAATCCCAAGCAGTTAACTCGTTCATTAAAATTCAATAGTGATTTCTCCTATGGCTTTTACTAGCAGTAATGACATACATTACTATGCATCACTAACTTCCATGAAGAACAATGAAGCACTATTTTGTTGGCATCTAGAATGACTCCACTGTACTTTGCTGCATTCTTTTCAAGAGAGGATGAAAGAGAAAGTTGAGCAGTCTGGATTAAGTTTACTTCTTTTCAGGCTTTACAATGTTTTGCTACATCAGCAAAGTGTTAAATAGCCACTCTGAAATATTCTTAAACTGTTTTAATTGTTGCATCATGGCTGGGATGAGTATCAAAGTCCTTAGTACATGTAAAGTTTCTTAGCTCTTAAATTCTGCGGCAATTTTTGCATTATAACTAAAATGTAAAAGTGTTTCAATCTTCAGTTTAAAATTAGATTAATTGAGTGAAGTGTTTGAAAATTTTTGTTGCCTTTTACAAATTACTTGGCTATTCAGCTCTTCCTACTTCTTTCAGGGCATCTTGTGTTCTTCAACAACTACCCTGTATTTTGAAACTCCTGAGGGGTAGCTCAGCTGTTCTCAAGAGTGTTACAAAATTGAATTTTCTGCCCTAGGTGGAGGAGTTGTGTCACTAGATTACTCCTGCCAGGGGAAAGGTGCAGTAGATATATGGAGCAGAATGGGGTCAGAGGAAGAAGGGGCCAGCCCTGGTAAGTTGATATTGCAAGCTCAATGCAGTGCAATACATAGCCCGAGGTAGAGAGCAACTGTGTAAGGAAAAGGTTAATACTCTTCACCCATATTCCTTTCACCTCCATCAGCAGCAGTAGAACTCCCATAGCACAAACACTGTGAGATACAGACACTCTTTTACACACTGCTGCCCAAGGCAAACACTTATTTTGCCTATTCTTGCACCTAGGCTAGATTGGATACCCCTATCTATTTGGATAGGTTTGGTTTTTTTTGTTGGATTTTTCTGTGCTTGCACAGTGCACAAACATTAGTATTCAAATTAATGATTTATTTCTGCTCCTGCTTACAGCAGTGGAAATCTTTGCCAACGGGCAGTGTTTCTATCATTGTACAGTCTGTGAAAGCACAAACTCTATCACATACATGACACAGTGTGCAAACCCAGGATACCAATCTACTGCTACAATTATACTAGTGTAACAAAGAGTATAAATGGTTTAATGGCCTATTTGCTGCCATAACTTATGCAGGATTTGGCACACAATACATTTAATTATTTAGTTAATTGATTAATTCCCTAATGGAACACAAAGCAAGAGGATTATGAATGTTCAGAATTCTTTTCTTTTTCTGCCTAGTCGAGACAGATCAAGTCATCCTTTTAAGAGTATTCTGCTTCTGTTAGGCATTTAGGTCAAAGCAATTGTTTACTCTACATGCCTGTAATTATCATGAAATATGCTGAATTTCTAGTCATATTTCCCACAGCCAGGAACTGAGGGCCAAATACATTGCCCTTGCCTGCAAAGACATTACCCCAGGATAAATATTACCTATTACATTTCTGAGTAAGGTTACAAATCTATAGCACATTACAGCTTCAGACACAGACATGTATTCCTTGGGGATGCATCACTAGTCTGGATTCCCAATTCAGAAGTGAAAGCATCCAAATTACCATTCTACAAAAGCTGTGTTTGAGCTATTTTCAGCGGATTGTTCATAGGAATCAGGGCAAGTTAAAATTTGTTTTTTCATAGGCAGAGCACCTCTCCTATGAAGACAAGCTGAGAGAGTCGGGGTTGTTCAGTCTGAAAAAGAAAAGGCTCCGGGGAGACCTTATAGCAGCCTTCCAGTACCTAAAGGGGGCCTACAGGAAAGCTGGAGAAGGACTTTTGCCAAGGACATGTAGTGACGGGACAAGGGGAAATGGCTTTAAACTGGAAGAGGGTAGATTTAGATTAGACATAAGGAAGAAATTCTTTAATCTGAGGATGGTGAGGCACTGGAACAGGTTGCCTAGAGAAGCTGTGGATGCCCCATACTATATATATACTACCTATATCTGAGCTGTGCAGATGCTGGATAATCAAGGGATGTCTCTAGACCACACGTCTTGCACTTACAGGCAGCTTGCAATCAGCCTGAAATATATTGACTGTAAATCTCATTTGCCTTTGTGGCAGGTAGAATTGGTGCATTTTCAGGCAGAACGTCAAGAGTGCTTCTACATAGTCCTCCATGGCCATCTCCTCTGCACAGTGCCACGGCGGCAGTCTCCACAGCTGTTCCAAATCTCTCTGTGTATGAGAAAGAAAATTGCTTTCCTGTGTGCTCTAAAGCTCCTGATTTATCTCCAGTTTTCTTCCAGGGACACTCCAGCTGGGTCAGCTTAAAGCCAGTCCTGCAGTCTACTTTGCAGATAGATAATGCAGATGGGAAGCAAATGTGACTTTGAGCACATCCTCAAGATGGCTTCTCCATTGTACGGATACAAGCAGAGACTAACCTGAAACTGTTGATGAAATGGAAGCTGTCACGGTCAAAAAGCACCATGCAGAATAAAAGCCAATGTATTGGCTACAAAATTCATATTATGAAGTTAATTTGTAGTCAGGTGGCATCATCTTTGGTGTGCTGTAGACTATGAGGTGTGCCTAGAGGAAGATTTCTGTAATACTGGCAGCATTCAACTGAGCTACTCCAATTCCACCCACCCTGGGTGACTGGGACAGTCACGTTTTCAAGGACATGGGTGGTAATTAGGATTGTGACTCATTTTTCTTATATCTAAGCTAAATTTAAATCTAATCTTGTGACCCTGGGCTCCTTCTAAAGAAAATGTTGTGCAGTGGACAGATGTCTAAAATAGACCAGATCTCTTCGGAGGTGCTTATCCCTCCTTGTCTAACTAACAGGTGCACAGGAAGTATAGCTTTCATGTAGATACCTAATTTTTCAAGGTCTAAATTTGAGGGAAAATCACCTCAAATGTTATCAACAAGTAAATAGAGCTGGTCTATAAATTCCCATTTTTGCCACTAACTGACTGTACTTTAGCACTACAGCTTCTTTGTGTCTTAGTTTCCTCATATGACTTCCTTTTCCCAATCACTTACCTTTAGATTACAAGAAAATTTAGGATGCATTTAGGAAAATTTAGGAATGCATGCGGTTCTTAACAAGGAGATTTCTGAACTTAATCAAGGTTTCTAATTGTTGCTGTGCTATAAAAGACACTCACAGTACTTAGAGTAATTATTTTGTTGCTATCGTTTTAATAAGCAACATAAACCGAAAAGACCCATTGTTTCTTTGCTGGTATGCCTGAGTTGGGTACTATAGCCCACTGAAAAAAACACATTTCAGTGGAAACTTTTTTTTTTAATTGATAAACTCTTAAATGCAAGAAAATTACTGTCTTTTCAAGATGAGGAGGCATCATATACATACAGCATGTGGTACAAGGCAAGAAGTAAACAAAAAAAAAAAAGAGTAATTCAGTTGAAAGAAATAAAAATAAGTATATCATTTATCAGTCATACAATACAGGAACATATCTGTGAGTTTTATAAACGTGACTCACATCACCATTAACATAAATCTGTGCTTTGGGGGATAACCTTCGGTAGTGGATTAAATGCTCAGAGGTCTCTGCTGTGTGTCTTGTTCAAAGGTGCGATCTCTATAAATTCGCAGATGCATGTTTTAATGGCTGTTCCTGTCTGCACTGGGCATCCCTTCATGTCCCTTGTGAATCCCATTAAAACTTGCAAGGCTGCCTCTGAAGCTAACTCTTTGGTACAAAAACTCACAGAGACTTTCTGTTACCAGTGTATGTGCACAGACACACACAGACAGTATATCACTTCTCACAAAGATTTGAAAGCCCCACCTCCATAGCTCCTATGATCACTGGACCAAGCCCCATATAATCTAGAGTTAATGGCTGAAAGAAAAACAATTAATACTTTGTATTTATTAATATTTCCTTAAAGAAAAATAATATGATCTGTATTTTAAAATGTCTAATTAACGTGTACCACCAATGTAAGTTCTTATATCCCTTTTTTGTTACTAATCACAGTGTATTCAGTCTCCAACAGGAATGAGTAGTCGCAAAATGAAGATGTGTACACGAATACTCATGATGGAGTAGTACCTTCAACATAAATTCCATTCATCTTCCATCCTAAGATGAAGATCAACTATCGATATTTATTGTTGTTTGTACCAGATGATGATCTAGGAGCCCAGGTCATAGCCTGTGACATACCTAGTCTGCCTTCTAGAGCATCTCATATAGATAGGTACAGTGGAGATCCTGTGGTAGAGAGGAACACTTCCAGTTTCAGGCTAACATAAGGATACAGATGAAGTATTCCATCTGGAGACCTGCACCAAAACCAAGGACATGTCTTCCCTCTGTGCACATTATTCCCCTTCCCAATCATACTATTTCCCTCAACATTTATCTTAAAAGAGAAAAGACAAAGACAGAAAACCTTTTCAGGCACTCTTGAGAAAAGCAGAAGGAAGTCAGTACACAAAGGCATTCACAGTACTGGACTTGCATGAAGGCTGATCTCCCACTGGCTCTGCATTCTACCTAGGATGCTGACTCTGCAGATATTACCAGAATTTTGGATTGGAATTTTGAATGTAGGGAACGTGGTTGCACCGTTTTCTTTCTCTGTTTACTACTAGGAAAAGTTGGAAATATGGACATAAAGATGTTTATTTCACCGCCCTAGAATTATGCAAAAACTGTGAAAATAAAATAGGTTATTATTTCCAACTTCAGGGACTCCTTATCAAGGTAACCCAAAAAGGCTGTTTAAAAAAAAAAAAAAGTAAATCGTTACCTTTAACTGAAAAATCATTAGTATCAATGCATAAACCAAAGCCCAAGCCGAATGGCATCATTTTTTTTCTAACACATTCTCTGCACAAGATGTCAAGAAGGCTTGTGTCCAGAGAAGTGGCTATACAATGCTGGGATCCTGGTGATCCCTGTCATTCTAATGGACCATTAAATTCTGTTACTAATGGGCATAAATTACAGAGCCAGCTGTAAAGTATTACAAGGTTAATAATATTCTGTAAAGGGCTAGACATTTACCTAGATAATAAAAACACCCGGTGTTACAATAATAAGGGTTAAACAAATAAAATACAGAAAGTATTTCAAAAGCAATATAAATACAACTAGCTTCAAGGCAGAAGTTAACCTGTAACTGATGATAATTTGTGTAGTAATAATAATTTTGTGTAGTTCTTCCATAATTCCTCTCTGCTGGAGACCTTATTGTACCTTCATTTGAAATCTCTGGTCCCAGCTCTACCACCAACAGTATATTGGCATATGAGGCAGAGAAAGCCTCTTCCAGCAAACAATTCATAGATTTCTAATGGGGTGTAGGAAAATGGGACTTTTCAACAGTCTGCAATCAAAAGACATTCAACAAAAGCTATGTAGACTGTGAAAGAATAAGTAAGGTATGATCATCCATATTCATGAAAATGCATTAACCCACTTACCTGGAGTATTCAATTATTTCCCTATTTATAGATAATATGTGTTCTATAAATGTCAAGACCAATTTAAAAAGTGAGTAAATTGCCTTTTTATGTCCTGGTATTAAACAGTGTCCTGCATGCATGGCTGTCACTCCAAAATTGTTTAGTTTTCTCCTATCATAGAAGCTCTAGCTATTCTATTACAGTACATGAATAGGGAAATGGAATGCACAGGATACCATTGAGCATAATGGCATAAATACTTTATTTTAATCATTCAGAAGAATGAGCAAATGTTTAGAGATGCCAGAGGAGACTGGTATCATCACAGTCAGTTTGACAGTGATGGAGGGAAGGAGGGTTTGTACCTGTTGTGTGTAGTATAGTATAGAGAGAGCACAGACGGAGGTAAATACTTCTTTAGTGTTTATGAATTTGAATGAGCAAGAGATACTTACATTGCTTTCTATGATATATCCAGGAACTGCTGCTTAAATATTACATTCATGCCTTCTTGTGAAATACTTTTCTGTTAAAATATTTGGGTAAAAAATTTGAAAGGTAGAAAAAACCCTTGAGAACACGTTAGACATGGAACCTGAAGAAAGTTGGTTTTGGCTGAATACCTATGTGACTGGAAAGCTTTAATTTTTAAGACAAGTTTCAAATTACTCAAATACTATATTTACAAGCACCTTTACTATCCTGTGACACATCTGTGTAGCCGTTACACAGAAAACTGAATGCCAATTATAGATTACATTTTGCTTTAATAAGTGAGAAAATCATTTTGGCAGCTACATTACTGATCCCAGTGACATTAACTCTCTATGTCTCTGGTTAAATTTCCATGGAGGATTGCATAGAACAATAGCAATGAAATGAGCTAATCTTCCACATAAATAGAGGTGATTGGAAAATGTTCTGTCAAAATGGTGTTAATCAGAAAATGTCCTTTTTTTTACCTTATATGGAAATTTTCAGTTATTTTGATTCCTTCCCTCCATGTTTTTCAAAGAAAGAAAAAAAATATGTGCAGGTTTCCTGGGTTTGGTTGTTTTGTGGGTTGGTTTTTTTTTTTTTTAAATATTATTTTAATTTCAGATTGTCATAAAGAAATACTAGAATTTTTTAATGACCTTATTTTCCAAAAAGTCCTATGAAAATACCAGTTTTATTATTCCAGCAACTGCACATCTCACTATTACCTGGAGAAATTTTTAACAAACTATTTTCAGTTTTTAACTGCAAGAAGCAGATGATCTTTGCAAGGCAGGTTATAAGGGTAGCACAATAGTAGTTGAATATTATGATTTGGTAGCTTGTTTATATGCTTGGCTTTCAGAGTTAAGTTATTGATTACACAAATTGTGGGGGTTTTTAGAATCTACCCTATGCTTTGCCAATCATACATAATAAGAAACAGTAACCACATTCCTTTATTTTCCATTTTCAAGTTTCTGAGTGAGACTCCCTTTAGTGCTTCATGAGATAGATTAAAAATGCTAATATTTTCAATGGAACCAAAGAAGGGTTGGGTAATAAAATAATTTATGTAAGTTCCTATAAGCTAGTTCTTCCATACTTTATTCCAGTGTAGCATATGGAGAAAAGTAATGCATGATAAAACTCAGAATAAGACTTTTTATAGTAGCAGATTTCTTTCTTTAATGATACAACATTTCTGAGCAATTTGTGAATGCTTGAACACAAACACTTCTTAGAGCAAGAAGTCATATGCTCACAGGACCTGGCTTTCTTCTCATATCAATTTTGTACTAGTATACCCTACTAGCAATAGTTACTCACTTCCACAACAGATCAAGGCCCTTCTTTTTTTCAGACACAACCATGTAGAAAAATTTGACCCATATTTTAAATATAGTGATCTAGGATAAATTAGAAATAGTTTTGTTAATGAGGAGATTATTATATTATACTTGTAAAAATACTGATACTTTAGTGAAGGTTGGAGTAAATGCCAGCAAGGCAAAGAGCTCAGACTGTTCTTCAGCATCTAACTCCAATTTCCTCCATTGGTGAAGACACTTGCAGTTTGGACAAATTCTTTCTCAGGTCTGGATTGCGTTTATCTTACTTGAGGATTTTAACAGATCTACTTCCATTTGTACAGTCTTCCATTCCCTGTCTGAAAAACAGGGATGATAATGGGTGTCTTCAAAGATAGTGCTTGTGAGGGTATTCTGATTTTGTAATAATTATTATAGTCTATAATATAATAATCCTATAACACTCACTTTGTAAGCGTTATATATTTTTTCTGAGCTGAGACTCTTCTGAGATCGTGATGAATCTCAGAAATTCCTACCAACAGATAAAAACAACAAACCTGTCCACCGAGATAAACACATCCCTCGAGAACCATTACAGGAAGGTTTTTCTTCATAGCTCATAGCAAAGTAGTCTTTTCCTTGCTATGTCCCCTGTCTCTATTTTTGTGGCTTTTCCTTGAGCATGAACATTTAAAGGATAAAGTGTTGTATTAGTACAATAGAGAATGTAACATAGGAAATAGATATACTGCCATATTTTGATTAGGGTATGGGGTACTTGCACCTACTCTGGCTTTAAACTAACCACTTCCAGCAGCCAGTTGCGGCTATGCACAAGTCAGACTGAGCTGAACATTCAAATGCTTTCTGAATAGCCCTTGAGATCTGTTCTGCTTTGGGGCTGACCAGCACTGACAACTGAACCATAATCATCTCTCTCTTATTCATGATCAGGATACCCTGAAAAATGGAAGACCCATATAATATGACTATTGCTATTTCCCAGTCTGCACAGATTGTCCCAAATTGGTGTAGACATCTTAGCCACATCACCACAGTTCCACAAATACCGAGAAGATTAACCTAGCCACAGCCCTGTGGGGCTGTGTGGAGCCAGGTGAGATCAGGAAATGGTGTAGGTGTATTAGTACAGTGCAGTGTCTAAGCTAATAAGTCATGCCAGAAAAATCATTCTTTTGGCTCTTTTTTTATTTACAAACCAAGTAATCTATCTATAAATAATAAAGATTTTTCTGTACTGTCAATTTATTTTGGCTACATCTAAATCAGAGTCAGTTCCAGCAGGGATTTCATGTAGCTTAGCACCAGGTGGGTGCTTGGTGGAGCAGTCTTATGTGAATTTGCTCTCAAATAGCATAAATCATCTCAGTCTCAGTTCACATTCTGTACCTCCAATGACATTTCTGTCACCACTCTTTTCAGTGGCTGCAAGACCACATAGAAATATCATTTTGTATCAAACTACCAAAAAGTTCCCCTTGCCTACCGTGAAGGACCAGGTTCCTACCACAGGAGACTGTATTATTTCAATGGGCGATGCATTCATTCTCCCCTGTCCCTTTTCCATGTTCCCCATACTTTAATTATTTTATTTTAAAAGATAAAAATGTGCAGCTTTTGTAGGCAAGTCCTGAGGTTGATACACAACCCATGGTCTCTGTGCTCAGATTCTAGATAGTGGATGAAAGGTGTCAGTAGATGGAGTGATATCTAGTCAACATATGGAGAATAGTAACTTTGACAGACCCTTATGTACCTCTTAGCCAAAGTGAGTTACAAAGATGTCCCAAATAAACAATTATTTTTGATAACAAAGATAGCTTCAGAGTTTTCCCTTTAATGGCCTGGACTTTACAGTAATATAGAAACAGAATGTACATTATTTTGCACTGTAAAGCAATGGAAAAGTTTAAATCTTGGTGAAAGTAATCCAAGGAATCACAGCTCGGATCCTTTCCTCATCAAGAAACCTGCAACTCCTCATGGAGTTTTATGGATGAAAGCACTGAATGAAGCATTGGTGGATGTCAGAGTTTCAAGACTTATACCAGGAAGACTTCCTTAGGTTAGTGGGCGTATAACAACATTTCAGAATCAATATGTCATTTGTTGATCTAAGTAACCAGATGGTTTTTAAGGTTTAGTTACGGTGCTTCAAATGTTACAACCCCCTACATGCCTATTGGAAGTCAGGATTTCTCCATTGAGAGGGTGAGAGTGGCCCTGACTCTGTAGTAATAAGAGAGAAATCTTAGTTAAAAATAACTACTCTGCCAGTATCTCTCTAGGTGTTTTTCTTGACACTGTAAATGATATCAAACTTCACCCTTCGTTTGTCCTTAATTCTGACTTAGTCTTCTGCCAAGGAAAAGATAAAAACTCCAAAAATAATAATAAAATATTTAAATAGTAATGAGGACATCCCAACTTAGAATTTCCTGGCCATTAATAATGACATGGGTAAACAGCCTAAAGTGGTGTCTAGAACTGTAAACCCCTCCTAGATAGTTATTTATTTCCAGGAGATGTCTGTCACCTTGATACTTATTGCTCTAACAAATTACTCCATTAAATATTTTTCTCCTGGTCATCTTTTTATCAAGCTGAACATGTAGGTGTAATCTACATTTGCTTGTGGTATACAATTATTCAAGGGCAGGACACTTCATTTCATATTCACTAATTATGATTCCTTTCTCCAGCACAGCTATTTCAGATCAAAAGTGTGCCAGCATAGGGAATAGAAATAGCAACTGAAAATATCATCCATTGTTACCAAAGAGTTAATGAGATTTTACAAAGCAATTGTAATGTAGTCTTTTGTTTATAAACTGCCATGTTCCTGTTTTTATCACAAACGCACTTCTTTTACTTCTTTTGTCTCATTTAAGGAATGAAGAAGTGAAATGTAGAAAATTGCAGTGATACAGTAAAGACAGTAGGTTACCTTCCTCATAGCTCTTGGGATTTCAGATATTCAGCTTTGTTCATTTCAGCCTAAAACTAGACTTTACCTCTCAGAGGTAAAATATTTCATGACTGAGAGACAGCTCTGGTTTTCTGTATAACTTTCTCTTTCAAAGCAGGAGGAAGAAGCCATGGCAGGTGGTAGGTGAAAATGTGGTGAAGAGGTATTGAGTTTGACAGTCCTCTCTAGTGTCCTTAGCCAAAGAAAACCACTCAGAATGGCTGTCAGCCTAAGTCAAGAGTTTTGTAGTGAATAGAGAAGGCTGGAAAGTTTGTGTAGCGTCACCTTTGGATCAGATCTTACCCCACTCAATGTGCTTCAGTTCATCCCCAAATAAGACTTCATTCTGAGCAGATGCAGCTGCACAATATTGAATTGACACCTTATCAGAATGTAAGAATATAATAGACCAGAAAGAATGATGGATTAGTTGGACTGGGAGCTCAGCTGTGATAGTTTGGATTAACTTATTTTCCAGGTGACAGTGTTTATAAAGGTCACTTCTCAGCATGAGGCACTCAGCCATGCCTTGATTGTCTGATTATTCCTGTGACTTATATATATTTCATGCTGATAGATGTGACAGCAAAAAAAAAAAAAAAAGAATTTATACAACCACCTAGCATCATTTTTTTGCAAAACACCACATAGGAAACAGCACCATTTTGGCATCAAATCTATACCAGCTGTGAATGACTAGGACATTTCTTTTAAAAAGACATCCATTGACAAAGAAAATCACAAAATCATGGAATCCTAGAATCATTTAGGTTGGAAAAGACTCTTAAGATCATGGAGTCCAACTGTGAATCTAGCAGTGCCAAGTCCACTCCTAAACCATGTCCCTAAGCACCACATCTACATGTCTTTTAAATATCTCCAGGAACAGTGACTCCACCACTTCCCTGAGCAGCCTGTTCCAATGCTTGACAACCCTTTTGGTGCACAAATTTTTCCTAATTTCCAATGTAAACCTCCCCTGGTGCAACTTGAGGCTGTTTCCTCTTGTCTTATCACTTGTTACTTGGGAAAAGAGACCAACACCCACCTTGCTACTACCTTCTTTCAGGTAGTTGTAGAGAGTAATAAAGTCTCCCTTCAGCCTCCTTTTCTCCAGACTAAACAACCCCAGTTCCCTCAGCCATTCCTCACAAGACTTGTTTTCTAGACCCTTCATCAGCTTCATTGGACATCCAAATTCACACCAGCCTTTCCACTTGTCAGTCTGGCACTAAGAAGTAATGAATACTTCTTGCTTGAAATATTTCACTGTGTTACTCTTTTTAAATAATCCATTGGCCTACTTTATTGGAAAGGATTTTTTTTTAATATGAACACCAATTTTTATGGATTCTTAAATTCCATCATTATTTTTAAAATTAGGATGAAATTTTGTTAATTAGGAAAACTTTGTAATAGACAAATATTTTACTAATTTTCTCACATGTATTGCATATAACATAAATATTTTTGAAAATAAAAATTGAACCGATCCCTTCTATAATCCTTAAAAATACAAAAAGTTGGAAAATTTTATATTTTTTTCATTAAAATTGTTAATTTTGACCAATACTTGACAGGACTCCTACTCAATCATATTCAAATATTTTTAAAAATCTAAATAGAAAATTAAACATAGTCTATCAATATGTAGAATAAAAGGATTGCTTCTTGCAGAGTCTTTTGAGAAATATTTTCATTTTTCAGAATATTCCAGATTAATTCAGAACAGATGCCTGATAGTTATAAAGAAAAACTTTCAGTGCAGTAAAAGCCTAGTGAACCTGAAAGTTAAGGACTGCAACATTGCCATTTAGGTACAAATTGAAAATACACAGTCCTTTAACTCACTTTTAAATTCCTAACTGTATATTTCATTGAACAGGAAAATAAAGATGACTTAGGAAATAAAAATTAAAGATTTTGTTGGAGCTAGGCCTTTGAGCTGAGCCTTTCTGCATAGAGCAGAGAAGGCACTGGACCAGGTCAATACTCCAGGAGAACGGCAGATCACAGCAAGGTCTAGATTCAGGATATATGTGGCAAACTTGCTTTTAGGTAGGTGCTTTTCATCCATCATTGATCCTTCTTTAAGGACAACAAGGACAGTCAGATGTGCAGGCAGAGCCCAGTTTCCTCTTGAGGTAGAGTCAAAATGCAGGAAGAGTTTGTATTTTTGCTAGCAATGCATTTCCTGTCCAAGATGCTGGAAACCAATATTTCTCACAACAGAAAGGATTCAAAACCATATCTGCAGCTTTGTAAGACTGTCCTAACACGTGATTCTTCAAGCTGTGGTTCCATGCCTGGAATTTTTCATTATAGCCTAGAAAAAGAACCTATAAGCAGATGAAGTTCCATAGCCTAATAAAGCAGTAAGATGATGTAAAAAAGCTATCACCATTCTTCTAACGGTGATTTGCGTTTTTTTCCAAAAGTTTTTTCAACCCGATAATGTGAGCAGACCTTGCAGAGCAACAGAAACACATACCATCCATCTTAGTCAAATGCTTTACCTATGTGTATACTAAATCATAGAATCATGGAATAGTTTGAGTTGGAAGGGACCTTCAAAGGTCATCTAGTCCAACCCCCCCTGTAGCGACATCTCCAACCAGATCAGGTTGCTCAGAGCCCTGTCCAACCAGACCTTGAATGTTGCCAGGGATGGGGCATCCACCACCCCTCTGGGCAACCTGTTCCAGTGTTTCACCACCCTCATTGTAAAAAATTTCTTATGTCTAATTAAGTCTACCCTCTTTTAGTTTAAAACCATTGCCCCTTGTCCTATTGCAACAGGCCCTGCTAAAAAGTGTATCCCCATCTTTTTTATAGGCCCCCTTTAAGTATCGAAAGGCTGTAATAAGGTCTCCCTGGGGCCTAGTCTTCTCAAGGATGCACCAGTTCTTTCTGTCCAGCTTCATGACAGTCACCTTCCATTTTGATTTCTTTATCAACCTCAAGAGGATACATAGGAAAAAGCTCTCTAATGTAGCCTGATGTCTAGAGAACTCTTCTAGGAGGAAAATGAATGAATTCTCAAAGGAATAAATCTCTGTCTTTTTAATAATGCTGAATTTTATAATGCAATGGAGAAGGTGTATACTCTTCCAAGAACATTTTGAAAGAAAACTGAGACAACCTGTGTATTTTGAAAAGAGCATGGTTCTGGGAGTGTGCTTAGCTAGTCCTCAAAATGAGTAGCTCTTTCCTGTGTATAATCATGAGACAGTTGCAGAGCTATTTAGCTCTTTAAAGGTTAAGATGTCAGAAGCACAATTTCTAAGAAAATTCAAACTCAAAACCTGTAGTGCCTGAAGACTTTTGTTACATCCAAGGCAGTCAAAAAGGACTTGGACTACCTATACTCTGGATAAAGACAACTAAATTATGCCTGATTCCTACATTGGGTGCTTAGGATAACTTCTGAGTCTAACCCTTTTCATATAATTTTTATTGCTACACCTTTTAAAATTATTGCCTAGTGAGTAGTCAGAGAGACTAACCTTCTATAAGTAGTCTCTGGGACCCTGTCATTTCTCCACAATTCTTCTCTCTGTGGGAAGAACCTGAACAAATTATTGTTCATTACTATGAATGAATAAAATGGATTGATATATGAGAGATTTGTTCTATTTCGTGATTTGCTATTAACTTCCTGAATTGCTTTGGACTAGCACCCCTTTATTTGGATTTTCGATTCACATTAAACTCAAACTAATTTTGGTGCAACTCTGTTGTTTCTGATTACTACTATTTCCTACACAGTAAAATGTCACAGCTACCACTGTACAAATTTAATAAATCACGTAAGATGCAATCTGTACCGAAATAGTACATCTGCTATGATTCCACAACAGTCTGGTCTGCTTTGGAATTAGGAACAGATGTGTTACACTGGAAGGGAAAATCTGGCTAGTAGGGAGTGGGGTAGAAAAAAAACCAGGATTCTTCTTCATTACTATCTGCTTTTTAAAACCTTAATGTATTTTGGTTTGTTCTTTAAAGATATCTCCCTTTGAAATACTTTAAATTGATAGAGTTACACTTCCAACATTCTGAACAACTTGAGGCATAGGTTGGTACTTTTGGTCTACTACTTTAGTTTAAATAAATAAACACTTTGGAATTAGTCTCTGCAAATTATGAGAGTGGGAAGAGACTTTGAGTGAGTCATCTGTAGTAGCTCATCCTCCTGAGTCATGGTAGAACTGATGTTAACATTTTTTCATGGTCCCAGGACTAGCTGTGAGTATTTCAAACGAGTTTAGTTCGGTAGACTTGCTTTCTTGCAATTGATTTTTCTGCCAGAAATAATTATTAAGCATCCTTTCTGAATCACATTCTCCCATACCAGGGCACAACTCCTTTTCTTCTCTTCTAACAAATGATAATGCTTGTCACATAAGATTTCCTCCTTCTAAAATTGTACTGTTTGTATTGTGGAGTTTTTTTACAATTTATTTTATAGGATATTCACATTCTCTTATTACTTTGTTCTTTTATCCCACCCTTGTGAATCAACTTTTTAAATATCTTAGGAAGCTTGCTGGTCTTCTTTTGATTCTCTGCAGATTTCTATTCTCTTTGAACTGCAGCATCCCAAAATGTGGGTGTTATTTCACGCAAAGCCAAAGTAGCACTATTATACAGGTGTTCCCATCAAACTTGATTTACTGGGATAATTCTATTCCAGTAATACGGGAACTGTCTTTTTTTATGATTACTGATCTATCACCAATTTAATCTCTACATGCTCCTTGACAAACCCAGTCTAAGTGTGTTCTTGAATTAGATTACTTTCCAATATGTGAACTTATTTCCATTTTTCTTTACTGAATTTCATTGTTTTTAGACACTTACTCCAGTTTAAGAGGACTATTCCATGTTTTATTCCTAATCTCCAAAATAATATAGATTCATTTCAATGTTAACTTTCTTGTATAAAAGTTAGATATGCTTTAGAGCACCCTCCAAGTCTTCAGTGAAATCTTGCTATGTGTTACAGTCAGAATTATTTTACAGGACTGTACCTTAAATTTGCCACTAGAACATCAGAATTACTATACTTGATTTCTTAGAAAAGTCCATGCCTATGTTATAGGATTTCCATCTAATTTCTATATGCTCCAAAACTATAGAAAATATTCAGGTTTTTCCTAGCAAGAGTCTTCAGGATCAAAGTAGCCAGTTAGTCTGAAGTCCAATAGTGATATTTCCTCCCCCTCGAAATTCCACAGTCAAAAATGTAAGGAAAAAAGAGACATTCTGCTAGCTGCATAGCATACAAGGAGCAACAAGTAGCACTCTCCTATTCAGGCAAACCTACTGCAAGTGTTTTTCAAATGTCGGTGCAAAACTGACAGATGTTTATCCCTCCCAACACCTTGAATGAACTCAAAATGCCCCTGCTGTACTACCACTTTCTATATTATTACTTCTCCTTTCCTCATAGTGCACTAAGAACCACATTCAATTTCTTGTTCCCTGCAGTACTCTATTTACCCTCTATTCAAAGACAAAATTATCTCTGCCTCTGAAAATTTTCTCTGTCTAAAAAAAGTTCTTGTTTCTCTCATTGCTTCTGCCTTATTCAAGTCAACCAATTCCAATTTGAAAAAAAAAGGGCCCTGTGCTAGCTTCTTCTTCTTCTGCTTCTGCAAAAACTACTTCTGAAACACACTTAGACAGCAACTGGGTTTATGCAAATAATTTCTTAGCTGCATGTTCATTTCATGACTCTCTCTTTCCTTTTATCTATACTAACACACAGACTGAGATCCAGTACCAACCTTCCAAAAATCATGTCTTACTCGATCATTTCCAACTCTAGTTTTACTATGAGTCTTCTCAGAGAGTGTTGCTTAAATATTAAGTATTTCTGAAGTCAGAAATGTTCAGGATTGCAGGGGTAGGCTCTATCGACAATGAACTTTGATTTGCTCTTGGCTTCTGCAGGCCACCTGACTAAAGTTCTTGTAAAGCATTGCTGAATCCATTAAATCACAGAAAAGTAAAGCACTTCCTTACTCCAGCTACCAGTAACCAGAAAACAAACCAAACAACCAACCACGACCCTAAAAGACAGTCCCAAAAAAAGAAGAAAGAAATATAAAGAACATTAACTGTCTGGTTTATGTAGAAAGTAGTAAAAGCACAGGCTCTCCTCCCTGAGGAACGAGAGACAGTGAGTAGGCACATAAGCCTGAGTAATTTGTGCAGCAAAGGACAGAAGTACATTACTGCTCTCAAAAAGCAAGGTGAAAACTGAATCAGTTTGTTCATTGACTAGCCCCTGCAGTAACACTTCACAGAAAATGAGTTGTACTATTAGAGCATATCCCTTCGAAAACACTCCTAACATGACAAATAAAGTCCACAGTGGTCTCCCAGAGGTAACAAGGAAGTTTAGTGATGGGTACAATGCTAGATATGGGACATCTAAGACAAATATAAGATTCTCTGAAGAATAAAGGAATCACCAAAGCAGAACAGAAGAATGGTCTGTTTTAGTCCATATCATCAATTTGGCAGATTGATCAGCAGAACGAGTGATACCAGAGAATAACAGAAGAAACCACACACAGAAAAATCACCTACTAGTATACCAGCAGATCATTGTCTTATCTCCTGAAGCACAAAATTTTATATTTCAGTATTTCTGCCCCATTAATTTCAGAAAATATGTTCCCTTAGTTGTGGAACCTGCTGTTGCTTAGACAGTATGGTACCTGGGATACGCATAATTTTATAAGATTATAAGAATGCATAAGATTATAATGATTATGTTTTGTATTTATTCAGGTGCATCTCTGAAGATGGATTTTTGGTTTTGAATTATCTTTAATATTGAACAGTGCCTTAAAATTGTTATTAAATAGTGACAGGAACAGGAAAGTGTCAACAATAGGTCCTCTAGTTGTTGAATGTTCTCTGAGAATAGAAGATGTTGAAAAGTAAAAAAGGCAGCATTAAATTTAATTCAGACATTGTTGTCAATTTACCACTAAGTTTGTGCAGTTGAATTCCAGATGTCAATGCTAGAATAGGACTATATATTAAATAATAGGCTTTTTTTTTCCTCAACAGTGTCTGAAAATAATTACATACCAAAAGGTCTTTTACAAAATAAATTTATTGAAATTCATGAATTTCATTTTTAGCCTAAAAAGAATCACTGATGCATGGTTCCAAGGCTCAACTCAAACTTTCATATTTACAGCCAAAGTTAATCCTACCTTTCTTTTAAAACAAGTGCGAATGCATATATTTTGTTCATTACTTATAAAGGCATGAGGATCTAGCTCCCAGTGATGTTTTGCTGATATAAAAATATGGCAATACTAAACTTAGTTATATTAAATGCAAGGGAAAAATCAGCTGTAAATATTATAGCATAAATTGTACCTTGATATGCACCTATCGTCACCCTACCAAAGTCAAAGCACAGAGATTTCCCAGCAAAGTCTGGCCTTATGAGTAAAATGTTATATAATGCAACATACAGCTATTTTTATCATAATTGGGAATGTAAAATATGGGAATATCACTTTTTATTCTTTGCAGAGAACTTTGACATGATCTAGTCCTCTTTGGTTCCAGTGATTCTTTTGAAATCTTATTCAAAATGGATTGGACTTTTGCCCATAAATAATATACTCCTGATTCATAAAGTGCATATTTTAGACTAAAATTGCACTGTAAATGAGAGTACCAAGTCTTTTTTGAAATCAATGGAACTATCCCTGGTAAATTTTTCTTCATCTAATACATTCTATTATTTAATAGAATTTTTAATTAGATTGAGAGACTAAAGGTAGAAAGAGTGATAGTCAATAGCTATTCAGATTGGAGTAAGAAGTGATTGAGAATATTGGCACGTTTTTCTTCTTCTCTAAGTTTTTGCCAACCGTAGAAAGATTTGAACCTCACACTACAAAAATAGTACTTCTGCTGCTACTCTCAGTGCTAGAAAAAGAAAAGACATTTTGAACTGAGCTATCGCTTCATGCTTTTTTGAATTCTCAGCAAAATCACTGTCACTGGTGATAAAACTCAACTTCTATATCCATTCTGTCCCTGTCTACCTTGTTGTGCCCTTACCAAATTTCACAAAATTTCTTTCATGCCTGTTCTCTTTGGATGCATAGTGAAGGTGCCTCAAGCCTGAGACACCATCTCCTCCCAGATTTGAATTGGACTTTTGGTAAAGGCTTGGTGAAGTGGCTGTGCCTGTGGAAAGTAACAGGCTTCTTGGCCTCACTGGTAATGGCAGCCTTTTAGCATGTAAAACACTCCAAAATCTCATTTAAATTTGGCTTGAAGCCACCTCCAGACTACTAGAAAATAAATGCCTTTGCTGGTTTCTCTGTTATCTGGTAATTATTGTTTAATACCATCTGCTGCATCAATCTTTACTCGCAATTTCTATGCGAGAGTTAAAAGAAAGCATCGTGTAGTAAGTATTTTTGTAAAGCACTTTTCTACTGCTCTAATTCGTAGTGTCTGACTGTGCAACCTGTTACTCATTTATAGCAGTACTCATTTGGACCCAGCAAAGAAGCTTGGATGAAGTAGTGTTCATAACAATGACTAACAATCAGGTTCACAGACTGTGAAAATCTTTCTGTATGGTCATTCCCAAAAGCAAACCCAGAAGGCTCTTGAACCACATGAAGTACAGAATTTCACACAGAAAAATGGCCCCGTACTCATAACCTCTGCTTGAGCTGAAACAGCCTAAAGTGTGTTGAAGCAGTTGATAACACACCAGTATGGCCAGTGCCATAAAGGAGATGTTTAATGTCCTTTAGCCTTCATAATGGCACTGAGGGTAACCCTACTGAACTAATGGTGGGGAATGAAGGGGGAACCTGATGAGATTTGGCAGGCACATGCACAGAATAATTAGCAGAGGTCTGAGGTGAAGAGAGTTCCCACTGTTAAGTATTTATTACTTGCATCTCAGACAGTGCTGTGAATCGTACCTTTAATCACTAATATTTGCCTGGAGACAAAGTAATTCAATCTTAACAGCAGACGTTACTAAGTGAACAGTGAACCAATGTCCTCATAATTATTTGCTCATGGAGTAGCTCTCTGGCTTTTCAGTAGCAGGCAAACACAGCAGGGTACAACTAAATGATTATATGTTAATGACTATAATAATTTAAGATTAGGCAAGAGTTGAAGTACAGTATTCAAGCGGGCTGAAAATCTGTTAAATTGAGTGAATTATTTAACACCTCTGCTGATAGGTTGTGTTTCTGTTACCAGTTGTATGCCTGAAGGATATATTTATCTGTTTTTCTATTTTAAGGATATGCTATAGTGATCATCTTAGTATCTTTAAATGGTCTTATGCAAATATACATGAGTTTCAGATGATCAGGTTTTTATGATAAAATAATAAAGGCATGGCATTTTTATATCACTGTCTGCAGATTTATGTGTATAGTTTTATTTGACCTACAGGTAGAGAGGAATTAACACCTTTTTTTTTTTTTTACTTTGGCATTTAGAAATTAGATGAGAATTGGAGAACTGATAGTCACTCTCTAGGACTGGACATAGACTACTAAACAGCACTCCATTTCTAACATATAACAGACCTAAATAATTAATTTCCCTCCCTCTCATGAATGAACTGTCAGTAATACTTAATAGGTAAAACCATGAGATAGGAGAAGACATTTGTGAGAGACTGTGTTGAATATTTGTCTCAACATTGTCGAAACTTCAAACCACCACCCGAAAGATGACTTCCCGTTATTTCGCAAGCCCACTCCTGTTGTCTTGCGAACCTGAATGCAGAACTGGTTCCGAGACATCTAGCCCTAGCCCCCGGTAATGCGTATGCATATCACTGCCAGGTGAGGAGTGTGGCTAGGAAAAACCAGCTCTTGAAATACAGTGAAAACAACCAACATAAAAGGAGAACATTTCTTAACAGGATACACTTTCTTCACTACACACACTCTTTCTCCACTACACGACACTTTCTGCACTACACACACTTTCTTCACTACACACTGCTCTTCACTCAACGGACCACACTTTCTCTCTCTTTCAACGAAATACACACCAACGGAATCAACATCCACGGAACCGACACCGAAAGGACCAACACCGACGGATCGTTCCCTCATCGAGCAAACTGGACTGTCGGGACGCTGCAGCTCCATGGTGGTAGCTATTACAGCCGGAACTCTTTTCCTTCTTTCCTTTCTTTCTCTCCTTTCTCTTCCATTTGCAAACTTCTTGTCAGGTTAATAAAGTCACCTGGCACTTGACTTCGTTTTGAGTCTTAATTCTGTTCCCGAGAATATGAACAAAACCACGCTCCGGTGTGTGAGAGGTTGGTCCAGCTGCCCTCCCAGACTCGTCTGAGGTTGGCTGGAATGCAAGGGGGCCTTCCTCTCGTCCAAAACCAGAACGTGACAACATTATCCCAAGGTAATAATTTACTGTGCTAGTACAATCTATTTGGACCATCTTTTCTGCTACACTCATCACTTTAAGCATTTTAAGTAAAGCGTTTAAACAAAGCTAGTAAGTCAGTGAGAACTGTGTTGGACAAGGTAGGTCAAATCAGATCTTTCATTAACACTGTACATCTGTTGTGCCTTTTAAAGTCTGTCGATTAAGACATATATGGTGATTCTTACTGAAAAGTTGTAAGAACATTTGTTTTAAGTCCTTTTAAGTCTTAAAAAACGTATTTCCAAAGCTTATTATTTTCATCCTATATTCTTCCTTCGCTTTTGTCCCTCAAAGTCTCTCCGATATCTTAGGGGGCATATAATTTGTCTGTACCACATTAACATCTGGCAAAATAATGTGTGGCATATGGCCTAATAGCTTATGAACACACAAAAGCATTTGGCATTGTATGAAAAATTAATTTTAAATTCCTGTGTAAATTAGTGGCAAGGGGATGTAATTTTCCAGTTCATATAAACATCTCCAATAACAAATTGCAGTTTAAGGCCGATGAAGTATCTGCCATAACAGAAAACTATCTTGCTCTGTCTTCATCTGCTGATAACTTCTTAAGAAGCTCATTAATGTAGGTAACTTTTCCTGTGTATAATCAAAAAAAAAAAGAAGAAGCTGTCATCATATTAAAGCAAGTTAGTTACATTCATCATATTTTCACCAATTTTAATTTTTACATGATACAGTTAATTCTTTTCTAAAATTAGAAAATTTGAATATGACTCAAACAAGTGTACATTGTCCCTTTAACAAGCTAAATATCACTGACCTGGTTGTCAGGCCAGTGGTATTTACCTGGCACCTTTGAAAAAAAAGAACCTAACTTCTTATTTAGACACTAATTTGAGTCTCCTGAGTTACAAATGCTGCTGTGTTCAAACTCCCTTTATGAGATGGATTTTATAACCTGTACTGACCTCTGCCAAAGTGATCAGAGAAGGTTTGGATGAAAGGCTGACCCAGGACTCAGGCTGCTTCTCATTTTCTGGCTTGGCTTTCAAATCCTCTGAAGAAGCTACCTCACCACAGGTAGGAGATGAGAAATTTGAAGGGTTGTTACACACTGTCTATATTGATGGAAGGCTTGTGGAAAGCTATTGGGCACAGCAGGGCATAACGACAAATTCACTCCCAACTCTGTGATCTTTTACATGCAGGCCACAGAGCTGCTGCAACCTCACAGGAAAGGTCACATTTCTCAGACTATCTTTCATTGGTTTTGAAATAAAAAAAGTCAACAAGACGCATACTCTTTTTTCAAATCATACAATAACACACCATTACATGAAGAATATAGCATTGAAAAGGAAAGCATAACAAGACTCCTTATTCCTGCAGTCCTTCCAGCTTCCACCCGGTTCTCTTTTGGGCTTTTTGTTTTCAACATTTTCTGTAGTATTATTTTATGTTCTTTTCTCCTTTCTTACCCAACTGCTAGTCCACTGCTAATGTTTTTCTTTTTCAATGTGACACTTGCTGTAATATTCTGTCTGTCTTTTGCTTTGGATTTCTTTCTTTCATGTTTCTTCCCCTCTTCAATGTTCAGCCCCACAAATTTTGTTTTACCAGTCAAACCTAGGCATTAGCCGCAGCTCAGATCACCACAGTCCTCCAAATCTACATAAGTTCTGCTACTTGCCTAGTAGGTCACCTTTTGTTATTAGCTTGAATACATCCATTTGGACTGTGCTAAAGACACCCAATTTGTGCCGCTCAGTTGGCAGGAGATGACAGCCCTCTAGGCACGGGAGACAATGTGTTAATTGAGGAGATGAAGAGAGTTCATGGCCAGTGGAGGAGAGACTGAGGTTGCCAAGGGAACAGGACAGCTTTGCTGGTGGATTCTTTTAAATTGGGGAAATTAAATTTTGCCTGTTTTGATGGCAGATGCTTTATAGCTTTTTTTTTTTTTTTACCAGATATTATCCAGATATTTAATTGAGAAAGATGCAAAAAGATATTTTCACCCATCCAGTGCCCTGGAAAAGAGAATTCTAGTGAACTTCTTAATCCCTTTTGCTCTTAATTTATGTCATATCTTCAGTTTCTGAAGATTATTTACTGAAATGTGTTTTACTAATGGCATAATGGGTAGACCCATAGTTCCTTCCTTCCTGCTGTGGCATGAAAATCTGTACCAGGACCAGTCAATCCCATTTTAGTACAAGCCAGTCCCAACAGAGGCACTGAAGTCAGGGCTTTAGTCAGCTTGCTTGTGCTGTCTGGTCTAGTCAATAGTCAATGTAGTCAGTGGTTTTCTGGAAAAAATCTGCTCATTCTATAGACCTGGACTCAGACAAAACCTCTCCTTATTACCCAGGGCTCTTTGACCCCTCGTCTAGTACAAATCTTCATTATTAATTGCCCAGATACACATTTTGCTCCTTCTTTTGTTATTTCTGTCTCCTTATCAGTCTTGTTTCTCCAGGCCTTTGAAGAATTGAATACTTTATGGTTCATATTCAGTCCTAATTTTAAGCAATACAACTGTGGATAGTTGCTTAAGAAGCTTCCTAAGCAGCTTTCAGAGGAGCTGGGAATATCAGCCAAAATGGTGCTGAAGAGAGAGAGTTTTCCTTGGATTTATACTGCTCCATCTAGGTTGTCTTCACTTTAAAAAAAAAAGCACTTATTGACCTGAAACCACTTTCATAATTGTAGGAAAAATAAAGAATACTGACAGGCTTTGAACTAAGAAGTAACTTCAAAGGCATAAGGAACTTCTTATGGTGTTGAAATGTCATTTTCCTCATGATATAGGAGCTGTTGTCTCCTGCATTGCTGTAGACTGCCATTCTTATACCCCCAGAGGTATACTAATCAATTCTTAAACAGTCTTGCATCATCCATGTTTTAGATGTCTGAACTACTGAGTGATCTTTGTAGCAGACACGTCTGAAAAAGCAGCATTCACAATACTTATGCATAATTTACAGTATAATTCTTTACACTCATCTAGCACCTTTCAGTTCAGGATTCCAAAGCTCTTTGTAAATATTAATTAATTTAACCTTCCAGTGCTGCTTGCAGATAGGAGATATTAGTATTCCTCAGGAGAGGTAGTGGTCAAAAAAAAAAAAAAAGAATGTAACTTTAAGCAAGCTCTATAATTCTGGGGTTTTTTTTCATAAGCAAAATGGAGATAAAATAATACAGTAATTTAAAAAATGTTATTAAAAATCATTATTTTAGCTTTCAAGAAAAGTCTGGATGCTTTTAGCACAAAATATTATTTTTAATGTGGATAAGCAGAAGCATAAACTTTTGAGTCCCATCTCTTGCATTCAACTACCAGCCTAATGCATACTGAAATAAGCAGGAGATGGACACCTAGCCCCTGGTCACTTGTAAGGGTCCTGGCCAATGACTCAAGAGTACAAAGGGATGTTTATTAATCCCTCCCAATCCTGCATTGCTTACAGCAAGAATTCAAGGACCCCATTGTGTACCTTTATTTTTCAGTATGAGTGTTCCTACTTGTTCCTTGCCCATTGTATTGGATCTGGCTGAGATGGAGTTAATCTTCCCTATAGCAGCCCTCATAGTGCTGTGCTTTGTATTGGTGGCTAGAAAGGTGTTGAGAACACACCCCTGTTTTGGCTACTGCTGAGCAGCGCTCGCACAGCAACAAGACTCTCTCTCCAATATCCCCCCTCAGCAGCAGGCTGAGAGTGGGCAAGATCTGAGAAGACGGCATAGCCAGGAGAGCTGACCCAGACTGACCAAAGGGATATTCCACATCATGTGATGTCTGCTCAACAATAAAAACTAAGAGAAAGGAGGAGGAGGGACATTCATTATTACAACATTTGTCTTCTGGAGCAACCGCTATGCATACTGAAGCCCTACTTCCTGGGAAGTGGCTGGACATTGCCTGCTGATGGGAAGTAGAGAATAAACATTTTGTTTTCTTCTGCTTCTGCAAGTGGCCTTTGCTTTTGCTTTATTAAACTGCCTTTATCTTGACCCACAATTTTTTTTTTCATCTTACTTTCTCCCTCCCCATCCTGCTGAGGAGGGGAGTGACAGAGAAGCTTGATGGGCACCTGGAGTCCAGCCAAGGTCAACCCACCACAATCAGTTTTCTTTTGTCCTTTAAGATTATTTGCTTTGGAAACCAAAGAACTGACATTAAAACTCTCAATTTTTTTTAGTTTCTGAGAGCATTTTGACACTTAATCAAGTCTTACTGCTTCCAGCTCCCTTTATTATGATAATGTGTTATACCAAATTGAAGATGGCAAGAAGAAAATTACTTGGATGATGTCTTAACACATTAAACTAAGGCCTGCTCTCACTGAAGCCCATAGCAACACTTCAATTATTTGCTTAATGTTGGTGTGGTATTCTCAGCCATGTCATACAGCAAAGAAAAGACACAGAGCTAAATATATTAAAATGTTAGCAGTATTAGGAACTTGAATTCCTTGATGCTATGGTGCTCTAATTCAATATTTGACACCTTGTTAAAATTGAGTTTTCTTGTCTATTCCTAAACAGTTATTCCTGTGTCAACTTCTATTGACCTGAACATTTAGTCGTGACTTTTTGTTTTAAAATAATCCCATTTTCACACTTCTCTTTCACTGGACTAGTGAATAAAGGAGAACTTTTTAACCTGTCTAATCCTTCCTCTGGCAATGCTATGTTTCTGTAATCACCTTAGAGGGCAATATTTATTTCAGTGCAGATGCTCACTGGTTAAACTTTCTTCTAGAATTTTGTGTTTTCAGTTCCAACTGAATGTTTGTCTTCGAAGGCGTACAGTCACTTTGATTTTAATAGGTAAGTCAAATAAAAGAGAATTTGTTTCTTCTTACCTCATAGGAAAACAAATTAAGAAAACTCTTTCTATGAGTATTTTATAATTTTTATTACTTAAAATTCAAGTTGCCCATCTCCTAGTGCATTAACCAGTGACAACTTTGTAGTCATAATTTAAACCAGTTCTGGTCTGGAATGCATAAGCTATCTTTATCACTGAATCTAACTAGCAACATCACTGTAATTAAGCAAGGACATGAGAAACAAGCCAAAATCCCGAGTTGTTTCTGGAGACAAACCTTCTTCTATTATTAGTGTTGAACAATTATATACGAATTATTATAATATTGAAATGCTATGTAAGATTTTTGCATCATCAGTGTGGTAATCAATATAACTAAAATAAATCTAAATATGGGGCTATTCAGTATGCTGGCATTAAATCTTAGCAGTATTAGCTAATTTCTTTGTATAGCTCTATTTATATTCATATTAATATTATAATAACATTTAATTTGTTAACAACAAGCACCGTTTCTGTGACTCAGATGCTTTTGTGGTGTATGATTTTTAGCATCTCACATTGTAGCGGGTCAGCATTTACAATTTTCCCCCAAACATGTTACTTTTGATAGATTCTACCTTCGTGCTAAATGGGCTTCGAACCATATAATAAAAATAGGACTCAGGGCCATCTGGGGCTTTCAACTTTTTTTTCTTACACTCACTTTAGCAAGTCATGCAACTCTCTTATGCTTGATTGAGTACTTCACCAAAATCAGGGGGAGAATTTGATTCTTGTGTAAGCATACTAAGCTCTCTTTACACCAGCTCACTCAGTTACAAATAATCACAGAGCTTCAGACTCCGAAGAGGTATATTATGGGCCTGGGACATACACCAAAGCGGATAGAAATCTGGCTAATCTGCTACTGGTATCCAAGCTGGCTGGTTTGATGCCAAGTCAGGTTTATGCTCATGAGATATATAATTTGAATTGCAGAAGTCCCTGGCTTGTCATGACACAAAGAGTCTCAAAACTGGAGTAACAAGGATACCACATGTGGGTCGGACCCTGGGAGTAGAAGTCTCTTTCCAGAGGCTCTTTGGGGCTTTCCTGGCTCCTGGGCTCTGCTGGAGTCCCTCAGAGTTAACAGCTCAAGGCTTCCAGATGGCATTTGTTAGGTCATGGTCCTGCATGTATGAGAACTGGATCTACCCCACACAGCAATGCACTTTTGGTTTGGATCATACATGGGCAAATGTCCTGCCCATATAGGATTTGTGCTGGCTATGCACTTTTACACTGGTTTTATGCCAATTAGAAGAGAAAAAAACCTGCTCTGGCATAAAGTTAGAGAGATGCAGACAGATAATACTTGATCTGGCAGGCAGCCTGGCAATATGAAGTTAGCTTATTAATATTTTAAAATAAACTTGAGTCAGCAAAGTAAGGACATACCATGTCAGTGCCTTTCATCCTATGCCTGCCATGTTTTTGATTTCGCAGCAGGATAGGTATGTCATTACGGTGGATATAAAGGGCAGTGAGGACCATACGCATACGGTTCAGAAGTAAGTCAGAGGCTATAAGTTTTCCGTAACTGATTGTCCCAAGTCTGTCACTAATACAAGTCTTTGTAGGAGGCAGACTCTCGAGGTGTCTTTCCAGAGACTTTCATGGACACACAATGGAATTGCTGAGCTCAGTATGACTGCTTTGTCCTTCTACTTGTACCAAATCAAAGTTTCCATTGTTTTCTTTTTCATTACTGTAGTACAAGGAGTGAATGTTATTTTTAAAGTCCTAATCTCCACTAAAATGCAATTTTCTTCCTGCAAGGACAAACCTTGTTACTGATGCTACTGTTTCACACTGAATGAGACACACATAATGTTTTTATTTACTGTCTTTATGGTCCAACATTTTTAATCACCCTCCTGAATTCTAATGCTGATAATTCTTAATACAGAATATTTGCACACACAGACAGATAAGAAGACGCAGACGTATGTATGCTTTCAAATGATTTAATCATAAAGTGACTGTTGACTTTGTTGTTTGTTTGCTTGGCTTTTAAAGATTTAAAGTCTATTCCAAGGTGCAGAGCTTTGCCAAGTTACAACTTTCACAATAGGGAGAATCTGCGATCGTGTTAAAAGTTTTTTAATTCTTTAATATTACAATCTCTTTCTACGAACCTCAATGCAATCTCTATCCCACATCCTTTAGCTGACAATTCTAGATGAAGATGTTTTCAATTCAAAATGTCTCGTAAGGTAGGTGCTAGGCACCTGACCTGAATTTTTCAGTTAATTAATGTTTAAAGTCACTTGCTAGGAGAGGGCAATCTAATAGAGGCAAGGTATGTCCATTTATAAAACAAGCAAGAAAAGGGAGTGTGCAAATTAATTATTAGTCTTTCGAACCTTTGTGAATAGCTATTTTTACTGTGCCGTTAAAATTTATGTAGTTATCTTACTTTTCCACGTGTAAGCTCTTTATTAGGGAACTGGGAGGGGAAGAGAAAAAAAAATACTGAGGTGTTTGTCTTCCAGCAATTCAAATCTCTCTGACTTTGCTGATACCACAAAATGTCAACATGTTCTAAAAATGGTCTGCTATTAATATATTATATGATGTACATACAAGTCCATTAGACTCTCGTTGGATTCTGGAATGAACATAGAAAGGAGTTTCTCTTTAGACTTTTGTTAGGGCCTCCTTCATTTCAAGTTCTCATCCAGCTACATTATATTCATAGAAACTTAGAAAAACAGGGCTGAAAGAGACCCCAAATGATTAGCTGGGCAGTGGATGGTCCAAGGCAGACTCTATTACACCTAGGTCAGTCCTGAACAGGTGTTTTGTATAAGCTGTGGTGAAGATCTCCAATGATGAAGACTCCAAAGCCTCCCTAGGCTATCTGTTAAGGTTGCTAGAAAGAGTTCAAGTGAATTTCAAACTAATCCAGATGTTGTGAAATTGGGTCTGGACTGAAATCTCCAGAGTGTTTCAGTTTGGAAGAACAACCAGCTGTGTCAGGGCTCTGCAGAACGTTCTCCCCTCTGCTCTCAGATGACATACATGCAATGCTGACAGATATTCATGTTCCCAGCCATGAAAGCATTCTCATTCTCCCCTACTTTTACGAACACAGCCTCTCTCTTGTTTCTACCATACCCAGAATAAAGCTTCTCCTCCTCTATCTAATGATCTTCCCTTTGGATCCATCACAAATAGCTGGGAGGAGAACATACAATTACATCCCATAATCTTATGTCAGGCTGCCAGGCGTTGCTTTGTGCATGAAAAACAGAATGAGTCATAAGAAAAGGGAAAGCCACAGAGGATCCAACAGATACTTATCCTTTTTTTTCTGCACTTTCGTAAAAAACTTCGAAAGCTGGAGAGGAAGATCTTCCTCATTCAGCTACAGTCCTGTACGTCATGAGCTGTGACCACAAAGCTGCATGTGTGTTACCAACCAAGAGCTTCGGTTCCTTCCAAACCTCTGTTGACATGGCTGCCTCCTGAACAGCTCAACTAGCAAGCCTCCTTCAACAGAATACAAATAAAATAAAGACACCTAACATGTGCATGCCCTGGCAATGAGGCCGACTGTCATGGAGCAACCTGTGTTCATTCTACTAACTATCTTAATTTTCAGAGCAGAAGTGTATGCAAAGCATCTGGGAATGATCAGTGAACGGTATTCCCTAGTCATCCTGGGGAGAAGTTTGGAAGATAATTGTGATCAGGACTGTTCTGAATATGTAGCAGCGTAGCATATGGGTACTAATGCCTGGAGCGCTCCTGGAGAAGGCATACGTTACTCCCACAGGTATGAAAACATTTACCTTGCTTCATCTGAGCCCACACTTCCTAGCTGTACCTTATGGCTGCCCTAATCAGCTGGTATAGGCATTGGAAAAATTAGAGAGAGAGAGAGAGGGAGATCATATTTTCTTTTCCAGAACTGGAGCTGAATTATAATAAAAGTAATTTAGAAATTCTTGTGGTTTGCCTGAGTTAGAGCTGACTCTCCAGGCTAAGATACAAATGACAGCCAGTACTTCTGATTCACATCAGTGCTGTGAACTGGGAAAATCTGCAGCCCCAACTCTTGTAATCCAGGGATAAACTTCCTCCAGATTTTTGGACAGTTAAGACTTGAAGTTGTGGCTTGGGATTTTCTGTTGGCCCAGTTTATTAGGCAAGTGAGATAATTCAGTTTTAACATCTTTTCTCCTCAGGGTCCTCTGCAGGTCATCAGAACACTGCATAGCCCCAGTAATGAAGCATACCTCTCAGTTTTTTCCCCCCCTCTCTGAAATGCAGCAGTCTTCCAGCTGGACATCCAGCACCTACCGATACCAGTTCACGTTGCTTGTGCCCAGTGCTCCCCCAGGAGCTGGCTGTAAAGTTGATTTTTTGTAAGTTGAGCTCTGATTGAGGAGAAGCAGGGAGCAGCTAATGAATTGAGCCAGGTACAACACCCCTTTCTCCTGCCTCTCCTCATTCAGTCATTTTAATCAGTTATACCAGGGAGAAGGAATGCTCCTTATATATTGTGCACATAAATGTTAAATAGCAAAGTTTAAGGTCAAGTAGGCCCATGTGTCCACAAAACCATCAACCTTTTATTACTGATTTTGATATTTGAGATCTTCTATTGTACAGGGAAAAAAAAAAAAAAAGGAAGATAGTATTTAAATTATTAAAACCCTTGACTGAGGTTTTCAAAAGAATGTGCTCTGAGGCAGGAGAAACCCAGGAGCTGTATTCACTTTAAATAATTCCAGTATTCCAATTAGGAAAGCTGTGAGCTTTTTGTTTCTTAGCTGCCTGAAGACATGGCAGAGTTTAGGAGGCTTTTTAAAAATACCTATAATTCTGATTAAAGGCTTTTATATTTACTCCTAAGGCAACCTCTACTAAATATAGTTGTTTGCAGTTATCTTTGGTAGCAAGAGATGATAAGAAAGCAATGAGGGCTGTTCAGTAAGGCCAACAGGCAACCTGGTAGAGAGAGACTGTATGAAACCATTAGCAATGGCTGCGCAGGAAAAACAAGTGCTCCAGAAAGGCCCCGAGGAGCAATTCCCTGGGGTGTGCTGCCTCGTCCTCAGAGCAGGAATAATGCAATTTCTCGGGAAAAGGAAACTGCATAAGGGTGAGAATAAGCAACAACATGCATTATGGCAGAGATATTATTTCCTTAACAATCCTGTGGTTAAAAAAAATAAACAATTTGCATTGATTAGGAATTTTATAGATTAGTATATTTTCCCTGTCTCAAAAGAATTTACATATATGTTTTGTGGGAGAAAGAGTGTGGCTTTTTAAGTGCTTCTAGAATCTGATGAGACTTCAGTTCTGATTGGAGGCTTTGAGTATTATAAAAATACTATTAATTATTTTTCTGTTATCATTATTACTATTGCTGTTGTTTTATTATATTACTGCATATCACTACACATTTTTGGGCATTACTGTTGCAAAACGTCATTATAGCATAAGTATCAGCAACAACAAATAGTAATAATATGGACTAAATTAATATTAATACGAACATTAACACTGATATTAATAAAATGCTCCAAGTGTGAAATAACAACCAGATTGTCATCAATAAGAAAATGCTCTATATGCCAGAATTTCATCCTCAGAGTTGTGAATCAGAGTAACAAGATTTCTAAAGCTGACAAACTTCAAGCCAGTTTTTGAGAAATACAATTTTAAGTTTACAAAGCCCCAGTCAAAATATTCTGATGTGGTATATTTTAGCAGATAATATGCAGATGTCACCCTACAAATTACTTTTAAGAAAGAAATAAGTCTCAGTGATCAATGATAGGGCACTTTTTCTTCAGATCTGTTTTAAGAGTCAGAGTTTTGTTTTTTAAACAAAGATCTATTCTTCAATGTTGCTCTCAGAGCTTAAGTGCAAAATTTTGTTTCCATTTATGATGAAATCAGTCATGCAAGGAAATTTTATATTTTCAATTATTTCCCTATTAAAAGATTTTGTCAGGGAATTTATATAGGTTTTTAGTCTATGAATATTTTTTCAAAAATAGTTAATTAAAAAATGTGTGTACTGATATTTTTTGGTTGCAAACATCTATGCATCAGGTATAGTTTTTGTTTGAAAATAACTGGCAATTTGGTTAAGTGAATCAAACTAGGAAAGTCTTCAATATTCAGAATTTTAGGAGTACAGGATACTTTAGGTGCCAAAAAATCTGATATGTAAAAATATGTTCCTACACAGTCCCTTTGTGCCATAGCTGATTGTTGTCATTCTGTGGCTTCACTTTAAATACCGTGTCCAGCAGAGCACATGGATTTCTGCTAGCTCTCATGGAACAGAACTCTTCCATCAACATCTTTGTTCTTGACATAACAACTGCTAAATATCAGTAGGCTTAATCATTTCAACTGCTACACTTTTGTACATGGTGGGCAATGCAGGTACACTTATAAGGAATGTGTTCCTTCTGGTAGAATGTACGGCCTTAATCTTGCCTCATTAAAGTGAGTGGCAATTCTGTTGATGATTTTGCGAGGAATGGATTCTGGCAATCAACAATCAGGAGAGAAACAAACATTCATACCACTGAGATGTTAATGCTTTGATTTTCTATCAAAATGTCATTTGGCTGGCTCTGCTTAAGAAAAACACTTAAACATATTTAACTTTAACTATGTATTTGGGTTCCATTGATTTTTAATGGTATTCAATCACATGCTTTAAAAATTTAGGAATGATAGTCTGTAACAGGAATCATAAATGCAAAAATTAGTTGAACAACTGAAAAATGAATAAATAGCTATGCCTGTATGAGGTAAAAGTAAGCAGTTCTCTAACCTGCATTTATGTCCTTCCAGCATTATCAATACCT
>WHYT01017783.1:441422-456073 GCA_009806455.1 Tetrax tetrax | reverse complement strand
GTTGGTGAGCACGAGGTCCAGCATGGCACCCCTCCTTGTCGGCTCCTCTAGCGCCTGCAGGAGGAAGTTATCATCCACGCATTCCAGGAACCTCCTGGACTGCCTGTGCCCTGCCGTGTTGTCTCTGTTAAGAAAAACACTTAAACATATTTAACTTTAACTATGTATTTGGGTTCCATTGATTTTTAATGGTATTCAATCACATGCTTTAAAAATTTAGGAATGATAGTCTGTAACAGGAATCATAAATGCAAAAATTAGTTGAACAACTGAAAAATGAATAAATAGCTATGCCTGTATGAGGTAAAAGTAAGCAGTTCTCTAACCTGCATTTATGTCCTTCCAGCATTATCAATACCTTGCTTACCTAAGTATGGGTTCTTTTCTATATCATAAAAAAAATCAAAATTAAATTTACTGAGGCAAGAAATTTAAAGAAGAGTGATTTTCATTAGATATAACTTCTCTGCATGGTTGGATCAGCATCTGATATATTTACATACTACAGGTTTTTCCTCTGCGCAGAAGGTCTAATACAAGAAAACAACTTGTTATTTTGCTGCATGCTGAAGCTTTCAATTTATTAAAATGTGAGTTCTTTAGGATGTTGAATTTAATATATGCTTTAGTAAATAATGAGAATGCGTGTGAAAGTATGCATGTGCTACACAGTCATATCTACTATTCAAAATACCATCTTTTAATGTATTAAATATAAGCATATCAGCGTAATTATTCCTGTTTATTTCAGTTTTAATGAGGAAACAAACACAATAATACTTTGAAAGAAAGAAGGCTGACAGGTGTACTAACAAATGGGCTTATAGAGAAACAGATGCAATTCAATTTTCAGCAGGGAGTTGGAATAATAAAAATAACTTGAAATTAAGAAATTCATACTAAAGACTAAACATTCTTAAGCAATACTCAAATATCTTAAAACATGTCCTTCATCTGTCTGAGACCATTAAGAATAGCTACAGCACTAAATATTTTATGGGGTTTTCTTGTGTCATTCTCAGTAACTATTAAATATGCTGTTTAAAAGGAAAATGCCCTCTGTAGCACAGTAGCCAGCCAAACAGTGTTGAAAGGCAAGTGAGAACAGTTCTTCCCACCTACACAAAGAGTGATATTTCATGTGCAATCACCAATTTGTGATATACTCAGCCTATAGCCAGGACATAGGATATTCCAGCTCTTTCACTTAGTGGTTTTTCAAGACCGCAGGTAAGATTTGGATTGAACACACAAGTCCTGCAATGTTGGAGACAGGCTGTAAATAGAAAGGGAAGGTGTTGCAGCTTTAGCTCACAGGACAGGAACCTGTTACCACTTAGGTACATCCCTGGGCTGTCCTGCAAATACAGACTGAGCATGACACCTATCAAATCTCCCAAGTTTTTACCTAGTCCCGTAGTTAGACATGCATTAAAGAGGCATTTGATCTCTGTTTGTTTGACAAAATAGGTCAGCATAGATCTTCGAAGACAGATGAGTACAGAAGATGTTTCCTCACCAAAGAATGTAAATACATTAAATTATTGGAAGCATAATCAGGAAAGTTGTAGACGTGCATTTAAATAGTTCACTTCAGTCCTTTTTCTCATTAACAGGAACTTGATAGATTGGATCTCTGTACCTTCATTTGTTATGTTCAGTAAAAGAAAAAGGACAAAGAAACTCACTTTTTATGTAAAAAGTCAAAGTTTTCAGCCAGATATTTTCACTTGTGTCCTCTAATGCCCAACTCTGGATGCATAGAAAGAATGTGAGCACGCAGATAAAACTTTTTTTTTTTTTGCAAAAGTCAAAAATATATGTGTCATTTGAAGATCAGCCAAAGTTGTTCTCTGCTGTTTAATGTATTTATCATACGTATTTTTCTTCTATTTACTATGGCTTCTTAGGGAGTCAGGAATTTAAAAAAAATTAAAGGGCCATGTTCTAGAAAGAGTATAGTGAGTAAATGGTGTATTTATTTAAAGAGAACCAAAGCATTCACAGTGTCTGCAGCTTGAAAGGACCTTTGGCGACCTCAGTAATTTCTCAGTCAGACATTTGCTATGACCCTTAAACACTAAAAGGTTGTCTTGGGAGAAAACAGAACACTTCAGACTCCAAGGAAAGATTTTGTTTACTTTTTCTTAAATGGCCTTTTAAATCTAAGTTCTAAAAGCAAGAAAACTTACGTGATTGTGCTTGAAGCCTGTGTACCTGTCCACATATTCACTCCTCTGAACAGCCAACATTCCATACTTTAATCCACCTAATAATTTAAACCAAATTTGACAGAGCAACAAAGCCATGAAAATAGGTAGTAAAAGGGAGTGATCTTGTTGATTGTAGTTGATTATGGAGCTGTTGTGTCAGTTAATTTTATTAGACACTAGAGAATCAAGACTGGTTAGGTGACCTTATAAATATTCTGCTCACAGGTGAAGCTTCAGCTGGAGTTTGCAATCAACCAGGGACAGCTGTGGTTTCCATGTTTCCATTGACAGTTTGTTTTTTCCTCTGCATTGCCTTACCTCTCCTGGTGGCCACTACTGTCACACCAGGGTCTTTGCTCATTCCCGGTCATCTACTTTATCCACTACTCAGTATCAACAGCTCTAGAGTCATGGTCTCCCACCGTTCAAGAACTGCAGCAGCTTCAGTCATGCAGCTTGTTCCAGGTATCCTTATGGAAACAAGGTGGCAAGTAGCAAGAATAGCAACTAAGTACCACATAACCAAGGGGATGAGGCCATTCAATAGCCCAATGACCGTTATTCATGACTCTCTTATACACTTGTCAGCTCTTTAGACACCATACTAGGTGTTTTTCTATTGTGTGCAGTATTGTTGAACTAACCTATCATTATTGCAGATTAATTCACTGAAGTATTAGTCACTACCAGTGTTATACCTTTGATTCATGCATTCGATCATACATAGCTCAAATGTTTAGAGATTTCCTAATCTGTTTTCTGCATCTTCACTCACTTCTATGATTCCTTTAAATCAGGAACCAAATGGGCAAATCACAGTGATCCTGTTTAGACACAAGAATTGTTCAGCTACCTACTTCAGTCATCTTCTTTACATCTCACCACTTTGGCTGCGCCACACAGAAACTTAGGATTCTTGTTTTCATCTTCATATAATCTCCTTTGAGCATAATTCTTGATCAGATTTTTTAATATTTCGCTCTATCCTAACTATATATGCCATATAGGTATGCTTAGTAATTTTAAAATTTTAAAATCAGGGAGTGTAATAATCTTCCACATCTGTGCTGAGATGATTGTAGCACTGTATATGGTGTTTATACACACCAGTTTGGCAGGTGACGCTAAATTTAAGAAGACATATCATGATTAAATTTAGGCTCAAGCATGAAAACTTTAAGGCAGTGAGGAAAAAAATTTCAACTTATGTTGAAAGTTAAATGAAACAGTTGGATGAAATTTAACTCCTGCCATGCCTTCAATATGCCTTCCAAAAGGTTTCAGACATTTTTCTGATGTATTTCATGAGAGATCCATCAAGTGACTATAACTTATTATCAACAAGGACTCGCAAATGTCTTATGAAATCAATGGGAAGATGGCTGAAGACCGATTAGATGAAATCACAGAGACGTGGAGCCTGGTAACATTGCTTCCATACAGCTATCTACAATTCCGTTGTGATCTGCAAGGTCATTAATCAATATGGAGCTATTTTCTAGCATCAGACAACTCAGTTCTTTCTGATATTTTTAGGTGGCAGCCTCCTCTCTTGCAGTTCAATAGAGGGAAATACGATACGGTTTCCCACAGCGTCCTCCTGGAGAATCTGATGTGTCATGGTCTAGACAAGTGGGCCGTGCAGTGGGTGGGGAACTGGCTGACTGGCCACACAGAGCGTGGTGGTAAATAGCTCCTTTTGAAACTGGCACTCTGTCACAAGCTGGGTCCCCCAGGGACTGATAGTGGGCCCAACACTATTGTAAGTGTTCTGGATGATGGGATCAAGTGTACTCTGATGAATTTTGCCTATGATACCAAACTGAGTGGGAAGTGGACACTTCTGAAGGGAGAGTGACCCTGCAAGAAGACCTGGAAGACTGGACTAACAAGAACCTTATGAAGTTCAACAAGGACAAGTGTGAGTCTTGCACTTGGGAAAACATAATCCAGGAGTGCAGCACAGGCTGGGATCTACTCAGCTGAGGAACAGCTCTGTGGAAAGGGAACTGGGGGTTGTGGTGAACAATAAGTTCAATATGAGTCAACAGTGAGCTGCTGCACCAAAGAAAGCCAACAGGATGCCGGGTTGCATCAGCAAGGGCTTCACCAGCAGAGATAAAGCAGTCACTAACCGACGCTACTCAGCGCTTGTCAGGCTACACATAGAATACTGTGGTGTTCAGTTTTGGTCTCTGCTATACAAAAAGATGTGGACAGGCTGGAGAGGGTCCAGAGAAGGGCCACAAAGATGATCGAAGGATTGATAAGCCTGCCATATGAGGAAAGGCTGAGACAATTGGGTTTGTTAAGCCTTAAGAAAAGAAGGCTTACAGAAGACCTTTTCACCGTATTCCAGTATTTAAAGGGTGGCTACAGAGAAGATGGAGACTCCTTCTTTACAAGGAGTCACATGAATGAGGCCAGGGTTTAATGGGTACAAGTTACTCTTGGGGACATTCCAATTGGACAGAAGAAGAAAAATTTTCACAATGAGAACAATCAGCCATTTGAATAATGTCCCCAAGGAAATGGTGGATTCCTCAACACTGGACACTTTCAAGATTCGACTGGACAGGGTGCTGGGCCATCTTGTCTAGACCATGCTTTTGCCAAGAAAGGTTGGGCCAGGTGAACCTTGAGGTCCTTTCCAACCTGGTATTCTATGATTCTATAAATCTATGAAATTGTAAGATAAATACAGGTGACTGATACTGTAGAGAGCTAGAACTCTTGTATGGGAAGTGAAGCAGAAGAAAAACACAGAAATGGAGGTTACATTTGGATCACTTTTGCAGTATATGCATAACAAATATCCAATAAATATAAAAATATTTTAATTATATAAATTATTATAAGTGTATATATAAATGTTTCCTTTATAAGCACTTGAAGGTATTTCCAACCACTGTCAATCAAAGACTTTTCAAGGAATGTAAATTAAACAAATGGGCAGGTGTGCCATCCTGTAACACACAATATGACACCTTTGTATGACACAAGTTCTCATTGAAACTAATGCTTAAAAATGTCTATTGATATTATTAAGAGCTGCAGTTCTTTTCATTGCCAAGACCATGTCACAGTAGTGATCTGCAGAACTTTACTACTGTATATTTCACGAGGCAACACCACATAATTCAAGCATAAGGAAATGGTAGTTTCTTCCCATCTTTCAGTGAAGAGGGCACAGTTCAATACCATGGTAATGCTTCATATCATAAAAACATCACTACAGTGGTAAAAAATACTATCCTCATCTTTTTTGTCTGCTTTTCCCTGTTCTAGACATGCTATCAATCCAAAATAAAGAGTTAATTGTGTTGTGAGTTATGACTGAAGGCATGCAACCAAGAAAAGTTTTGAATCCATAATACGATACAAGGGCATGGACATACTCCTAAACCTTTGGAGGATGTCAAGGAACAGAAAGAATTCCTCATTGTAGCATTAATTTTTCAGCATACTTACGTGTGGCAAATCTCATCTCTTGCAACAGAGGCATCCATTGCATGGAAGCAAGTTTCTTCTCCGTTTAAATGAATACTAAAATCACAGCTACTGATTGTTTTTTGTAAGAGAAGAAGGAGGAAGGTAGGCAGTGGATTAACTCTCCGGCTGCAGCTCTCCTGCTTGATCAATGATAAAAAAACCTGAACCTCATTTTTTTTTTTATTTTCCAGATCAATATCCTTGCCATCAGGCTACAAAATTATCCACTTTAAGTTCATTGAGTGTGCCTACAGGGTCTTTGTAGACTATGAAGAATGAACCTTGGTACCTAAGCCACCTGGTGCGGATGTGCCCACATTCTTACTCTTCAAAGCCAGCACCTCCTGGAGAAGGCTGACTTCAGACATATTCCCTGTGGACCCAGAAGAAAACTAACCTGTATTAGGAGGGAACTAATTCACTCCACAGGAGAGACCATGAATAAACTATTTTAAGTGCAGCATGGATGACCAGGAAATTAGCAATTATGCAACAAAACGAATATAAAAGTGAAATGACAAAGTAGAGACATTTAGTGGATTTTTATACCAAGTAACAGCTTTAACAACTGAGAATGTAAGGACCTCCTCAAATTCCCCTAGTTCTTTGTTTAGATCGGTCACCTAATGTTTAGGGACAAGTCTCTTCCTCAAAACTGGACAAGCAGCAAATACAAACTCACATCTCAAAGATCAGTCATGAGTGGATATTGTGGCGTACCATTTTGTGCTTCTCTGCAATGCATAGCCCAGGATTTACACACTTAAATCTTAAGATACTTTGAAATTATATTCCCCTTGCATAAAAAGGCACCTGCCTGATCAGGTATAAGCATTTTTAAACAGAAAGACAGGAGTTGTAATAGTCAGTGATGCAAAAGAACCTGTGTGGATTTTGCCCAAGGCAATATCTTTGACCTAGATTTGTTGCCTTTGGTTTTTAGACAAATTATAATTTAAAATTCATTAGCTCTTGCATGCTGAGTTGTTGGCTCGGGACAGTATCACCTATAAATAACTTCAGATAAATAAGCACAACCGAATAGGAGCAACTGTGGTCAAAATGGAAATGGCGTATGTTTGAACTGCAGAAATAAATAAAATGAGGTATCTACCTAGTAGGTCTGCTGTGGGAATTTAATAGCTTGCAATGACTGATGCCATGACAGACCTGAGCTGACAATTTTCTGTCAGGGAGATATTAGTCTGTGTTAAATTATTCCAAACTAATAAGCACATTAATATTGTGTAGCTCGTTTAGCTATGTCTACAGGTTAACAGAAAAAGGAAAGAAAACAGAAAATTATTAAAAGGTGAAGGCAAAACAGTCACCCAAGTACTTCCATTCAATTGGAAGAATACCATCTTCAGTTCATTTTTACTTTAGAAAATAATCCCTATAATCAGTAATTTAAAAGGCAACCTCCTTTGTGTTTCCTTGGCACCATACCTTTGGAGCTTTGAGGTCAAGGAGGTAAACAGCTGTGGCAAATGAATCCAGGCAACTCGCTGGGTAGCTCATCATGGGGAAGAAATGGGTTGTGGCAAGGCATCTGTAAAATTTCCCTGAGGCCATCGTGATACAGTAGCTTAAAAATGACATATAGTTTTGTAGCCTCTGAGTGACCGTTTAGATTAGGTTAACAGAAAGATCGTCCTTTGTAACAATGCGAACAACAAATGGCAACCGAAAAATATTGATGCTTCAGCAGAAACACACTTACTTAAATTGCATTTGGTGACCCCCCACAGAGAGGAGAGAAAACCTTTTAGCACTCTTAAAAGCGAGAGACGAACAGCACTGGCTGGAGCCAAGTGTTTCAGAGGTGGTGGAGGCAAAGTGTGAAACACCCCTCACCAGTGCTCCCCATCCCCAACCTGTACCAGGCTTACTGCTGTGGGGCTGAGCAGGCTGCCAACCCTGCTGTTCCTTTGTCCTCAGGAAGATGATGGTTTTATGATGCAAATGAAGGTCGACCGAAAACCACTGCACTGATCTTGCTCCTGATCACCTGCACCACTTTTTCGTCCTCTGAGACCTGGATCTACTCGATGGCAAATATGTTCATTTTTACTATAGCTGCTCTCGGTGACTATGACAAGGCACCTGCTTCTCTGTGGAGATCTCCTGTATAAATCAGAATAGCCCAAGGAGATTAGAGGAGTCAAAGACAAAGAGGATGGAGTGCTTATTTCCAGCAAGGCCTTAAGATATCTCAAGTATAGCAACAATAGAATTACTCAGCTTATTCAGCCAGAAGTGTTCTCTTTCCTTCCCCAGAAATAAATCTTCATGGGTTGTGGGGCTGGACTAAGCAGAGAACCCTAATGGTAATGCAGATTGAATGGCACAATCTAGTGTTTTGCCCTTGCTGTGGTTTCGCCTGTTCACATCATAGACATGCAATATGTCTGGTTGTGACAGAAGTCCTTTACTGCATCTGTATGCAGCATTGCATCAGCAGGAGCTGCAAGCCTGTGCTGGCTGGAAAGGCTGTGCGCTGCAGCACCCAGCGCTGCCAGGGGCTGCAGCAGGGGCTTGCTGGGTAATGCCCCATCCCTGGAAACATTCAGGGCCAGGTTGGAGGAGGCTTTGAGCAAGCTGATGTGGCTGGAGATGTCTCTGCTCCTTGCAGGGGGGTTGGACTGAATGCCCTTTAAAGGTCCCTTCCAACACAAACTTCTATGGTGCTTTCTAAGATACTAGGAGAACTGGTCTCAAGGTGTGGTTGCAACAATCTGGACACTCTGCAAAGGGCTTTTGGTGCTGATGCTTCAGTACATGGAGAGGTTTTTACATCAGAACAATCCTGGTGTAATACTCCTACACTGTACACTCATATGACTGAGATCAGCCTCTGATTATAAACCCTGGGTACCAAAACATACTATCAGCATAAATGATAGCTGAAATGTAGTAAATTTTATCTTTAAGACAGGACCTTCAGCAGACTATAGATTATGTAATGTTCTAAAAGGAGTAAATGCCCCTGATGAATTTATATTGACTTGCTTGCTGACAGCTAAAGATTTTTTGCTACTTACCAGATGTTGCCTTTCAGCAATCTCCTATAGCAGACTGAAGAAAAGTTACTGTTAAATTTCGTATTAAAAATAAACATGGGAAGTAGAAAACAACTATACACAGAAAATGAGCGAAGAAAAAAAAATCAAGAATGTCTTTAGTTGATAGCTTTAAAGTCAGAAGAAGTACTTTGCCTAAATTACAATGATGCGTCATCCTGAGATCATGCAAGAGGCACACACTAAACAGAGAAATGTGTACAAGAGTTTTTTGATATATTTGTAAAACGAGGAGGAAACACTAACAGAGTTCCAGCTAAGGAACTACTGGTAATTACCTGGCATTGTCATCAAAATCCATATAAAAATACCCAGTAATGAGTTTACGGATCCTCAGGTTAGAAAACTCTTCAGCTTCAGAAACTGAGTGTGAAAGAGATCCATTATAGTTTTCAGTTATTCCAGTGTCACCTGAGCCAACTCTGAATAACTACATTTATTTGAACATGTACTATCAAAATTATGAAAGGTTTGTTGCGGTTACAGGGTTACTGTTTTGTTAATGAGGATAATTTGCCCTAGAAGCAAATGGAAGTGCAGAGTCTCCATCTTCACTGAACAATCAGTCTGCTTCTGGTATCCAAAACTGAAGCAGGACTTCTGCACTGGAGTAACTAGATGAAATTGTGCAGCCTCATTATGCAGGAGTTAGCCTTGTTTGTTGTCTTTCTGTCCTTACATCTTTATGTCACTGAATATTTAGCTTTAAGGAAAAAACATTCCTGTTTCCTATATGACATACGTTAAATTATTTAGCATATATATTATAGCATATATAAAAAAAAATTCAAACCTTGCCTCAAATTCATTTTTCTACTTAATTTGAATAAAGAAGCTTTCTCTAGAGGCAATCATAAATCTTCCCTCATAATGTCTTTCCTGAGCTAGTGATTGTTAGGAATGTGTAGAGATGGAATTAGCTTTACCATGACAGATGTAATCCTTCAATACTTTTAGGTTGACACTAATATCTGGTTCAGATGCCAGAATCAACAGAAAAGTTTTTCTCCTCCAAAAGGGCCAAAGGCTTGAGAGCCTGCCAGTGCCTCGGGAGTAGAGCAGGTCAGGTATGAGCTGATGAAACAGACCCTGGTTTTTCAAATGCTACTCTGCTGAATGCAGACTATTTCATTTAAGATACTTCATATTTTAATCACGATATTCAAGATTAGTTCCAAGGGACTCCCATCTGTGGTTTCTGACAGGCCCACCCCAAGGTAGCCTTTTGCAGCTGGCTGCTGAAAGGAAGCAGAGAAGCCCACAGTAATGCTCTTTTTACCAGCCTCCAGGTTCTGATAGCTTTTGATTTGTGGCAAGCTGCTTTATTTTTGGCTTGGATATTGAGTTACTTTCAATTAAGACCCAAATCACATATGTGCATGGTAATCTAGTGAGCTGGAAGTGCTTATTGGCTTCTTTAACTCACCTTTTACTCACTGAACTCAAGCTCTGGTTAAACAGGGGTCACTTTGAGGTGTACAGAGGACAGCACAAAAAATTTAAGAAATCCAGGTCACAAGAAAAAAAGAGATGGAAAATAGAATGAAAGAAGATGTCAAGAGAAAATAAAACAAACAGAAGGGAAGAATAAGAAATTTTAAGAATTTTTAAGCAGTAACATTGTGAACATTGTGATTGACAGTAAAACAAATATTATTCTGTAAATAGGGAGTGGTGCATTGGAAGCAGATAGAGGTAGATTTTGGGTATGCTTTCACTTGGCTGGCTACCTGCTGGCAGGTTCAATATAAATCCACACTTTTGCATTCCTATATATGATTTGCAGTGTTCAAATCTCTATAGTTTCTTCTGAGTGCAGTTGCCTCCGAGTGTAGTTGCCAGGTGTGGATATATATGCAAATTGTGATTTATGCTGCAGTGGTACTCCAGGAGGAAGAAGGTATCCAAAGCTAAGTCGTCAAACCTCAAAGAGTTAACAATAACTTTATTTCTTTCCTTTTATTGACTAAAAAATGAAAGTTAAGAAAAGCCAAGCCCTGCAGGCAGTGGAACCTTCAGGATCTGAACATACACAGTGCTGCCTTGTGCAGGATGAGGACAGCATGAAACAGGCAGTGAGAAGGCACAAACTGCCCCTATTCATCTGAGACCAGACTCCAACGGAGTAAATGCTAATATTGTTAACCCTTTCAACACCAAGCGTAGACATCAAGAAAAGCATGCTCTTCACGCTCTGTATATCAGAAGAGAGTTACCCCTTGAACAGGACTGCGTGTCTGGGGAAAAAAAGTCAAATACTCTCTCTGAGGTTTTGGGGCTCCGTTACCAGGATCACCGGCTCCACCCTCAGCAGCAGGGTGGAGGAACATAATAGAGTCAAGGATTCAGTGTCCTATCTGTTTTAACCCTGGAAAGCTAAGAAACATTACAACTAGAGAATTCTATCCTGAAAGGTAGAAGTCAATCTAATCCATATCTGAGCCTCTATTCCATTCTTCTCTCTTCTTTCTTTCTCTTCTGTTGTCAAAAGCCAAAGGAAAGTCTTCCTCCATCTAAACCAAGGATGTCTTAAGGAAGAATGGATAGTGTAAGACATTAGCTATCCATGAAACAATTTTAAAAACAGTGCTACGCAGACTTCTCAAACCTAGTTTTAGCATTTAACAGACTTGTCATCAACTACAGGGAGGCTGGCTGCAGATGTCCTGCAGCTTTGTTTCTTAGCATTGTCTATGAGATATCTGTGTCCTTTCGACTTGCAACTGCGGCTTCAAACAGCGCCATCCATATGTAGGTACATCTTATATTATAGATAGGTGAACAACTAGTGTTAACCTCCAGCTTGATCATACAAGCCTTAATCCTAGCTCATGATTGATATGTGTTAAAAGAAGACCTGAAGGAGAAATGGTTTACTCAGAGGTCACGAAGGCATCTAGTGATCTGCAAGAGGACTCTTTATAGGTGAAAATAGAGAATCTGCAGAGCAACACCATATGAAATAAAGATACCTGAGCCAGGACTATCTCAGGTAGGAATCTCCTATGTTTTGGCAAAGGGAGAGTCTGTTGGCAGAGCCTTGTGATTTGCATGTACATGAGCCAGCTTTAAGTCAGAAATTCACGCTGGAGTGCTGATACTCTGGCCATGGGTCTCATACAGATTGGTGAGATTTCTTTTCAGTTCTGGTAGCTTAGAGAAAGACAGACTGCAGCTTTCTTATTTGTAAATACTTTCCATAGGGAGAAGGACTGTTCACCTTCAAGTTTTCCAGTGGATACATTGTGCAAAATGAATGAGAATTACAAGCTCAATTTAAAAGAACTGATCATCAGAAAAAAAGGCAAAAGATTATTTTCCTTTGCTCAGAAGAGAGTTAGTAAATGGAATAAGACATTAAAAGGACTGATAGGGACAGCTAGTAGAAATTGTTTCAAAATAGAGGAAGGAAAGAATTTAGAAAAAAAAATGTGAAGTATAACTGCTGGCTACTGTTACAGATGGGACACTTTCTTTCTTAAGCTTTTGTGTTCCCTGTACAATATTAAGAAAACTAAATAGATGTTCTCTTCTAGTACACATGTATGTATTAAATCACATGAGAAGCACATCTTAGGGAAGAATTTAGTTCTCTGGTATAATAGCTAACAGGCTAAAATCTATTTTTTCACATAAATAGTTGTATTGTCTTCAGTAAGGATTACCACATGCATATCCAGCTGCTATTAGATAATTTTATTCCAGACTATATGTATTCTGGAATCCCTTGTGACAGTTATGAAATTCAAACACAAGCTATTGTTGAACTCTATGTATCTCCCATCTCTTTAAAAATATTAGGCTGTCAAGGCCATAATTATTTTAAAAATATGGTTCTCACTTTATATTACCATCCTAGCCTTCAAAGTTTATTCAAATCTAATTGCTTCAAGATCAAGTTAGTCATGACTATATTTCTAATGTGAGTATTTTGGCTTCTTTCTCAAAGAACAATGGCCTTCATTCACTCTGGCTATAAATGAAGATGCTTGATGTAAGTCAAGGATGGAATTATTCTAACTAGACAAAAGAATGAGAGCTTATGGGTTTTTTGCATTTTGCTTCAGAAAAACAAAACCAACCAAACAAACAAAACACTAACTTTGTAATCACACACAAATAAAGGATAAAAAATAAAAGCCAGGAATCAAAATAAAATCTTTCCCTTTAGCTATAACTTATCAATTATCTTAATTAATAATGCTGCCACAAGCACTTTTGTTAAACACTCTATACTGAAATTTCTGTAACTCTGACAGGCCAGATTTCTAGTAGAAGAACCCCACAAACATTTCAGTTAGGATAATGTCTTCTACTTTTTGGTAGTAAGAAGTTGTGATGCACAGGGACAGAAAAAGGCTGGGACAGCTCCAGACGTATGGGTCCTGGCACCCCAGGTAGGAGGACATAGAGAATGTGTCACCAGCAGGAGACATCAGCTCTCAGTGCTGTCATGGACATGTTGAAAATTCCAGGGAGTCTTTGTCCCCACTTTTGTTGGCTAAAAACATAAAAAAACCCTGAACCTACGAACTGTATCACAAGGAAAACAAGTAGCCTGGACTTCAGGGGTTATATGCAGTATGAGGTTAAACACAGCTTTCCTATTGTTGTTCAATGAACATAGATTCCTCAACACGAGTAAGTGCTTCTATAGCAGAGATTCCCAGGTGTCCTCGAGCATCTCAGTCCATGTCTTTTTCATTATTTCTTATTCACTGCAAAACATACCCAGCTTTTGAAAATTTGACATCTGCTAACCATAGCTGTTAAATGACTCCATCAAATACAAAACAGCAGTGAAAAAATACAGTTCCTGAAGCATGAGAAAGTGTATGTAGGATACCGTTAAGCTTTAATGATTCACATCATCTGCTCGCAGACTTTGGCTGAGCTTTTCAAGGAAAAGATGTGCTGCTTAGGGACATGGTTTAGTTGTGGAATTGGCAGTGTTAGGCTTACAGTTGGACTCGATGATCTCAAATGTCTTTTCCAACCTAAACAATTCTATGGTTCTATGAAAAAGAAAGATCGGAAAGCAGAAAAAGAGAACAAGAAAAAGGCATTATCACACAAAATGCCTCGTATAACTACTCCTAATCACATCACTCGGTGCTATTAGGAAAATGGACTTTATTTGTCACTTAGTATATTTCCAGCATGCAAAAGAAGGATGTTCTCAGGATGAAGACATAAGAACACAAGAAACCTGATTTCAGTCACCTGAAATAGACAATTTGCTCAGATAGGTGGGGAGTTTCCCATCCAGGAGACACAAAAATCCACAACTTTCTACCACAGGAGAACCAATAAGGCCATGGGTAGCACGTGTATTCCAAACTAGGCTTGGGTTCAAATGCCTGAAGTGCAGGCATTTCAAAACTGTTAATTTCTCACCTGAACACTTTACCAGCCAACCTGCTGGCTACTCTTGAATCAGTTTCTCTACTTCTCTGACAGCAGCTGTTCCCTGTAGAAACATTACCTGGACCACAGAGTGAACAAAAGAGATTGTTTCTACAGCACAGTGGCTTAGGTCAGCGGTGTTGGTACCGAGGCTGAGGTCTCTATTTCAACATTTAATTATCAAAAATGACGAATAACTCCAACAGGAGAGGTAAAAACCTTTCCACCAGCATATCTATTACTACAGTAGTTATGCCTTTCTGATGGGATGTTCAACCACTAAATTCAAATCTCAGCTACAAATTAAGCAGAGTAGGACTTTGAATCTAGTTCTTCCATAATAGAAATAACAGAACTTAAATTTTTTATTCATCAAAAGATGCACAAACATATGAATACTGATGCTGCTGTGCTAAGCCTGTATCTACTGGCAGTCTGCAGCCACCTTAGATGTGCT
>WHYT01017783.1:424707-441402 GCA_009806455.1 Tetrax tetrax | reverse complement strand
CAGGTAGGAGGACATAGAGAATGTGTCACCAGCAGGAGACATCAGCTCTCAGTGCTGTCATGGACATGTTGAAAATTCCAGGGAGTCTTTGTCCCCACTTTTGTTGGCTAAAAACATAAAAAAACCTGAACCTACGAACTGTATCACAAGGAAAACAAGTAGCCTGGACTTCAGGGGTTATATGCAGTATGTGGTTAAACACGGCTTTCCTATTGTTGTTCAATGAACATAGATTCCTCAACACGAGTAAGTGCTTCTATAGCAGAGATGCCCAGGTGTCCTCGAGCATCTCAGTCCATGTCTTTTTTATTATTTCTTATTCACTGCAAAACATACCCAGCTTTTGAAAATTTGACATCTGCTAACCATAGCTGTTAAATGACTCCATCAAATACAAAACAGCAGTGAAAAAATACAGTTCCTGAAGCATGAGAAAGTGTATGTAGGATACCGTTAAGCTTTAATGATTCACATCATCTGCTCGCAGACTTTGGCTGAGCTTTTCAAGGAAAAGATGTGCTGCTTAGGGACATGGTTTAGTTGTGGAATTGGCAGTGTTAGGCTTACAGTTGGACTCGATGATCTCAAATGTCTTTTCCAACCTAAACAATTCTATGGTTCTATGAAAAAGAAAGATCGGAAAGCAGAAAAAGAGAACAAGAAAAAGGCATTATCACACAAAATGCCTCGTATAACTACTCCTAATCACATCACTCGGTGCTATTAGGAAAATGGACTTTATTTGTCACTAAGTATATTTCCAGCATGCAAAAGAAGGATGTTCTCAGGACGAAGACATAAGAACACAAGACATGGAAGATCTATTTCAAGGTCGCAGTTTTCCTTTGTAATCTAGGCAAATAGTTAGGTCTAGGTGCTTATGGAGCTGAGGTGAGCCAGCTTCCTGTAGGCAGTTCACTTCATAGGTTCTCCCTTCCAGAATAAAGGTAATACACAACCTCACCCATGTGTGCTGCAGTCTTCCTGAGGCAGAGGGATTGCAGCCTAGAGTCTCAAAGGTGTGTATGTGGGTATCTGCCCAGAGGTGCCCTGCTTAACTTTCAGGAGTGCTGCCACACTGCCTGCAAAATATCCTTATCTGAAGAAAGACACTCAGAAACCAACAGGTGGAGAAGAAAGAGGTGGACAAGAAAGAAATGTAGATGAAAAAGGCATCAGATTTCCTTCTGCTTAAGCTCACCCGCTGTGACTACTTTCCCATTAGTCACCTGAAATAGACAATTTGCACAGATAGGTGGGGAGTTCCCCATCCAGGAGACACAAAAATCCACAACTTTCTACCACAGGAGAACCAATAAGGCCATGGGTAGCACGAGTATTCCAAACTAGGCTTGGGTTCAAATGCCTGAAGTGCAGGCATTTCAAAACTGTTAATTTCTCACCTGAACACTTTACCAGCCAACCTGCTGGCTACTCTTGAATCAGTTTCTCTACTTCTCTGACAGCAGCTGTTCCCTGTAGAAACATTACCTGGACCACAGAGTGAACAAAAGAGATTGTTTCTACAGCACAGTGGCTTAGGTCAGCGGTGTTGGTACCGAGGCTGAGGTCTCTACTTCAACATTTAATTATCAAAAATGACGAATAACTCCAACAGGAGAGGTAAAAACCTTTCCACCAGCATATCTATTACTACAGTAGTTATGCCTTTCTGATGGGATGTTCAACCACTAAATTCAAATCTCAGCTATAAATTAAGCAGAGTAGGACTTTGAATCTAGCTCTTCCATAATAGAAATAACAGAACTTAAATTTTTTATTCATCAAAAGATGCACAAACATATGAATACTGATGCTGCTGTGCTAAGCCTGTATCTACTGGCAGTCTGCAGCCACCTTAGATGTGCTCTCCATACACACACAAGACCAGCTAAGAAGGCAGACTTGTTTTGAGGAGATTTTGTCTTTAGTCTTAATTCCAACAGTACAAGAGGATGATGTAAGTGTTTTGGGAGTTTTGTTAATGTCAGCTGGCAAAAAAAAAAAAAAAAGCCCAGAAGCAGCTCAATGATGTATTTGAGAACATCAACAGCAGTTAGGCAGCCATAGGGCAAGTTGCATGTATTTGTACTGTGCCTAAAACAATGGCTCACAGATCCTGAGTGCTTTTGAATACTTTAGTTGTCTAATGAATTTGTAGAAGCTACTCAGAATTTCAATATTCTGAAGAAGCTACTTCAGAATTTCAACTCACATTTCATAGAATCTAGTTTGCCTCTGAGTGCCATGAGCACTATATGACAGTCTCACCATGTAGCCTAACATCATACAATTTCTTATGAAGAGATGTAGGACAACATGCTTGGAAACCTCTACATTATCTTTAGGAGCCATTCCCAGAGCTGCTGGAGCAGCAGCTGTGGAGGTTTACACCTGGGTGCCAACAACAGAATGGGAACAGGGCAGGTCACTAACGTCATTTCAAGGCAGGAGTTATTTCAAGATGGATGTAGGAATTTATCTCACAAGGGGTAAAATATATTTTTTTCAATAACTTACCATTTATACATTGTCCTACACAAAGATCAGTTGATGAAACATGATCTTATCAGAGATACTGGAACTCGTACTAAAGTTTTATTGTTTTATTCTCTTAATGGAACCAGGGTTGGGACGATAGGTGTTAATGCATTAAAGTTTTACAGATCTGGGATGTACAAGGCTTTCCTGTCTTACTATCTAATTTTCCATTCCGTCATGCTTCTTTTATGTACATCACTATCTTTTGCACAATCCTCTATTTTATGTAAAAAATTAAATCCTTGCCATAAACATTTTCAAATATTCATTCATCAGTCCATTAAATGCCACCATGTCAACAGACATATGTTTTGCACAAGTGGATTCAAAACAGACAGACATGGCTTCTAAGAATATTAAAGGCAAGAAAAGCAAACACCAGGAAAATGTCAAGAGTTCAGAGCATTAGTTCCAGAAGTAGGAAGAAAGGCAATGTAGCACTGTCTTTAACAAAAAGAAACATTTATCATGACACTTAAGTGCACTAACAAGCCACACCAGCATCAATCACTGTATTCGTGCTGCAACAATACAAACCTGCTAATGTGGGATCAAATTAGAATAAAAGGGTGTCCTGCATGTCCAATTGCTATGGAGGTCCAAGGCAGAGGGGGAGAAATAGCTGTGAAAAATGGTCTTTCAGCAGCAGAGAAGGCAAGGTTACACTGGATATGAAGAAGCCCTGTTGAATATAAGGCTGGAGAAGGCCCCACGACACAAGCAGGAGTGTTACTTCCAAACAGCATTACTCATCTTCAAATTCTGCCTTCTCCAACGATTTTTCAAATATCTTTTCTGCTGATATTTTTTCCCCCAGTACGAACAAAAGGGGAGGTTTTATTCCCCTTCTTTATAAATATTGGCACCTAAAAAGGGGAATAGTACAAATCAAAACGCAGAGATGGGAATATGTATTTGAGGAGACACAGGCACTAGAGTGAGGAGATTTTGGTTTTATCTTTTCTCTTTAAAACCTTCCATAGTTTATTGAATGTAATCAAGCAATGTGAAGTCAATGCAGAGTTTATAAAGAAGGGACCATTCCCCTGTCTTCAGAAGTGAGTGACCATCTTCCAAAAGAATTTTAAGAACTTAGGCACTTTAGTAAGTCCTAAACAGAAACTAATATTTAAATTTAGGCCTGTGCTTAAAGCTGATTAATTTGCTAGGGCCTGATGTCTGATTCAAAAATTAGAAAAAGAACTCAAGTGCAACTCTTCTGATTCAAGCTGCTTTTGAGTTGAAATTAGGCTAAAATGGTGAAGAAAAAGAAGAAATACTGCTTACCCAAGCAGATATAAAGGTTAAATATATTAAAACCAGTATCTACAGGTGAAAAAAAACCAAGACTCCTTTACAGAAGTTAAAGCAAGAAGCAAGTTCATTATCATATTGAGAGGCAGGTATCGGGAAGTAAGACTACACCAGTTACAGTTACTGTTAATTTCAAAGGACAAATGCATGTGATTTTACTTCTGCATGTACTATTGCAATTATTTTATTTAACTAGCATTAAAATATGAGCTAGTTATAACGAATTCAGTTCCTTTGCATGTGTCTACACTTCAGCCCGCTGCCCAGTGTAAACAGAGCCAGCTCGCCTGCCAAGAACAGTCTGTCTACCTCCGCCAAGAAGTGGGGCAAGGAAGCTCTGCTGGTACAGATGAGCCCTTTCCAGTCTCCAGTCTGGCTTGCTTGTAACAACTTCAGATTTTACTATAGGGCACTGTTGCTGGCTGTGTTGACATACCCTCATTTTAACAACTGTGCAAGAAGCCATCAGCAAAACACACTGTGGTTCTGAAAACCGGCTTCAGAACTGTGAGCCGCCAGTGAATAGCAGTCTCTGTGAGAGCAGCATGATTTATAATGGGTATACAGAGCTCCTGTCATTAATATTCATGCTACATATCCTAGAATAAATAGGAGATGCCAGCCTGATCTAAAGCCCTCTGAAATTGATGGAAATCTTTCCATTGACTGCAATGGTCTCTGGGTCAAGCCCCAAGCGTCCAAGTGTGTTTATACCTTTTAAAAAGAAGGAATTCACTCTCCACATGTTTCAGTCCCTCATATTTATTGTCAGCAAACCTCTGGCAAAAGAATGTCTTCCTTTGCAACGGGACTCTCACTGAAGCCAGGAGGAGCTATATATATATATACAGAGACTGAGGACAGAATCTCAATGTAAAACCAACAACAAATTGGAAAGAAACTAGATTTTGAAACCACACGAGACAAAATCTAGTGAAAGAGCAAATCTTTCTTTGTAAGAAGTACAAAATAACTCAGGTTTTGTATACTTGCAGGTTAAGAAGGAAATTTTCAATGAGGCACATTAAACCTTTGTAATAAACATTAGAAAAACCACTCATGTAAATCTAATACCATTATAACCATCTTTCTTAAACACTGTAATTATAATTTCCAAGGGTAAGTACATGAATCGTAAATTAAATATGGCTATTTAAATTATTTTATGCAAAGCAAAGATTTTTTTTACTTATTAAAGGAATTTAATACTATTTATAGGTGTCATCATTAAATGCAGATTGACAACGAAGTTAAAGAATAAAACCTCATTTATTGTTATGCTACTTTATAAAATTTTTGAAGTCCAAGTCCTCTCACAATAGTGTACAGTAATTGGATTAAAACTACCTTCAAATACTTTCCACCATATCTTTTACATGAAACATCTTGCAAAACCCACAATGAATGTCTATATAATCATTTTACAGTGATTATAAAAAAGATACTATGGAATTAAATAAAAGTGGATTGATATGGATTCTCTTCCCCAAACAATAAAATCCTAGCACCATACAAAATATCATGACTTAAAACTGAGTGCTGGCTCTCCTCTCCCTTTCCTTCATTTTAATAACCAAACAAATTATTTTCCAAAACACGACTGTTAATATGCAGATTGTTTTTCAGAGTAGTTTTCAATAACCTTTTTTTCCCTTCCATTTTGCTTCAAGAAGTAAAATAGGACGTAAAAATTAAAACAAAAATAACAGAAAAAGGAAAAAGATACAGGAAATAAAAGTCCTAAGGTCAATTAACAGTGAGTCCCCACGGAGGCAAAAGTGGACATTTCACGACGGATGGTGCTGAAAGGGGAGAGCTCCAGTTCTGTGGTGTACTCATTGTCATTGTCATCACTTGTCACTGTTGAAGACTTCTGGATGCATTCATCACAGCAGCAACAGCAACACTCCATAAAGGCCCGGCTGAAAGGTTTACAGAGGCAGAAAAGGAGAACAGGGGTAACACAGGACTTAAAGAACAAAAGGAATTGACTAATGAGATGGAGGAGGTCCATAGTCTGCCGAGAGACCCCTGTGGACATGTAGGCAGTCACAATGTTGCAAATGTTTTCAGGAATGATGCAAAACCCATATAAAATGGTCAAAGCTACCACCGTGCAGTTCATCTGACTTTCCAGCTGAATTTGACGCTTGTTTCCTCTTGTGCAAGCCTTTTCCACCCTCCTGATTTTCCTCGCCGTTACCAGGGAGCAGGTAATAGTGAAAAGGGTAGGCAAACAAAAATAGCAGCCAAAGTACCACCAGAGTCTTGCCCCATCGTAAGTGAGAGCTAACACGTAGATGGTGTCAGGTAGCGCGGTGGATATCTTCACCACGCACCGCTCCCCGGGTGGGCTGCCGCTGTACTCGGGGTCCTCCTTGGCCAGCTGGCGCAGCACGACCTCCGGCAGGGCCAGCAGCAGCGCGCCCACCCAGATGACAGCCAGCTTGGCCGTCGTTGAGGTGCAGTTTTCGATCATCTCATAATACATCTGCACGTTGGTGGCGGCACGAAATCGGTCGATGCAGAGGGCGCATAGAGTGAACGTGGTGACTCCGAGAGAGGCTACCTGGGAAGGAGAAAAGGGGATGCAGGTTAATACAGGTGCTGTCTGGAAAAAAATAAAAAAATAAAAAAAGGACAGCTACAAGCGTACAGTCCATTATCTAGTGGAGAGTGGGAAAACTTCATCTCCCTCAAAAGTTAATGGTAACCTTCCTAGAGATGGAAGATGAAGGCCTGAACTTGCTCAGGCTGAAGAGGAAATTAATTTTTTGTACATTGGATGTTCTCTGGAAGAGGTTTATACTTCTTCATAGTTATAGAGAGCTCAATTTGTACTCTGAAACAACAGTCAAGCCTAGGCCCTTGACTGACAAAGGCAAAGGAAAACCTTGTTCAGGGGTATTTGTGTAGGAGACACTGTGTGTCATCCTCTCCTGAAGGCCCATGCAAGCCTCTGCGCAACACTATGTGGAAAAATTTGGGGAACTAACCAATATGCAAAACCAGCTCACTTCCTCCCCTCCTACAGGGTGTTCTTCAGAAAGATCAGTTCAAGATCAGTTCTACCACAGGGATTGGAATGTAAGTCAAAAGGGAAGAGGTGGGAGAGTCTTTCTTCAGTAGGAGTATTAACTTGTGGCCACATTACATGTTCATCAAGCAGGCAGGGGATCATAACATCAAAATCTTCCACATCTACAAAATTTAAGAACCCAGCAGATCAGGCATCTACTGAATGGAGTAGGATCCAACAACTGGTTTTGGGGACTTAGGCTCTTCAGTGAAGTTTTGACAGGGTATGGGCACAGAAAATCATCCTTTACTGTGAATTCAAAGAGACTGAAATCTTCACACTTTCAGAGCCTGTGCAAAAACTATCTTGACTATAATAGTGAGGCTTTAATAATATCTTTAATAATATCTTCAACGTTTCATTTAGAAAAAACAAATCACAGGAAAATCTAGGCTTGACTTCATATGAAACATCTTGTGGGAGCGTGTACTGAAGGCCAGGAGAAATGGCAGAACTTTCATTGTTTAAATGACTTAAAGATGGATTGAACAGAGCTCTCAGTTACATATTGTACGGAGCAAGTACAGAGCAATGCATATGTTCTCCAGCTTTAATAGCCATCATTCTATGCATGAATAGAAATCTTGCACTGTCACAAAACATAATTTCCTATCAGTTTATCTGGTTTATAATTAAATTTCCTAAAAACAAATTTGCAAGAAGACTATAGACATTTTGGCCTAATCCTATTTCCAATAAATTAAATTTTGGTTCAAATTCAACACAGATCTCCCATTTACTTCCACTAGAGAAAGATTAGGTGCCCTGTTGCATTCTAATTTGTTTATTTTCTTGGATTTGCATGCTTCTGTTACGCTGAAAACATGTTGATGTAAAAGAAAATAAATTATTAAATAACATTTCTAATAAATGTAAAGAATGCTTACTTTTATCATTAATAAACCATGTGTCTGTGCAATTAACTGGAAAATCCAGGGTAATATTAGGCATTTCACTATAATTTTTGCTTACCCAAATTTGATGTGCAATGATATATTTAAATTTCACATATGTACATTTTAAAAAATACTTTCTGATTTCCACCATAACTTTGAAATATTCCTGTTTATGCATCTCTTGTGAAAAGTTCTGCAAAGACAGATAGTACAATTATGCACAATTATATAAATGTATAATTAATTTTGGCCTTCAATATTTAATGGCCATATCAGATTGCTAAAGTTGAATATCACTGAAAAATATTAGGCACTTGGGATTAGAATTGTCAGGCATTGGCTTAGTTGGGGAATTCTTTGAAGCAGTTTCCTAAAAGATAGGATGAGTAAGATGCAATCTTCTACTAATTAACTTGTAGGAATATTTAATGATGACAAAGGAGCACTGTAAACATTTTTAATAAGAAAACCTATTGATTTAGGAAGTTAAACTATCTAACAAGATTCAAAGAAAGCTTGGTAAATACAGTAAAAATTAAAAACAATTAAAGAAAAATTACAATTACAGGGAAATCTTAATGAACAGTACTAAATTTAGCTAACGAAAGATAATTTTCATGTATTAATGCTGAGAGTCAGATTTTTAAATGCAAGACTAGTGACTTTGTTTCTAAAACATTTAAATATGTGTGCAGTCTTCAAATTCCTTAGAGTGACAGCAAAACCTTTAGCCAGAACATCCAACATGAATAACAAAAGAGTCAGGACTCAGCTCCCTACAATTAGGGGAGACAGGGAAATAACTGAGACTTGGGAATGAATAGGGGCTGAACTAAAAATCAGCAAAAGGGAAGAAAATCTGAGGTTTTGTACATTAACATTTTCCCTCTCCGCTCTTACGCGAGCCTCTTCCCCACCCCCAACGCACAGGCTTTTATCGCTCTAGCATTTCGTGGCAAACAGGCTGTTAGACAGCGGCTAAGACATTAAAACTCCGCAGCTGGTAAGGCTGGACTAATGAAAGAAGACATGTCTACCATGAACAAACGTAACCTACGGGGCTCCTGTCACATTAATTGACCGACAACTTGGAGGTTTAAGACAGTGAAAGAGAGCAAGAGGAAACAACTAAGAACAGTGGAAGCTGGTTTTGAAAACTCTCCTGCTGATTCACTGATGAAACAAGCTAAACAAAGTCAGTGTTCCTCCAGAATAGGCAATGGTTTCCTATTTTCTGTAGATTAATGGAGTTAGTGACGCCATGGAAAAGCTTGCAAAAAACAAACAAGCGCTCCCAAGCAGACGAATGTGGATTCACTCCAGCTGACTTGCTTAAAGGCAGTATAGCAATTTAAGGATTTGACTACATACCCCACTTAATTTCCCCCACATTTCAGACTAAGCATAACAGCCAGCAAAATCAAAGGATGCTGCTCAAAACCTAATGTGGGCAAGAACTCGGAGGTGCACTGTGCATTTTCACTGTGCATGTTTAGGGGTGTTTCTTCATACCAGTCATACTAATAATTAATGTTAGGCTGAAAATGTAGAAGAAGCCAGAGAAGTTTCCTTTTTAATCTGTTACACTGCCCTGAAATAACCAGAGAACAAAGATAATTCACTTGATGAATTATCCAGTAAAGGACAATTAACAAATCCTGAAGTAGTGTGAATCTGTGCGGAGTGTAATGATGCTCTTCTTGTAACAGCTGAGTTTCTGATGTGCTGCTGCTGTCTTAATTTCAACAACCTGGCAGGAAATGAGGCAAGGCAAGGGCGAGGCAGGCACAGCAGTTTTTGATCATCACTTACTTGTCCGAGTTATTTCCATATGGTCCCTATGAAGACTCTCCTTCAGTCTCTAGACATTCAAGATGACACCAGTTTACACCTTTCTCTTACTGAATGATATCAGAAAAGTCCCCAAGTTTCTAACTGAACAGCCGCTGAGGAGCTGGTGAAGTAATCCCGTTTCTATACTATTTGGGCAGAGAACCCTTGTTTAAGCAATTAACAGCGACAGCATACACACAAAAGAAGACATTATTGTTCCAAGAGGGTCTTTTAATACAGTTGCTCCTTTAAAGCATTGACAGGGAAGTTAGCGGGCACCGTGATGCTCCTTCAAGACACTGCATACACCTTTGGTCATTAGCTTACCAGCTATTAGTCCACTGAAGCCACAGAGAACAACAGTAAACTCACAAAATGCTCAGCTTAATTGCATCAATTCTCCTCTCCGTCCCTCCAAGATGCCCATTCCCCTTTCATGAACTTTAACAATTACCAAAATGTTCCCAAGCCTTCCCTGGCCTGTCCTACTTCTCCTGGCTGCTGTCCCACAGCTCTTGGCCCTGGCCTCTAGAAGCAGAGCCTCTGGCTGACCAGGGAAGTAGTGCAGATGTAGTCGGGTGAGCAATGCCAGTGGAAATAAGACTCTCTCTCACTAATACCTGTTTGGCCAGATAAAGGTAATGAAAACAAAACCAGAAACAAGATCAGAAAAGGTGACTTGGGTGAAAAGGTCAATGAAGACCAAATTCTGTGAGTGAATATAAAAGAGAGGTTGGGCCAGTCAGTCTGGTAAGATGAAGATCAAGAAGTCATATTGCTACTTTCTACAAATAAGTCTGTCTTGAGATACAAAAGTTACTTAAGTTGAAGGACAGTGAATATAACAGAATGGGAATCAACCAGCCATGAGCAACTCGAGGCTGGAAATGAGAAGGACCATTAATTATCTAAGGCATCATGTTCTGGAGCACTCCTTCTGATGCAGAAGTGACGGAAGACCACATAGCCTGAGTTTATATGCAACAAGATATAATAAAGGAGTTATAAGAAGTGGCTGCTGGATTTTCTGAGACAGAATGTTATGTTGATAATAAGGAGTTCCTTAAACTACAAGGCACTCTTCCTTCCACTGCTACAAGGGTATCCAAAACATTTCCCCATTGCAAAAGGAAAGCTAAACTACAGAAAAGCTTGATGACTACAAGCCAAGCACAAGCCAAGCCATCTCTGAGCTCAGTGACACCCTGTAAACTCTTTATACTCATTCCTACTATATCATATAAATGGCTATTTTTTTCCCCAAGACACTGCAGTCTACCATTTTATTACTGCTGTTCTATATCCACATTAAACTTCATAGCCTTAGAGCATGTGTATGCAACATACCATGGTGGCTCTTGCAAACCTGTCAGTTTTGCCTAAGATAAATAAACAAAGTTAGTGTAGATTGCATGTTTTTTTTGTGTGCTACTCTATACTTAAAGTAGAGAGTCCAGTAATAAGACTGGACTGCTGTAAAATAAAAGGTCATCCTATTGCAAACAATTATTTAATTGTTTACGATTACCCAGATTTCTCATTTCTGTTCTTTTGATTAAAAAAAAAAAAGAATAACAGTCATTACTACAAAAGAACAAAAAATACATAAATATCTCTATATTTCTTAGAAGCGTTACTAAATATTAATGGCTTTCTGCTTTAAAATAGGGAAGGGTTGCTCAAACAGTAAAAAACACTACTGTGCTGTGGCAGAAGTAATTTAGTAGCTAAAGAGTACTAGGGCCAGGCTACCCCTCCAACATTAGTAATTAGTTTAAGCATACTGGACAAAAATACACACCACCTTAATTATCTGAAAGACAAGATTGTAATTCTGGAAACTACTATCATGGAGATGGAACAACAGATACAAACAGTTGTTTCCTTTGTAGAACTATCAACATTCACATCAGGGAGACATAAAGCACACGTGCTTTGTGTGTTTCTTATCCTTCTGTATATCCTGAGAGTAATAGTGTTCAGAATCAGAATCCACTTCCAAGGGCTGCTCTTCACTGTTGGAAGCTAAAGGAACCAGATCATCAAGGCACTGGAAATACTCATTAGTACATCACAAGCTTATCCAGAGAGTTGTGGAAAAAAAAAAAATAAAAAAAAATCAGAAAACACAAAAGGATTTAATTTTTGTTCATTTTCCTGTTTGCAATCTACCATATAAGTGATTTTTTTTTTCTTTTTTTTTTTTTTTTTTTGGATAAAGAAATGAGCACCATTCTCCACTGGGGACTCCTGCACTAATTCTTAATATTAACAACATCGAACTGCTGCTAAAAATCTGCCTCTTCCTGTCATATGGAGAAATGACATCCCAGTGCTCAGAGTAGAGTCAATGCTGCTGGGACAGCAGATGCTGACTTTTTCTCTCCACACATTTGTAACTTAAATATTACTGACCCAATTTTAAACCTAGTCTGACACAAATTCTTTTCCATGTTGTAATGCCACACACAAATATTAAGCCAAAAGCAATTTTTTATGGACAACTTAGAAGCCCCTGAGGACGAGGTTTGCAGAGGAAAGAAAAACTGACAGGACAGCCAACATGGCAGTTACTATCATCATGCCATTAATACCTAAAGGGCAGAGGTATGTTAACACTTCTGTTTTAAATAATTATTTATTGTGTGAGAAGTGCTGAAGATATTCTGCTAGGTAAAGGACACATGTGGCCATTGCCCTAGAAAATTCTCAGCATGAAGCTTTGAAACTGCAAACCTCTCTGAGGATCTTTGCCTACGACCCAGAAGATTCACTTGGAGGTTCAGGAGCCCAGCTCTGACCATAGTCAAAGAAGAGACATAAAGAAGATGCTGCATAACAAAAGACACAGAAAAGATGGAGAATATACAGCTTTTATAAACTGCCATTAAAAATGTATTTGCTTCCCTGAATTGAAACTTAAAATAAGGAACTGACAGCTTTGGAATAGGCAGAAACCAGCCACTTTCTTTGTGCCTCTCATTTGCCTCTACCAAGGAAAAGAGAGAAAGGGGAGAAAGCCTCACCTCAAATTGCCCTGGAGGGTCAGCTTCAGTAATTCATATTCCAGGCCAAATCAATCCTTATGCTTTCCACTAAGAATACTAATTGCGATAGCTTTCCTGAGCTGGAAGTTACCCACCAGAGCACCAGGAGCAATGCCACAAACTGATTGCCAAAAGCACAAGCAGAGATCAGGCATCAGATTTCAGGGGCTTTCATTGTGAGCCTGCTCCAGAGTCAAGCCATGCATGATATGGTCCAGGTGAGGACATCACAAACTTTCTCCTTCTTTTCTTTGTGGGTAGTACAGGAAAGGCAGAGGGGCTTACCAGCAGTGAGTGTGGGGCTGAGTACCATCACTGGCCTCCGCAACTTCTTGCTCCACACTGAACTGCACAAGACAGTAGAGCAGCCTCTGCAAACCCTCGCTCTAGACCCTTCTCCAGTCCTAAATCCTTACTCCACTATAAGTAGCTTGTTTCAACCTGCCAGCATAGAAAGTGATGCATTCTTCCAATGACCTCTATCAGACTTACCAAGCTTACAGTGTAACCTCCAGGAACAGAACGCACACAACTCAAGCAAGCTTTCTTTTAAAGCCCAAAAGATAGTTTCCAGTCCTGGTTGACACAATCCGCTGGTCATTTTGAGCAAGCTGTTTTGGGCCTTAAACAACTTACTTAATCTCTTCACTATCGGCTTCCAGCATTTAAATAAAAATGCTGCTTCACAGGACTGTTGTATTTAACAGCTGTGAAACATTCAGAAGCCCAGTAAAACTACTCATTTTGTCTACATCTACACTCCTTTCTATTAAGGCCTGGCATAAATCTATAAGCAGGGGAACTGGAACTATATTATTCTGTACTCTTTTTTTTTTTTTTTCCCTAGTCCTTTTGCTGAAAAGACTGGGTGTGCTTAAACAAAAATAAAAGGGTTCCACATTAGGAGGGCTTCTGGAACAGGAATTAAAAGCCATTTTCTTTGTATTGTCATTTACCCTGTATCTTCTGATTCTGAGCAATACTGAGAAAAGCATACGGAAGAAAACATAAACACAGTGTGCAGGTAAACACTTCAGATGTGCATGCCTAAAGCTAGACTTCTGAACCATCTGGAGAAAAGTGGTAAAGTTTTAAGAACTGCTGGGAGGAGGATTAAAACTGCAAAGGAGAAGTGCACCTCCACACATACTTGTGGGCTGAGTAGCTGCCCCAGTTCTAATTCCTTTCTCAATTACCTCAGTGCATCCAAAACTGCTCCTCCAGGACAGTGCCATGATCAGGGTCAGGTGAAGTTCTTGGTGGAAATGCACTTCTACCAACTATCTGTCTTTCTAGATTTGTTCTCTATCAGTTTTACTCTCATTGTCTAAATTCCTTTTGAGAAGCACATAAGAATTAATTTACTCAGTTTCTTCCTCATTCACGTGCACAGCATTCCTTATGCAAGTATAGCCATGACATATTTTTTAAAGTGACCAGACTGTGATTCAATATATGGCTGAAATGGCTGCTTAATGTACTTGGTCACATCAGATCTTTATAAGGTACAGGAAAATTGTCCTTTAAATTAAATACTGTGGAGATCTTCCACTGCTGGAAGCTCAATATTTACCTATACAGATGTGCTTGAAGATACCATAAAACATTTTCCCCAGACAATGTGCATGTGTGTTATCACTAGCAACAGATGCTTTGTTGAAATTCTGCACAATACCCATTAAAAATCACAAGTAAAAAACAATTGGCCACAAGAGGCTAAACTATGAAAACTCAGCTCCTCACTGGGATCACTTGAAACCTTCAAACACAACAGAAAAACATGCTTGAGTTATGTTGAAATGCTGTAATCACCACACCACTTACTACAGATAATGAGACATCCCCTGTTCCCTAGTTCTGAAAGCACAAGCTGGTGTGACAGAGGGCTCAGTCCAATAACGGTCTTTGATGCTTGAAAGTGAGATATTTCTGGACCTACAACTCTGGGTGAGACACATAGCTCCTAAACAGCATATAAGGAGAACTGGCATGCAAGAAAAGAGATGCAAAGCATGGAACAGAGAAACTTAGAAGAACAAAATGCTGGACTAACTTACAGAAAACACAGATGATAGCTTACAATTTGTCTGTCTTCAGGAAGGCACTGCCATGAACGTCTGGAAACCTCTCCTGAAGACAGCTGTCTACAGCTTTGCTCTCAAGGAGCTGAGAAGACTTCATCCTTCTCCCATTGCGTGAGAAGGGGGTGAGCCTGCCCAGGTGAGTTACGAGAAGGGAGAAGACAGTTTCGTTCAGCTGTCAGATCAGCACACTGCTGTGAACAATCCTTGACAGAGCAGGGAACAGCAGCTGCTCACGGTGCAGATTTCATTACATGCTCCACATCTGCATTGCTCCTGGTGGTGTCAGCACCACTGCATAACACCTGTGAGGTTTGAATAACACTTAGAAAGTGGCAAAACTTTGATTTAGCTCCCTCCTCCTTCTCAGCGGGGTCAAATCCCAATTTCCAGGACGGTGTCCTCCTCGCCAAGCCTGAGACAAGCCCTGGAGAGGCACAGTCCACTAGTGGTGTTCAATATCTGCCACTCACAGCTACAATTTACAAAGGAGTGGGAAATTCAGCCTTTTACTTACTGCTCCCAGGGTGATTGAGTATACGTGACATATATGAATAATATATGTAATGACTACTGAATGAAAAATATACAATTCTGAGAGCAACACAGAACCCCAAGTCTGTATCTTTTTAGATCTGTACCTTAGATATAAATTAATTCAATTTCCTCAGGGACAAGGAGAATGTTTTACTTTTAGACCCCAGTAATAATTAAGCCTAAGACAGGCACCATGCTACTGGTCCATCACGACTGGATTGGCGACAGTTCCGGAATAAGACTTCAACTCTAGACATCTACAGAACTTTAAAGCGAAAAAATAAAGTGTCATTAAAGTATAAAGTGGGGATAGCAGCAGCTGAATGTTTTTCAGGATTACAGTTTTGAACTTCATCAGCTACATTTCAGAGCTATTTTCAGTCTGGCCAACTTTAGTGCCCAAAGCTGCACAGCATAAGCAACTAATTTTGAAGAATATTGTGGCCATGCAAATAATTTCAATTACTTGTCTTGAATTAGAATCAGCATTACAAAGAATCATTTCTATTTCATATGTGGATGCACTAAAAAAAAAAAAAAAAAAAAAAAAAAGATTAGGAAGAGTGAAATGTCACTATAGGAAAGTCCTGAAAACACTTAAACTACACTAGCTACTGAAATTGAAATGGTTATACTTTAACTGAAACAGTACTACTTATTTTATTGATTAAGACAGGAGCCCCAGGACCCAATTCAGGAATTCTAAAAACTCCTGATACTATCAGTTTCTGAGCAAATACATATTTACTCCTTCATGTCTTCTTAAATACAAATCCATTAAGTGCACTCTGAGTTTTTCCAGTGGTATACTACTGGCCTCAAATTCATCTAAGCGTAGCACAGCTCCACCCTTTGTCCGACACCACCAGTAATAAAGTACATCACATACAAAAGTAGTAACAGCAATTCAGCGGCTACGAACACCATACGTCTTTATAAGCACTTTCTTAAAAAAAATATTGGTTGACAGTTAATTTTGTATTACTGTGTACTAACGCACTGTGGAAACTGATATTCTGTGCATTAATAACAAGTTGGGTTGGTTTGGTTGTTTTTTTCTTTTCTTTTTCTTAATATATCATTCTTAGGACAAGAGAGTCAACAGTTATTTCACCAGCTTTCAGTTACAGAATAATGTTGAACATAAGGTTTTGGGAAGACAGCAGAGCCAGCCAGAATTAGGGGCCACCACCCTACCACCAAGCCTCAGTGTTCAGTTCCAGTAAATAAATAAAGCAGCAGCCTGAACACCGCCGGCAGGACTCTGGCCAGTTGGCTGGGAGCTTCTTTGACAGGGCCTCTGAACAACCACCAAGAAGCTGTGATTTAAGTGGAGCTAGGGTCATTTTTTTTTTTTTTTTAAAAAA
>WHYT01017783.1:408646-424687 GCA_009806455.1 Tetrax tetrax | reverse complement strand
TTGTCAGCGCGACGCCGAGCACAAGGGTGCCGCTGAGGGAGGCGGTGTTCGCAGCATCACCCCGGCAGCTGAACAGCAGCAGAAGCGTCTCAAGTCCGCGTTTCTTTCCTGTTTTGAACGTTTGTGGGTTGTTTTTTTTTCCTTGGCTTTGTACAGACAAACTTCACAGCTCATCCTCCTTCTTTCTCCGAGCACCTGAAGGTGACTTCTTAGCCCACCAAAGAATAATACAATAAATATTTCACTGAATCACTGAAAGTAACTTTAGGGATCCCCTATCACCCTTGTTTCCATCTTTAAGAGTTTTAGTGTAGCATACTCCCAACAGTTTTAAAAGTTTGAAACTTTTCCCATAAAGCAGCTTGAGAAGCACTCTCCCTCCCCCCACAACGTAACTCATTTGCTGTAAAGATCAGAAATTTAGTCAAAGTTACCATAGCTCCCCGTTCTAGGGACAGAAGTCACCACTGTGGATCCAACAGTCCTTTCTTATGGGCCAGTTTTTAAAGTCTTGAGATCCCAAGTACGTGGGATGTGCTTGCAGGTTTGGGCTCCATCTTTTTTTTTTTTTATATTAATGATCAACAAAGAAAACCATGGAAATCTACAGTAATAGAAAATCCACATCGCATCCACACACACACAAAAATCTATCAGACGCAATAAGAGACAAGATTACTACCACTTTTTCTCACCATACTTGAATCAAGCTGTAGCGTTGAATGGATCCTTTCCTATGACTTGTTAATTATTGTTTCTATGTAAAAACACAGCTGCACAAATTCACTGCCTGGTGGAAAGGTAAACTTTACACAAAGGTGCTCACTAGGCTGCCTGTGCCATCACCAGAGATAGAAAAGGGCTTTCCTGAGGTCATTTACTGATATTCATGTCCAATATGTGTGGTATAAATTGCTGTCTGGAGGTGCCACTTGCAGACATTTACCTGGAAGGAACTTAGAAAATTATTTTGGATGAAAAATATGACCTTTCAATGTCTAGAATTAGTGAGTCCTTTCCCGTTCAGATCGAGCTGTAGTGCCATTCCCCTGGCCACGATGGTTACCCAGAAGACACGCAAACAGAAAGCTTTCCCCTTTCCTGATACCGCTCTCTCACACGTGTAGGTGAGGTGTGATGGTGGGAAGGTTAAGGTGTTCCTAAGCTTACGAGAACAAGTGTAGTAGGTTAGGCACTGCTATGTTGAATGTCCCTTATTATTGCCAAGCCGTTTTCTTCTTCTTCCTTAGCAGTGCAAGTGTCATCTCCTAGAGTTAAAAGATCAAGCTAATTTTAAGACTTCCTAATAAATAATAAGTTTTGTCTAATAAGAGTATCCATGAATGAAAAAACACAACAAAGGCTACGAGGGAAAGAAGAGAATGATGAATACATTTCACCTTCTTTTTCCTTATATTTTTCTCCCATTTGTTTCCTCTGAGCTCAGCTGGTGTATAAAAGGAGTTAATGATGCTAATGAGCTTACATTTACTGCGCCTTTCTTCCTGAAGAGTCCCAACGGGCATTACAAACAGATATGATAAATTCACTGCTTGTTCTTAAAGGATACTGAGGAATATTGCTTCTGGCTTTTGTACGGAAGGAGCAGACAGCAGTTAGCAGACATATTGCCCTTCTGCATATTTCTGCAAGAAATATGGATCGCCAAGAAGAAGGTTAAGCAGTGTTTTCTTTACGTCACTGATCCTTTAATGGAGAGATAAGAACTGAGTCGTGCATAGGTTTTCCGCTGTCAGCATTCTACCTGCTTTATAATAGAAAAAGTGGATTTCTAAACACAAAAACTCCCATAAATTATTATTCTGTGCTTACATTTTGTCATATTTCTCTTGCCTCATTAGGTATTTGGTTTGCTACAAAGAAAAGCACTTGCAAAAAAATTGGATTTTGTAGCTTGTAGCCGTATACCCACCCTGCCTGGAACGGAGGAGCCGGTTGTATTTACATAGGCATGAAGGAAGAGCTCTTCTGGGCTTTTGTCTTGTTGAAACGTTTACATCAAAGGGGATCAGAGGAATGATATTTCCTAGAGTTTTTTTTTTTGTCTCATTGAGATGTAGTTTTTTGTAGAGTTAGGTGTATCTGCACCTCATCATAATTAACTAATTCTGCCAGTCTAAAAAGGCCTTCTTTTGCTGGCTTTAAAAACCGTTAATTTGCCATTATGATAGTTCCCTGTTTACTATTGCTGCTCTGTTAGATGCTGAAAGTTAGTGTCTGAAAATTTGGTTTCCCCAGTTTCTTTGTTCTCAAATATTTAATTAACATTTTACTGCAACCTCTATAATTTCTGGGTTGTTTTGTGGTTTTTTCTTTTTTTTTTGGTTGAGTTTTGGGTTTGTTTTACGAGACGGGGAGGGGGAGTGTTGCGTGTGTCCTGTGTCTTTCAAATCAATGAGGTACTTCTTATGATAAGATCTTCCTTTAGGATGAAGCTTCTACCCTGTCAGATTCTGATACAGCCTCCGGTTCAGTCAGCCTTTCACAACTCATAGCGTGCTTCTCTTCTAAAGGAGTTGTACACGTTTTGACAGTCTTTCTACCAATTCATGCATCAGCCTAGAAACAGTCTCACAAACCAGAAGCAGAGATTTATATTTGTAACACATTTAAAAAAAAAAAAAATTTTCTCTGTTAGATGAGGGAACTGAAATCCATAGGTATTTTTGCAGCCAAAATCTATAAAAGGAAAAACCAATAAACATATTTCTACACACAAAAAAAAGTAAAATTATGGAATTTGAAAGGTTTCAAAATACCTTCCTTTTTTTTTGTTAGTGTTCTACGACATTTTAACTATGATAGAGAAATCAATAGGCCTTTAATGCTTGCAGTGTTATTTTTTTTTAACATCTCCAGTGTTTATTATGCAAATAAGTGATGCTTTTAGCCTGAACATGTTATTGTGTTGCAGCAAGAAGGGATTGTTGCTGTCCTTTTTGCCTCTCCTCAGGATTCATATTCAACAGTTAGTCAATGAAGAAGAAAAGGAGTATATTTCCCAAAATAACTTCCATTCTTTTTTTTTTTTTTTTTGAACTATGGTGTGCTCAGCTACTTACTCTTTGTTCTCCTTCCTTGTTTAGGCAAATGTAATAGAACAACTTTTTTTTTTCCGATAGAAAGAAGAATTATTTCTTTATGCTGTCTTCTTACATCTCACTGGGTTTTGATGTGTTTTACCTTGTCATAAAAATCTGAGTTCAGAGAGAACATAATTTCTGTGATGTGGTATCATTGGGAATTTTATTTCAGGCAAACCAAAATCCCCTCCCTACTCAATGGAAGGACTTCCATTCCTGAATTCAGTTGCTTATATGGCTGAGTCAGGGTCTGTAATAATAAATAAATGTTGAAAAGTTTGAAATTAAAATTCAAAAAGGAATTATAAGTTTAATGATAATATTGTGAATTTCTTGCAATTACTGTTCTGATTCTGCATTTATTGACCTCCATTAGGAAAGCTGACGATGTCTCCTGAGTGTAGATTCCTATTCCTGTCTAGTTTCACATTTTAAATTCTAATGCTTTTCCTTTTAGCCTTTCTCTTTTGCTAAAGTTTGAGTTCTGATTTAAAGGGTAAGCATCAGAGCTCATATCACATAGTGCAAATAGATTTGTTGTTTAAGTTATCCTTGTTGTGAAGGATAAGTAGCAGCAGCCCTTCTACTACTATTAGTAATAAAAAGACAAGTGATCAATATTGCATGGAAAACTAAAATGTGGTTGATGCTTGCATTGCTGCTTTTTCTGTCCTATTTCATCCAAAAGGCAGAACAATATATAGACTATCTAACAACATCGATTGTTGGAGAGTTTTTTTCTGTTGGTTTTTTTTTTTTTTTTTTTCTGGGAGGGGTGTGTTGGTTTGTTTGTGAGCTTTTGCTAGCTGCTTTATACAAAATATTTTTCCTGTATTTTCCAGAGTCCTTTTACTTTCCTCATGCAGAAAACTGGCCATGGTCCTTCTCACCTTCTTGATCTCTAAGTCTGACTATTTCAACTAAATTGAATTTGGAGCCATAGACTGTAAAAAGCAAAAACTAGTATTCAGAGCTTCAAGTCAGTCTGCCCTTGTGATACAACAGGAACATTGCTCCAATTAGTCACTGTAGTATGTTATTTAACTTTGAAAAGTTAAAGTTCAAAATTAAACTTCAATGGAAATTAATACCTGAACTGTGGTGACTTCTAAGTTGTGGTCCATGAACTAAGGAAGGTCCATGATCTAAGGAAGATTCATGAGGCCATAGCAAAGGTTCCACAGCTGGTGTGGAGAACCCGGTAGAAGAATGAAAGCTCCACCATTTTCAGTTGAAATTGAAAAGAATTGGCAGTAGCTTATGGATCCAAAAGGTTTTGGAAGCACTGATGTCCTTGGATTGGCCCTGGTTGCCCAGCATAGCAGCACCTCCTCCTACCCCACCTGCAATCCAGCCCAAACTGGGCGATAACATACATCTCAGAGAGGCAGAGGCAGTTGAATGATGTCTCAGTTACTGGTTTTAAGCAGCCAGTGCAGCTATAAAGAGAAATGAAGAAAATGAGGGAAAGGGGAGCTGAAAAAGACTCTGTGAAGGACAAAAAGGAAGAGGAGTCAAGAAGGCTGACAGAAAAAAAAAGGTCATAAGTCGGGGAGAAGGAATTCTCTTGAGAGAATATGAGGAAAAGAAGAACAGCTTAAGGAATGACATGGAAGGGGAGAGCCTACGATGTAGAGGCTGCCTCATCCCTTGGAAGCGTGGAGCAGACAACTTCAGGTTATTTGTCCCTAGCCCCTCTTGTTATCTCCCAGTGTTGTGGTCTCTGTCCTGCACGCATCTCAAGTTTTTTCTCTAGTTTGGAATGCTAAAATATATTTAATTGTAAGCACTTCAAACCTTACGTTTCCTCCACGCACAGAGGATTTTCTCTCTTCCTGTGCCATATTAAACTCCTAAATATGCAGGCCAACATGCATTCATTCGCTTTTGTGTCTAATGAAGTGCACTCCAAACCTCACATGTATGCTGCCTTTTGTTCCTAACAGTAACTGTAGGCCACTGCTTTGCCTATACAAGAGACTTGTTTTTCTGCGGTGGGCTGTCCCTTCTCCAGTGCAGTATCTTGCTGCCATCTTTTTACTTTTTTTTTTTTTTTTAAAGTTAGACCTTCATTTGTTATTTTCTGCCACTCTAACATTGCTCCAACTGTAGTTTCATCTGCAGAGCTCATTTACATGCTGTTTACCTTTTCTTCCAGCTTATTAATGAAGTTATTAAAACAAGAAACAACTTTATACCTTGAAGTAGACCTGCTGCGTATTTCCCCACAACTTAGTGCAATCTGCTGCCATTTCTCATCAGCCAGTGTTTGTGATTCTTCAACCTGTTTTCAATTTACATTACAGTGCTTATGTCCAAAGCAATTTGAACTCATTTTGGGAGATTTAGTGAGACAGTGCATTAAATCCTTTATTAAAATCATGCTGTGTATCTTTCATCCAGGATTTCTGCAGTTCTATCAAAAAAGCAATCACGTTTCCTTGGCACGACATGTTCCTTATGAACCCATCCTGCTTATTGCTTATCGTTCCATTATCCTTTGAATGTTTAGAGAAGTGTTCTGGAGTTGGTTTTTTTTTTCTGTTTATTTTCTTTTTCCCTCAGCAATTGTTCTGTTCTTTCACATTACAGAATATGCTTGAAATTAGACTCCTTGTTTAATAAACCATTCTTCTTCCCTTTATTGATGTTTGAGGCTATACTTGCTATGCTGTATGACTTTTCAGAAATAATTTTTTGAGGGCTTACTATTTTCAGTGTGTGCTCAGGGATGCCTTTAACCTGGACAAATTGGCTGGATAGCACTGTTTTTCTTAACTTGTGTGCTATCAATAGCAATTTTTTTTTTCCTGTTTTCTGTCAAACCTTCTGCTTTCAATAAGAACAAATAATAAATACATTTATCTGGGAATCATGAGTTTTGCTCTTCTCTCGTCTACCAAAGTAGCCCTTCTTTTGGACTATGATTGCATTTATTTTATATCTTTTAACAATCCCCTCTGGTATAATGAACTTGTTCTTGGCTTTATCCTGAAAGCCACTGAGCACTTCAACCATGGTATTACAAGACTGTAAGATTATATTTACTTTTAATCGCTGAAGTCATCATGCAACTTTTTTGGGGAATATTCATACATTCAGGTTAAGCACAAAATTTTATACTTTGCTGTTGCTCATACAAGTCGTCTTCTATGGTTCATCTTTTCCACTCTGTATATTTTGTTTGCTTTCTTCTTCATAAGTAAGTAGACCATCCTGGGAGAAGAGTTACTTAAAACTGTATGATCTGTGTCATACACATTTTCCCTTTCATGCCATCTTTGTTCTCAGTTAAGTACAGATCCAAATTATGTTAAAGTTGTTGAGAATATTCCTCTTCATCAAAATGAATTTGGATCACAACCTTAGTTTTCAAGTCTCATATTTTGTTTTAGTTTGGGGTCCTCTTTTCCATTTTGTTTTGTTTTGTTTTTCCTTCTCTTTAATTTTTTTTCTCTCTCCCACTTCTATATACCACAATAAATTCATGGCTTTTGATGGCTAACAATGAATAGGGAGACCTACCGACTGTATCTCAGCAGCTGGAGAGTTATTTTTTGTGCATTTTCGTGTTATGCCCTTGTAAGGAATATATCTGTTACCTCTTTTAGATGTAGCTTGATTTTCTTTATTAGCATAATTTTCCATATTTGTTTTAGAGACTGAAATGCTTGCCTTCTGTAACATTGTTCCAATTTGCCAGCATCCTTTAATGAGGACATAGTAGAAAGTCACTGGTAGTGTCAGCAGGTCATTGAGGAGAAGAGGCAGTCAGGGATGCCAGCTCTTCTGTCAAGAATCACAGATGTCCTGGACCACACAAGGCTTCTGAGGGCGTTGGTAAAAGCTGCTTGTGGTCACGTTGCATTAGGGTGTGCTTTTTCTACCTAAATAGCATCAGCGCTCATGTCTGTTTAGGTGGAAACCTCAGCTTGCTGCATGAGCTAGTATATTCATCCCTTAAAGTAACTGGTGAATACCCTCATTTAAGCAAGCACCATTGTTACCAGAATGTCCCTGCCAAATGAAATATCATGAGGAGGCACTTGTTAGCTGTGCCCTTTAATAAATTCCAGAATGCTTTTTGCAAGGCTGAGGATATCTTGACATTGAGAGTGTGGTCATTTCCCATAACAGAAATGTCTTCACTTGAGCGGTGGGTGAATGACTTGTACAGTGGGGCAAATTTTTGGCTGTGACTGTTCTTTGCTAATCAGGCCAGCAAAGATACAGGGATAGAGTTAAACTAAATTGCCTTTTAGCTACTTTGATTCTAAAGCTTCTAAAAACCACCTTGGGGTTCAGGGATGCTCACAGGAATAGAGCTCTGGACTGTTATCCACGGCCCACTTTCCTCTTGAAGGGTGTCACAGAGCCATCCTGAACAGTGCTTGGCAATCAGCAGTTTTCTTAAATCAGGAAAGTCTCACTTGCGTTGTTTTAGCTGCTTTTTAATATGTGTCCTTCATAGCATAGAGGTCAGAAAAAAAGGCCAAGGATCCAGTCTGGTTTCTGTAAAGAGCTTTAGAAATGCATTATTGATCTCTCAAAGAACTTATTTTTGTGGGAGCTTGAAAAACAGAGAAAGCTACATGTTTTTCAGAATGAAAATATATTACTGGCTGGAAGAGGTGTTTAAAATTGTTTTAAAATATAATAATGCAAAATCCACCAGATAATCTATAATCTCTTTTTAAATAACTATGGTTTGAAAGAAAGCTAATGGCATTTATTTTTCTTTCTCTGTTTTTACTTATAGCCTGTAAGATAAGAATTATTATAGTCTAATTCATGAAATGAATGTTATCTGTTTTGATATGCTTATTGTTTTTGCTCTTAGCAGCCACTGTCAAACAGTATTTCATTTGGGTGCTCACAAACTTTAGTTTGCTGTGGAGTGAAATACATACGCATTTCACGTGACACACGCCTACATCATATAGCCTGACCCTGGCTGAATTGTACCTTACTGTGAGTGAAGGTTTCCGTCATGTCCCCTCCAACATTACAAAGGTAAGGGACAGCAGGAGTGGTTTATGTGAAGAATTAAAAAAAAAAAAAAATTTAATTAATATTTTAAATAGGAAAGGGCTCTGCTTTTGTGTTCATGAAGAACCTTCCTTCTGAGAATGAGCCTCTCTGAAAAACACTCATATTTTAGCTCCAGTCACCCCCTTGAGCATTAAAATGCCCCTTAAAATGAGGGGCTGCTCTTCCTAACCATTTGCAGGGAAGGCTTTAGCTGGAGCCAGGAAACAGAGCACAACCCAAGCTGCCAGCTTGTTAACGTGAGAATCCTGCCTTCGTTGAAGTCTTTGGATTAATGACTTCAGACAGACAGATGTGAGACTCTGAGGCCGTGTGTGGGGGAAGGGATTTCTCACTGGAAGGCCCTGGAGTGTTCTTGATGGCGAGAGTAGCTTTATTCCCTGAAAAATACAGCATGGTGACTGAACAACTGTGAAGGAAGCCTGGCAAAATGGAATGAAAAATATAAATATTGCAGATATCTTTGTACTGGGAAGTAATGCACAGCAGCTACTCTGAGTCCATCCAAGAAAACCTCGTGCTTTCTTTACGTTCACTGTATGAATCTTAGGCTAAAATGAGTTTCCAGCATCTGAATATAGTAATGTTACCAATGCATCGTTGCTAATGGAAGTGATCTGAGTTTCCCATGAGCCATCACTGCACAAGAACTGATTTCTTTGGGGTAGAAGATTTTGTAAAACACCAGATCCATCATAACAAATTCATCAAGATTATCCCCTGCACACTAGCTTTCCTGCTGTGCTATCAAAAGTAAATAATATCAAATAAAATCTAAACATCTTTATCAACCACTTATAAATTAGGGGATAGCCTCTGGGCCACAAGTCGCAGGATGTACATTTTACAATAAGATATTTACATGTTTTCTGACATGTGTATAGTACAAGGGAGTGTAATCTTGAATAGCATTTGGAATACAATTGTGCACACAAAAGAGCAAATAGAAACATTACACAGTATTTCATAGACTGCTCATAAAATTATTATGGGAATATAAAAATGCATAACGCTGATATCCTGAAATCCATGTAATACATTTTTTTTTTACAGATTGCATAGTCCAATTCAATGTTAATTACATTTTTATAATGCTGTATGTTGTAAATGCACATATGCACACGTACTGTTCCACACAAACACATGCTCTGTCATGCACTTACTGAAACGTGTATGTCACACTTCCTATTTTGTGTTGTATGTTAACGTTAAAACCAAGAAAGCAGCGGCATATTTTCAGTCTAAATTCATAACACTGGGAATGGATAAATGGGAACAGATGTGATATAGAAGGAATTTTATTCTGGAGGGCTGTCATAACAGAATTAAGCTCTCCAGCTTACTTCATATTAAATGGTAGAAACTCTCAACAGTGGGTGGTGCATGAGCACAGAGGCACACCGGTTTAGAGCTCTGCAAGTAGTTCTTAAATATAGCCAAAGTAAAGCCTGGCGAAAGATTTAGAAATAATAAACAGCAGCTGATACAAAAAAAAATAATTGCTGGATGGACATAATGTGTCACAATAGCCCATCACATTGGGATAATGTACAGCTGCAATGATGTCAACTGCCCTGTCAAGAGTCCCATGATGGGGTATTGGAATGATGCAACTGAATAAAAATAATAAAAAAGCCTCTGTTAGCAAACACAGTGCGGCAATAGGTTGGGGACTTTTGAGTGCCCTCTTGGGGGTTGTGACCTCTGCCAAGAACACAGATCTTCTCAGGTTTGGGGATTAACAACTCCTGATGCATACAGTTAAGTTTTGAAATTTTGCATGGAGTTGGCCCTGTAGCTCCAACGCCAGAAAAATATATCTTGTATCATCAGCGTAATGGTAATACTCTGTCCTGTGTTCAGTAATGATCTCACCGAGGGATTTCATATTTACAGCATGGGGAATGGGAAAGGAAGAGAGCCTTGAAGGGTGCCACATTTCAAATTCCTTTACTCTGGCACATAATTACCCAGCAGAGCCAGTTATCTCCCATTTTTTAGACCACTGGAAAAGGCAGGATGTTCTTATGGGTAAGACCTTGGGAGATGCAAGCTCAGTAGCTGGCTCTGAGAGTGCTCTTTTAGTGTGCGCTCAAGCAAGTGTTCGAGCAAGCTGCTGTTTGGTATCTCTTATTTACAAGAGGATCACTATTTCTGGCCTTGTAATTGTCTTGATATTTCTAGGTCCTTGTGGATGTGACTGGGTTGCAGCAAAACACCTATAAAATGTCCAACATGCAACATTCCAATGCTATTTGGACACATGTGCACTACCAAGCTGCAAATAATGTGAATAAGACTACTGGAGAACAGTTTTAGAAACACCAGCCATTTCCTTGGATTGCTAAAATGAAATATTATGGATTAGAAATATTATTTATTTAAAAATTCCAGGAAAAGATAAACAATACCAAACTTTTTAGGGACAGAACAGGTAACGACACCTATATTTAATGCTGCCCCTAAATTGAATTCCAGAGTTTTTCCTTTTTCCTAGAACTTGGCAAAACTGAGTAGGATTATTTGCTTCAGGCTGAATTTTTAGGCTGTTTTCTTGGAAAGTTTCTAGGCAGAGCATTAAGGAAACAATATATTATTTTGATCACTATGAAATGCTGACACCTGTTCCCTTTGGAAGCTTTCAAGCAGAAGTTTGAAATGTATTGCAGAAGGGCAGAGAAAGAGGAGGTTTACTTTTATTGTTTCCCTGAAATGTTATGCCACTTGAGCTGTTTTTTCTCTTTGCAAGATGCCTCGTGCACATCTTCTTTCCACTGCAGATGCTCCAGCGCTCTGACTGTGGACAGTATTCAGAGAATTTTAAAGTCACATGCTTGGAAAATGTTTGAATGAAGACTGCTTTCCCCCTCTTAACCACCTAGTGCCTGTGCATTATTGGGCTGCTTAATGTATTTACAGAATGAGGAACAAAACTAACCTGGCTTATTCTGCCAGCAGCCTTCCACGTTTCTCAGACTCTCCCACCTAGAGATTTGAAAAGACTCTTTTCAAACTAGAGGCACACTTAAATGTTCACTGCCAGAAAGAGTAAACTACCTAAATGATGACTACCCATCCATGGGTTTGCCTGGCCATATGTTCCAACAGTCCATTTCTTAGGGTAGGCCACTTCTGGACCTCAGAAGAATTCTGACCTTTCTAAAAGAGACCCACTTTGGATATGAGGCTAGTTTATAGCACTCACATAATCTTCCTAAAACTTACAAGGCTTTGCCTGGCAGCAGCCCCGCTTATTCATGTATTTCAGACTTCTGAAGCAACATTTGAAGTGAACTTGTCTTTTAAGCATGAGCAAGATGGAGCCAAGTTTAGCATTCCTCGCTTTGGCCACGTTTCAGTCAGACAGGGGCAAAATTTCTAATCAGAAAATGATGGGAGTTGTAAGTTTTCAGGCTTGCTTGAATCAAAATCTGTCCAACTGATTTTCCTTCAGCTTTCCAGACTTTCTTATGGAGACAGATTAAGTGCAAGGGAGCCTGAGAGAAAACTCTGAGGAATGCAGGAGACAAGCTTGAATGAAAGCCAGGCGTCATAGTTAACAAGAAGAACTTTTACCACATACACAGGATGGCGTAACACAAATGCAAAAGTGGAGGGGCAAATATACCTATTCTGAATGGAATATGTTCAGGAGGAAAGTATGGTGGTGTGGTTCATCACTTCCCACTCACAGACAGGGAAATCATCAGAAGACAGCAAAGGAGTGGGGCCAGGACATGAGTTCTCTGTCACCAACACAGGAAAAGGGAGCTGGGACACCAGACGTAGAGGGGAAGAGAAAAACAAAATCTGCTGCAGTCTTATGCAAAACTTACGCCAAACTACAGGGGTCTTAGGAGCTCCTAAGTCTTAACCCACCCTGTGCCTCTGTGGCAACTCTGCATCCTCACTCTCTGTTCAGGTTCATGAATTGCACAAGAAAGGCCCAAGTGTTTATATTAAAAAGGTTTACACAGAAAATGCTCCACTGGGAAATTATTCCAGCCGAAAATGTTGGTTGCAGCCCTCCACAGATACAGAAGTATTCCAGTTAATTTCTTGCCCCCGACATACCCTGTCAGGAAATTACTCTGTGTGTCTGCTTCTAACGACAGCAAAAGTACCAGTCACCAAAGAGAGGGGAGCAGGGGATGCCAGTGGAATCAGAAGAGGTGATGCCGGTGAGCACTGCAGCGCTGGTAACGTGCAGGCTGATCTGCATACCCTGCTGAAACTGCAAAGGCTCCATTAGCAGCTTCCCCAGAGGACTGGCAGCTCTAATCCCCTACCTGCCACATACAGTGAATACATGCTGAAATGGCTCGTGAGTCATGTAAAATACAAGATCTTACCCCTTCTGAGCAACACACCTCTCCACCTCAGCCATATCTGCTGCCAAAGGTCTTTTTTTTTGGGAGTCTCCGCGACTGGTATTCACAGAGCGAGAGAGAGGGGAGGGGTCGTGGCTGTCAGCGCGAAGGAGAAGCAGCAGGACCTTGCCTGCAGCAAGAGGTGTTTAAAAATCTGGATGCTAACATCTGCTACAGCACTTTCCTGAAACAATACTACTCTGGATAAAATGATGGGAGCCCTACTAGTATTTTATAGACCAGCCTGTTCAGTGGGTGACCACCCTATCAATCTAATACATTATTGTGTCTGGATACTACTTTTTGATGTGTTTCTATCCACATGTTCTAGAATGCCTTTTATATTGGACTGACATGGACTTATAGCTTGGTAGATTATCAGAGCAAGCAGACAACAATTGAGAAATTTTTTGGTGCCTATTAATATGTGAATACTAACTATTATGCTAATTGTATATTCACAAAAGAGCCAGAGGGCAAATATGTGGTATTTCACATAACAAAGTGTTTCAGCTGATGTTATTACAGATTACATCTGAATTAATACTTTTCAGAACACTTGTGCTTTTTTTTTACTTCTGTGCTTGGCAGCAAATTTCTAAAAATGTATTTGGTGATACATCCTGGTACCAGTTGTGCAGGGTCTGCAGTCATTTTTTATCACAGCAAGTCATCGTCAAGTCGGACAACCCAACTCAGAGTGGCAGGAGTTTTAGGAGTGGTAACGTCCTTTCATTAATATGTGCCCTAGTGCTTTATTTTTTAAGGACACTGCTGACCACACACAAATACACACGCACAGTTATGAATGCTGCATTGCCCCTGTAGAAATATGTCTATCATATTTCTGCTAACTGTGACATTTTGTGTCACTCATGGATGCTGGTACATAGCTCTGTATAACTGGAACACCAACTCCCTGGTTTTTCTTGCTAGCTTCCCCTGCCACAAATAATCACGAGAAGTGTAGGAACAGCTTTTTTCCCCCTCCTGTTACCAGTTTATTGCTATTTCTGACATCTTAACATCTAGATGTTGTAAGGAAAGACTAGACAAAGCAGTCTTGTCCTCAGCTGCCATGATGGGATACCAATATAGCATCCTTTTCTCTAGAGCTGGGGAGTGGAGAAAAACCTTCAAAAAACTTCATTCTCCAGCAATGAGGTGAGTGAAATGATGACTGTCTCCAGCAGGTATTTGTGTAACTTGTTTCTAAAATTCTCTAGCAAAAGTCTCCCAGCATCTGTGGGAACAGCTTCAGAAAACACAGGATTTTTGCTTTACATTGAGAAGTCAAATAAACCTGTGTGGTATGTCTTAAAGGTAAACACCAACTAAGAAGAGCAGTCCTGAGAGAAGATAATACACCTGCAGAAAACTCTTTCCACTTTACATGCATCTTTTTCTGAGGCTACAATAAGCTGAAAAAAGATGACCTCTGTCTTAACAAGCAATCAAGGATGTAAAAGGGCTGCTGGAAGATGCTCCTACTTGCTGATCATGATGTTGAATTTTTTACCCAGCATGATTTGGCATGACTGAAAAAGAGAAGTAAAGAAAATAAGTCTGACATAAAATTTCTGTTAAAATGTGAAAGGAGAGGCAACACATTCTCCTCTTTCCTTGGGATCACAGTGATTAATTCACAAGGGTTTTTTAAATCCCATAGCAGCTTAGTCAGAATGAGACTGAGAGTTTTTAGCCATTTCTGCTGAGATGTGCTTTAAAAAGAGAAATTATGGTTTGTGGGATACTTTGGCAGTTCTGAAAAAATATACTCACCTCATTGCAGGACTGATGAACTTTGAGCACCATTAGCAATAACCATCTCTGAATATCTTCTCAGGATGCTACAGTTATTGCCATTGAAAACTCAGCAATCCTGCTGTAGCAGCATAAAAATTAAACTGATGAGCTGCAACTTAAGTATTTAACAATAAGATATCAAGTGAACTATTCAAATATACTACAGCTTAGCAATTCATAGCTGTAACTAACAGAGAAAGCAACAACAAGTGATAGAGAGATTAGTGAGAAGCATGCAGTGTGAATGCTGGGAAGGCCATAATGGATGGCAGAAGAAATGAAGCGGCAAAGATAGATAATTACTGAAGGGATAAGAGATTTTAGTAGCTCTGAAGCTGACAGGTAGTAAAGCATTAAGTATCTGATCCAAACCGATTGAAGTTGATGATACTGTAGTAATAGCAGCCAATTTTTCTGTTATATTCTAATGGTTTAGGTGCTTGGCCGGGAAGAGGACTGTTTTCAGACCAGTTCAGCTTTTTTCTTCCTTTGTATCGTCAGAAATGTAGGAGTTACAGGAACAAAAAGGAAGGAAGAAAGAGTAGATCCAGAAATGAGGACTTAGACACTCATCTTTTGCATAATAGGTTAGTGACGAGTGACACTAGTGACCTTCCATGGGGAAATAACAATCTATGTTCAGTTCCTTCCCTGGAGTCATTCAGACATCTATCTCCTGCTTACCTTGGGTCCTAGGGCTGGGACTTTCCTGGGAAGCAAGTGAACAGGGCCCTCACCTCTGCTCCCCCGGGTGCTTCTGCATGTTACATTACCCATTCGCTGAGAAGTAATCCCGAGCAGCCAGGTGAAAACGGGTGGGTGGAAGCCCACTGGTGACCAAGTGGTCGTCGAGCAGCTTGCTGCCTATACATCTGCTAGCAGGAGGAAGTGCCTCTTGAGCATTATTGGCAACAGAAATCCTAACGTCGATGGAAAAGGCAAATTATTTGGGATGGAGTATATGAGATACTTTGTCAGCTGCACTCAGAATGGGGAGCAGCAATCCTGGCAGTCCAGAAACACTAGGAATGATCGAGCTCTGCTGAGCTTCTGGTGTTCCCTTGAGGACATGAAGGCTCTGTTCAAAGATTCAGGTATTTTTTTTTTCTGGCTTGAACTCAGACCAATATCTCTTCACTCTAAATGGGCATTTCTCAGAGCTGGAAAAACACACAAAAAAACCAGAAAAGTATTTGACTGATCAGACATTTGATCTGACACTTGTTTGTTGTTGATGTTATTTTTCATTGCCTCCAGGCTATTTTTCCTGGTTTTACTCAGGCAAAAACCCCATGAGTGAATCAGAGTCAAGCTGTTCAAATTTAGCCAAAAGGATGGGGTTTTGCAATTATATTTAGTTATTTGTCCAGCTGATGCATGCGTATGATTATTTATCATATTGCTGTTATTGTTTTGACTGACAGGAGGGAATACATAGAACTTCATACTACAATCAAATAAAACGGGTCCAGACATACATATTAGATGGCTTTGAAGCTCCTGAAGCTCCTTTTCCTGAGCCAGTAAAAACTACAATACAGAAGTAAAATGAGGAGTTTCTTACAGTGTATTTGTCATAAACCTGAATGAGTTACAGCAATATTTGCAGAAAAATACGGTACAAAGAATGTCACATAAATATCACATTTAAAATGCAAATATTGATCATGAATCTGTCTTACTTTTTTTTTTTTTTTTTTTTCTTAGTAAAG
>WHYT01017783.1:329203-406177 GCA_009806455.1 Tetrax tetrax | reverse complement strand
TCACAGAGATATGTTTTTTTTTTTTTTTTTTTTTTTTCTTCTCAGTAAAGGCCTTAAAATGTAAGGCTGTATCAAAAAGGTTTGTATATAGGTAATAAGTAGCATTAGATGCTGAACAACATTAGGTTCCAAGGCAGAAGCAAGTGATGGCTATTTCTCTAGCCTGAAGAACCTCTTTGTGTAATAATGAGCACAATTCTCATGTTTTTCTTCAACATCAATATGTTCAATATAGACACAAATTGAGCTTTAAAGAGGATTTTGCAGGGAATTTATACCAGTATTTGTAGCTGGCTTTGCAGGAGTACAATTTGCGCAGAAATAAAAAGTCTATTAACATCCGTAAGTACAATTGCCCAAGAGAGTAAAAGGATAGAGAAGAGGAGGATGCCATTCAAAATTATGGTAATGGCTGTAAAAATCATTCTTTCTATATGTTCCATAACCATCATCAGCCAATATGAAAGTGAATCTGTTCTTTATTACAACTCTTTTCCTCCAATTCGTGTCCAAGTTAGCTTGCTGAGATAAACTGGTGGGCTTCTGACACTCCCTTTTCCTCTTTGAAAGCTGAAGAGGAAAAAAAAAGATTAATTTTGAAAAAAAAAAATTATGTTAAAATTACAGAGCAAAAATAAGAACAATTTAAAGTACATTTCAGCCCTACAAGTTTCAACTATGTCTTCCTAATTTGAAATCACAGTGGTTCTATGAACTTTAATCACATTTGGTTTTTTGCTTGATCTTTTGTATCAAGAGGCAGGTGTGAGGGAATATGCAGTCCCCTATGAACAGGTTATACTAATGAACACAGTCTTGGGAAGGGAAGACAGAGGTGGAATGGGATGCTGTAAATCCTAAGAAGTTATTTTCCATTCCCTTGCTTCCCATCCAGAGGATATTCAGTGCTTTTCAGAAAGTGTTTAGCTGGTACAATCAACCCTATTGTGATTTTCAATTTACAGTGCAAGAGATTGACTGATGTTGCTAGTTAATGTAGTGAATATGTTTCTGTATGTGTTTCATCTGTGTGGTTTGGACTGTGTTGAAATCACATCAATTTGCAGTGTTAACTGTTATGCAGCATAAATAGGGCCTGCACGGAAATTTGAATTGGTAACTAAATGAAAGGAGGCAGAGATAATTCCATCTGTCACTATCAATATTTCCAAAATGTTTTGGTTTTTTTTTAATGCATACTTCTCCCATTTTAAATATTAGTTCGGGGCTACATATGGATAAAAGAGGAAACCCTTTTTGACTCAAGATTTTGCTCCCCCAGGTACCACACAGGTGGACAAATGGATGTACGCACAGAGCACAACAGTGTTGCCCATTTTCTGACTTGTGCAGAAGGCACATGATGCCTGCCCTGCAAGAAAGAAAAAAACCTTTTGCCAAATGCCAACAAATAGCCAGGATTTGGTAGAAGAATTACAGAATCATAGAATAGTTTAGGTTGGAAGGGACCATTAAAAGTCACCTAGTCCAACACCCCTGCAAGGAGCAGAGACATCTTCAACCAGATCAGGTTGCTCAGAGCATCCAACCTGGCCTTGAATGTTTCCAGGGATGGGGCATCTGCCACCTCTCTGGACAACCTGTGCCAGTGTTCCACCATTCTCGTTGTAAATTTTTTTTTCCTTATGTCCAGTCTGAACCTACCTTCTTCTATTTTAAAACCATTAAAACAGTTCCTTGTCCTATCACAACAGGCCCTGCTGAAGAGTTTCTCCCCATCTTTCCTGTAAGCCCCTTTTAGGTAGTGGAAGATTGCTATCAAGTCTCCCTGGAGCCTTATTTAAAAATATATATATATATATATTTAACCTTATACTTCATTTATAGAGGCAGAAAAAAAGATTGTGACACTAACACCATCAAATGTGTGCAGACACATTTACCTATAAACAGAGCAGAAGTCTCAGCTAAATACTCCCTCCTCCCTAGATGAGGTGGGGATGTAGAGGCAAAGCAAGTGGCTGGAACACGCTGTTAGGCTGAAGGTCTGCAGGAAAGAGTATTTCCTCTGTTCTTATCATCTCTATTTATCTGTTTTACTCTTGGAGGCAGAACAAAACAATACATGTTTCACAGGCATCCTTAGCCTATCCAGCATAGCTGCACTTGCTGCATGTTTCTTTTTAGCACACTGAATGATTTTACACATCCACATCCTAAAATATGTAGTGAATAGCTCCCTCCCCTGCAAAAGAGAAGGTATTGCTGCAAGCCACAGAGGACCAATCATCTTGAATCTATTCCTTAAGTGTTAAAGGGGAAATCATCCTGTTTAATTGGCTTGCAATGCTAAATTGCACTTGCTGAGTCATTTGTACAGCATTTCCTATATTTAGAGCATATAATTTATGAATTAGAGACAGACATTTAGGTTGTAAATTCATTTACAGGTATAATAAGAGTCTTTAAGGAGCACAATAGAAACAGCCTATTAAGGAAAGTCTTCCCTGATTAACAAACTTCACATCCCTTAGACTTCTGTCCTCTTATTGGAAGGCTTATACATTCTTCCAATAAAAAGAAGATTAAAAAAGCATCTGTTTCATAGTCAACATGTAGACAGCATAACAGTGTAAGAATACAAATACTGCAAGAACTGCAGATGCTGGGTCAGTCCGTCTATCATAGTATCTTGTCTCAAAAAGTATTTGATACCCAGTACTTTGAGAACAGTGCAAGACTACCATATACAGAGAGCATTTTTTTTCCTAAAAAAAACCCCCACTTTCCTGCAAGATCAAGATTTGATGCTTTAGAGTTTGTTTTAATTAATTCTAACATGTCACACATTTGCAAGAAAACATATGAAGTAATTTAAAATATTATGCAGCCTCTGTAAGAGGTATGGCCTAAGAAGTAAATTAATGGGTTTACCAAAGATGAGAAGTGTTTTAGATATTTTCTGCTTTCATTTGCTTAATTGGCTTTTGGAAATATCCATACTAATTGGGACCTCTGAGTGCAACAGCAATACAAATAATAAATATAATGTGAGCATTGATCAAAGTCCACCTCTTCCCCTAGTGCTAAAATTAGAAGTATAAAATTACAAGGAACACTGGAATGGATTTAAAAAAAAAAAAAAAAAGGAAATAATATCTACAATAATAAACCTCTATGTTGTTATCCAGCAAATTTGTAAAGGTATTTTAATGCTCAGCAAAAGGTGTCAAGGCAGATTCAGACCAGCAGCTGAGAGGAGGCTATTTCGAGAGGTTTGCTGGTCAGAATACGGCATTTTTTTTTGTCTGTCCATCCCTTAGGTCACAACATATTTCCACATCTGTTTTTTTAAGGTACATCTGATCCTGGACTGCTGCTGATGTTAATAAACATAGCATTATGAGTCCATTTCTCCTCCCACATGCATCGATTACACTTTAAGTAGCCCACAGCTAAATGCAGATCCCCAGCATGCAGTCTGGGGTGGCAAGGAAAGAGTTTGTAAGGTACAAGCCAACCACTTACCTAAACCTATTCTAGTTCAGTTGTATTCTTGATGCAGGATTAGTCCCTCATATCAGAGACCTTTCCCAGAATTAAGAAATTAAATGAGAATACTATAATCTTGAGCATACTCCACCAATACTCAGACTTGATATAAGGAAAAGATTTTTTACAAGGAAGGTGGTGGAACACTGGAACAGGTTGCCCAGAGAGATGGCAGATGCCCCAGTCCCTGGAAACTCAAGGCCAGGTTGGACTGGGCCCCGAGAAACCAGATCTGGTTGAAGATGTCTCCGCTCCTTGCAGGGGGGTTGGACTAGATGACCTTTGAAGGTCCTTTCTAACCCAAACTGTTCTATGATTTTATGATATCTAGGGAATTTTTGCCATTAGCTTCAAATAACATCAGAATTAAGATCCTAAAAGGGATCTGGTGTACAAGGGCAGGTCCAACTGTGTGGCATGAAAGCCTGCTTACCTCAGAATCAAGTGATGCAGAGTGGGCGGAAGGAGTGAGACACTTGGATTTTAAAACTGACCAAATAAGTTTATATGTTGACCTTATTTAGAAATTAGTATGATATTATAAGTTTGCCAGATCCTATGTATTTTGCAGGCCCACAGTTGTAGAATAGACTATTAACCTTGCTATATAGCACCTAGCAATGGTAGTGGGAAGACGGTTGGACTAGATGATCTTATAGGTCACATCCAACCATGTGATTCTATGATTCTATACTGAAGAGTCCATTATTTTTACTCCCACTAACAGGTTTCTTTTGCATCTGAAAGTTTGATTGTAAAGAAGCATTTATTTACCTTTAGAAATTTAAACATTGGCTCTTAAAATATCCTTCTCAGAGTTACACAAGTGAGAATTGAGTCTACTTTATTGAAAACAGTTAATAAATGCCAATTTCAGACACTTTTGCTTGATTTTCTTAAGAGAATCTTCACAATGTTTATACACATCGTTCTCAACATATGCTTAATAACAAATGTACAACCCACTAGTACTAAAAAGTAGATCCAGACATATCCTATTTTAATAATAAGCCATTAAAACTGTCTGTAAAATATGAATGTCAATAATTTTCCAGCATCTGATCTGCAAAATACCAAGGCATGTTCAAAGCAAAAGCAAACTGCTAAGCTTCTTGGTTTTGACCATGATATATGGCACAGGAGTCCTTGTGAAATCCTCACTCTTGCAGTTGGTAAAGCACACACATTTAAGTAGAAGTTGGCAGAAGGAAACTGACTGTCTTAAGAACAATAAAAAGACGGTGATGAGCTTCCAACCCAAGCTATTCTATGATTCTAACAGATTTCATCTCTATTTTCACGACCGTGAGAACTGGCTACTAGGGAGGGTGCAGGATATAAAGCACATGAGGTCTCCACCTCTCACAGCTGACACGTAACATTCTCTGACTTTGTTTCCTGACTAATCTTCTCAGATGACAAAGCTGCAATAGGAATTAAGATCATATCACAGTCATTACCAAATTATTATTGGAATAAGAGAAGTAAACCTGGCAGAATTAATATCATATAGTTCTTGATGTACTTTTCTTTGTCTCCTTTTTTTTCATCCAGCAAATATCTTAAAACCCACAATTACTTTTTTGATGTTGCTGGTATTATTTTGGTGGATTGCACATCATATTTCTGGAGCCTAATTTGTCAGCCACAATAAAGGGCATAATCTTACGGAGATTGATTAATCTGCCCCAGTTTCTTTCAAATGACACACTGGCCCATAGTGGAGGACAGTATGTAAATATACTGTCTGTATGTAAATATACTGTATGTAAATATACATGTATATATACATGTGTGTATATATATAGCTTGCAGTGCTGCATATGTGATCTTTCAAAGATATCCCTTCAGCAAAAACAAAATGGTGAGAGTAGTTATTGATACAAGAAGCCAAACCCATTTTATAATATGATGGAAAGATTTTTAAAGAAGATTGAATAGATGGGTGGCCATAATTGGTTAACTTGAATAATTACAGTATAGTCCTGAAAAAAAAAAAAAAAACCCCAAAAAATCCCCCAAGACCCCAGTATTATCTCATTAAGAATATTATCTTCTTTTGCATTATAAGACCCAACAGTAAACTATAATGGAATATGTTGAGACTTATGAGGAGTGTCTGAATTCAGAGTTGGTTTGTTCAGCTTGGAGAAGAGTGACTTCATCACAGTCTACACCTTCCTCAAGGAGGGCAACGGAGGGGAGTTGCTGATCTTTCTTTTGGTGTCCAGCAATAGGACACGAGGAAATGGTAAGAAAATGAGTCAGGGAAAGTTCAGATTGGACATTGGGAAAAGGTTCTTCACTGAGGGGGAGGTTGGTCATTGAAACAGGCTCCCTAGGAAAATGATTACAGCACCAAGCCTGTCAGAGTTCAAGGAGCATTTGGATGATGCTTTAGTCATATGCAAGAGGCAGGGAGTTGGACTCCATGATCCTTATGGGTCCCTTTCAACTCATGATATGCTATGATTCTATGATTCTATGACTGTAAGCAATGTGAGCTGAATGAACAGTTGGTATACTCATCACAAAATTACAAGGGGAACTGTAAACTCTCAAACTTTTTCATTTTTCCTCCAGATGTAATTGCAAGACAATTTCAAGTCAATTAACTGTAAAAATCTGATAAGATATAGCCCTGTCTCTCCCATCTGACAAAAGCTGAGGAAGAATATAAGAAACAGTGCTGATGAATAATGTCGTTTGATGTGCTTTAGTGGTTTAGGGATGTGCTGTGCCAGAGAGTTAATATTTTTAATTAGTCAAGAATAGCCTGGAAGTAGGAACTGCTAAGCAATTAACTGTGGACATAAATCCCATCAGGACTTAAGCACAGGCAAGCTTTTCGTGAAATCCAGCCCTTCTTGAAATTGAAAGCAAAACACACCTATTGATTTCAGCAGGATCAGGAATGTATTGACTGCATCATTTACCAGTTCATCAGCCATATTGTGCTCAGTCTGTTTACTTTACTCATCCTTAATGCATGCAGTGTGAAATTCACCTCCCATTTCATGTTAGAAAGGTAGCATGACCAGTGGCTTCTTCAGTTCACAAGAGCAAAATATTGAGAGTTTTAACTGATGGCCTAAAACCATGGCTAAATTCATCTAGTGTCTCCTGCAGTGAGGCGGTGCAGTTGCAGTGGTGTAACACCTGCTTTCGCTGTGAAGCAATCTTCAGTGCTTGTGGCCTTTGGAACTGAAAAAAGTTAGAACCAAAAAGAACAGGATGAATTTAAGAACGATGTCACCTCCAGTGCATTGCCTGGGAAATCATTCTCTGTGGCACCGTGTAGACTAAAGACAGCCCTGTACTGGGAATAAAAGGACTGGTGGGCTTGTGTCGTGATCACATTCAACTAAAAGCTGTTGTCTTCTAGTTGTTTTGTTGATGGCAATATCCAGAAACTCCCTAAATGTTTAAAGGAAAAGTGAATGCATTATAGATTTTTCACAGTCTTTACACTAGGAAGACTTATGCACAACATTAAGCTTTAATTGATTTTCAGTGTTTGAGCACTAGTCTGGACAGTGGGCCTAATTAGTATCTGCAGTTATTTAAATACCAGTATTGAATGCCTGGGTTGCAACAGTTCCCATCTCGGTTTAGAGTTATGTTTTGTTATGGAAACTCTTCTTGTGCTTCGGAGAGATGAACTTACTGGGAACAGAATTTGCTTTTGTTATTTAAACTGTGATAGTTTTGCCTGAGTACTCAGCTTAGAAATAAGCAATGAAAACAGAAGGTGAGCCACAGAAAAAAACCCCAGCTGCCAAAAACCACATCTCATGGGAACCGTAAATCTATATTTATAAAGGGCTTAAATTTGCCATGATCATTTGTTAACATGCTTGGTCTTTGGATATCTTTTCCATCGGCTTTGTGCAAAGCAGGCAGAAAACAGGCCTGAGTGGTACCTGTGGATCATCAGGAAATGCAAATTCACTGTAGTCTAAATCACAACTCTTCTCCATCTTTTGTAAAGAAAGTATTCTGAGACAGAAAAACTGCCAAGATGGGGCCTGAGAAGGCTGTGGGTCTCTATTTTACGTTCATTCAAGAAAACAGGCCCACGAGAGCTGGCACATGTTACATGAACCAGCCGAATCAGACAAGACAGACATCTCTCTCACTCTGTGTCACTCCTTAGCTGTGCTGAGTGTTATTTGTCTACTATTTATATTTAGAAGAAAATTGTGCATGGCTATTACATGCTCATTTACTTTCAGAATGAGGAAACAAGGCAGATTTATGACCAAATACACGTGACAGACTTATGATCTAATCCTCCAGGTTCTGAGTACCCTTGGTTCCCACTGAGGGCATGAGAAGTACAGGAGTGATAGCACCTTGCAAATGTACATCAGAAAGAGTATTCAGGGGTTGCACGTTCAATAGGAGCAGTGACAGAGCTTCGGTACAGGGGTAACACCACATATTTTCTTTATGTTGTGGTTACATTTACTTTCTGAATGAGCCATATTTAGATTTTTTTTTTTTCCCTCCACAAGTCATTAAGGAATTATAATGGTAGAAAAGTGTAATTCAGCCTTTATGCTTTGAGTGATGTGCCTCTAATTTGCAATCACTTAATTAAGGCCTGACATGGCTCAGCTATTCTTTACAGTTATAGTGATTGGCCATCTGGGCTGTACTAATAAATAAGCACTTTAATGGCTGAGCTACTTAATAAACTTCCAGTGAGAGAAGAGGGAAATTAAGTCAATTCTTTCATTATGAAAATATGTTTTGCCATCTAATTGTTCAAAAGCAGATGTCACTCAAATTCAATTAAGCTGTTTAATGACCTGCGTGCTTATTACTAACTTGACTGAAGGTTTGACAGTTAAAGTAAATACAAATGGCTGGTAAGATTTTAGGTTCTCATGTTTCTGCCTTTTGAAACTTCCCCAAAATATACACTTCAATCTGTGTTTTTTTTCTTATGATGCATGACAAATTTGCACTGTCTGGTCTGAAATCGGGGTTTATGCAAATTGTTAACAAATGTATTTTTCTTATTTTCACTTCAAAATTCGTAGTTTTGGTCTCACAGAGATTGTGTCAAATGATTCAAATGTAAGGCAATCGTGAATGTTGTTGGTTAGACAGGCAGCAAAGCTCCCCAAGCAAGATCTTTGGTTAGTGATTTAGCTTTTTTTTTTTTTGTGACAGATTGGGAGACATATTAAGACTGCTTTTTCTTTGTAAACAATTTCTTATAAAATACCAAGTTTTAGAACACGTTAATGAAATCTATATATAAGTTCCTCCTGGACTATTAAGAAAAAGACATGCAATATTCACTGATTATTAAAAAGTTATTCAGCACTTCAGTTTTTAGAATCATAGAATGTGTATTATAATGTGATTCCCTCTTCCTTGTTTCCCTCATCCTTCTGACTTTTAAAATTAGCTAATTATTGATTAGCATTTATTACTTACACAAAATTCAGAATGGATTATCTCAATTACAAACTTAAATCCATGTTGCAGACTTCATGGCCAATATGCATTGTGAGATGGCTCACCCAAAAATACGAAGTTGTGTGGATTAGGTGTAGGTCATCCCAGCTATGCCATGGTGCAAACCTAAAGAAATTCTACAGACACTGTGCAAATGCTGAAGTAAACCCTAATGCAGATGCTGTGGGTGGATGGCTTTCTGCTAAGGAGCGAGAAGCCTATCCTTCCGATATTGATCTCAGGTCAAGGCCCTCCTGATTTCCGAACTCCATGATGGGAAGCAGATAACCTGGGAGCCCTGGAGGCCCAGAGCCTTCCACATGGTGATGCAGCCCTGGAGCAGTAGACCCTGAAAAACAAGGCTCTTCAGCATCTGGTGCTGCCAGGCAGCTGGCACGCCTCCAGCCAAGCATTGTCTAAGTTCCAGCAGAAGGATTTGAATGGGATGCGTTTCTGCAAAATATTTGCATTTAGACTTAGTTGTCATTTTCCATTTTACAAAGCAATTTTTAGACTGCTTTTGCCACATCACAGCCCATGTTTTTGCTGGGTCAACAACCCACAGCAGCACTTCTTCTGTTGATTTCTCTACCTGGAAAGCACTGCTCCACCCTCTAATTCTTAAACGTGTCAGTGTTTTTCAGAAAATAGCCAAAGATACTCTTTGAGTAGGGGCGTTGCCACATGGATTTTGAGGCCACTACAAGTGGTGATTGTTTTTTGTTTTGGGTGTTTTTTTTAAACTGACTGTAAATAGTTTGGACAGTAACTCACCTCATTCATACTTTCTCGTGTTCAGAAGTCATCCATCCATGTCAGGAAGCAGGTACGTTTATTTCCCTATCTATGTACTAAGAGCAAACTTGCAATTATGAGGACTTCACAGTTCAGACATAGTTAAAGCTTGTGACGAGGAAAATGTTTTAAGTTGCTCTGCAGGATTTTTAAATTTGGAAATATGAAAGAGCATAGCCAAATCAGGCTCACTTGACAACCAAGTACGAGAGTTTGCTAGAAACTCTTCTGAACAGCTAGAAAATGCATGGTTCTGAGCTTGGTCTGATGATTCCATGTACTGAATCCATGTACTGACATGTTCCTGTGGCTTTTGACCAGCTCAGAGTAAGAATGGTGAAGCACTGTAAAACACTGTGTTTTTTTCAGTCTGAAGAGCAGGGCTGATATTGTCTAAGAATATTGCTTTTGAAAACCACTCTGAAATGAACAGAGATAATTTTGAAACTTGAACAGAACTCCAGACTTCCTCCAATACAACACATTTCAAGAACTAACCAGGAGTTAAAACAGAAAATAAATACAAATACTTTGAGGTACACTACCCAAAGTGCTATTTTGCTCTTCACTTTGCAGCAGAGGAGAGAAATCTGTTAGAGGAATTGTTTTCTTTGTACCAAACTAACACATAATGAATTAGACGGTTTGAGATATAATAATTACTTTCTATATTGAAAAGAATTGAGCTCTAGCCTTTTGCTAATGAAATAAGTTTCAAAGTTCTTTTGCCTGTAGTGTATACTTAGTTTCTCATTATGGCTTTGGTAACTGTGCCACTCTAACAAGATTAGCATTCATAACCATGAAAGTGTTTCTGTGTGTTCACATAAAGTTTTGTTTTTAAGGCCAAATATCTAATTATCAATCAGCCTGAGCAGTCTGAAGCCAAGAGCAAATCTTTGTTATAAAGACCAATAATTTTAGGTCTTCATTCTGTTATGTATAGAGCCATACATTGGGGAATCTGATTCACATGAGGGGTCCAACCTATCTGTAGTGTAACTGCTTTGAAATGGCAATAATTACACAAGAGATGAATAAGGCTCATTGAGTTTAAGGAAGGAACAAGAGGACTCATCTGCATGTTTCCAAAGAAGAAATGTTAAAGATATTAGAACTGTTAAAGATCTTATCACTGTTAGACTAGACAGTGATTGATCACTCATCAACATTCAAAGAAGGGCTATGTCAATCTCCACTCAAATTCTAAGACAACTGGCATAAAAAGGTGTTTAACTTGTTTGAAAATGAAAACCAACACTGGATATATTGGGCAAACATTCAAAAATTGATTCCTGCCTCATTAGGAGATGCACAAAAAATGATCACAAAGTTGTGAAGATCCAATTCTCATCTGCTTTTCACACCCACGCAGCATTACACACAATATCAAGACTCAGGTGTATAATCCCAGAAGGCAGGAGCTTTTTCTATTTCTTTTAGAAGTATTAAGTTATGAACTTTAATCAGACTTGTTTTTCTCCATATACAATAGTTTTCCTGCTGTATTTTTAGCAAAGAGGAAAGGTCTATTTCATACTTTGTGCATGATGCCCCGTTGCTTCCAGTCTGTTTCCTTAGGAGAAGGAATAATTCACCAGTGTCTCAAAGCTCTGAATGAAAGCTCCTAACAAAGTCATTGGGCAAAACCCTTACCAGCTTTTCAAAGGACAAGTTGAACAGCTCTCAGAAAAGTGCTTTTGAAAACCTAGTTACTTTCTCAAGTGGGAGATGAGCAGTATTTGAAACCTTGACCTGTATTAAAGCTATGAAAGCAAACTAAATCTCTTGTACTCAGTGGACTTGAAATTGAATGCCTTCCCTTGCAGGAAAATGGGTATGATGAGCTGGCCTGTAGCTGCTATGCAAGCTTGTTAATTATACTGTTACCTTGACATCCTTTCTTTCACACCCCTCCCATTCATCTGCTTCATTTATGTGTTGCATCTGATCACAAACATACACAATCTACAATAAGGGCTGTCTCCATATGCCTGTCTGAGAGGGGCATAACACACGATTCCCAACTCTGGCTGTAGTCCCTGGCTTGACTGGCTTAAAAATAATGTGTATTAGTCAGGTGTTTTCTGTCTGTGGAGATGAAATAGCAAATATTCTGGATGCACTTCTAACAAGATAACATGATTGCTCAGGCTGAGATCTTACTCTTTTAAGTAAATTACAACGAAATACGGTTGCTATTGTGATCATCTAAAGATAATTTTTCTGAGTAATCCTTGTTTTCTTTCAGCTCATTGTGTCAGAATTTATTCTTTCATTCCTGTTCTGTGTTTGAATCTCACTCGATGTTCTCAGCTAAGTTTGAAGTATGACCACAGTGAATTAAAATGCTCCTCTATCACTAGGCTGATGCTTGTAGAGAAACAAAAAACCAAAAACAAAGGCAAGTAAAAATCTTACTTCCTAAACATTATATCTGACACATTTTTCAATCAATCAGAGTTGTTATTGCTTACTTCAGATATTAGCAATTTCTTCAGACACCGAGGAATAGTTTCACCTGACTGCTTGTTTCATTCATCTTGTTCAGGTTCACAAAGCTCTTTGTATGTCAAGTGGCTGCAAAAGAAAATAGCTGAATAAATGGACTGGACTGCCCAGATGATAGCCACTGCCTTAAGAAATACTGCACAGGTTTTGTCTTTGGATTTTACCTAGGTGGACACATGGCTAGCCAAATGAAGGAGCCTAATGCAAAACTTAAAAAAAAAAAGTCATAGTCTTGTTGGACTGCAGAAGGCCTCACAAAAGGCTTACTGGAATTGTATCTGTGCTTGTCTCTTCTCTTCTCTAGAGCCAACTTTCCATCATCCTTCTCAATCTGTGCATCTTTAAAGTGAGTTTCCCTTTGAAAGCATCTTGATGCAACCAGAATTATAAGGGTAAACAAGAAAAGCTAAAACATCCTCCAGATATATGCCAAAGAGATTCTCATTATGGAATAAAGGGAAGAGTAAAAGGCTAGTGCTAGGTTTGTCATGAAGATCTTATTTATATAAAAAAGCACTTATTATACAGTATCTGCAAATAATAATAAGGTGCAGATTAAATCTGTGGAGCATTTCCTAATCCCTTCTTTCACAGATTTATGAAGGAAACAACATTTTATTTCAGTGAGTACATAGACTTTTGGGGCTGCAGTAGTTCCAGAACCATTAAAAGAAGAGACATGATAATAATTTGCTCAATTATTTGAAGCCCTTTCTTTCCACTTGCATGTCACTTAATACTGTATGAGTTAATGGATAATAATGCCACTGCCTGAAGCACAGCTGGGTAGAAGTGGCAACAGATTGTCTAATTTCTAAGGGGTTGATTTAAAATATCACTCTGGTTCTGCACTGTACAAGACAGATGGGTTATTTGTACAATTAGGCCTTAAGCGTTAAGTTCTTCTCCTGATTAAAATGCCCAAGTCCTCTGCTGTCAACTACCATTTAAGCTGTGCATCTCTCTAGTACGGGGAGGAATATACCCTTAATTGTTTAATAATGTGTTTTTCAGATAGCTGGGGAAAGAAAGGTAGAACTCTGCACATTTCTATCCCACATTATTTCTGCTCTTAATCTGGGAAATCAAGCTATTTATGGATCTTAAATAAACATATTTGTGTTTACCAGAACCTCACATCTCATCAAAAGCCTGGCTCTGCTCCATCAGTGAACAGGCTAGAATTTTTGGATTAACAGCTTTCCACATTATTTTTTATGCTGCCAACTTTCATGCTGTTCTCTTTAACTAAAATCAGGATCTCTCAGCCACCCATGGCAAGAAGTCAGTGTCTCAGTGTGTGTGAGCCTGTGCTTGTGTCTGCAAAGTCAGGCTTTGTCCTGTGTGTCCCTGCCCAGGTGCCGGCAGCGGGGGCTGTGAGGTGGCCTCTGTGAGGAGCAGCCAGGGCTGCCCTGTGCTGGACACAGCCGGTTCCAGCTGCTCAAGTCTGTTTTGCCCATGATAGGTGATCTCCCTGTCTTTATCTTTATGGGGACAAACTTTTTACAAGGGCCTGTTGTGATAAGACAAGGTGTAATGGTTTTAAACTAGAATGAGGTAGATTTAGATTAGATATAAGGAAAAAATTTTTTACAGTGAGGGTGGTGGAACACTGGCACAGGTTGCCCAGGGAGGTGGTGGATGCCCCATCCCTGGAAACATTCAAGGCCAAGTTGGATGAGGCTCTGAGCAACCTGATCTGGTTGGAGATGTCCCTGCTTCTTGCAGGGGTTTGAACTAGATGACCTTTAAAGGTCCCTTCCAATCCAAACCATTCTATGATTCTATGATTTTGACCCACAAGCTTTACCATTATTTTTTTCTCCCCTGGCCTGCTAAGGAGGGGGAGTGAGAGAGCAGCTGGGTGAGCCTCTTGCAGCCAGCCAAACTCAACTCACTGCAGCCAGGCAGGGAAACAGGATCTCCCCTCCTGTTACACTGTGACATCAGCACAGGGGTAAAGCTATGGAAATTCATACCGATGCAGATTTGGATACTCTATATGCAAAGGTGAATAAACCTCTCCATTCCTAATCTGGTTAGAAAAAAAGCCTCATCTCTTCAGAGCAGGGAGGCTGGACCAGCAGAAAATTAAATCTCACTGTCTAAATCACGTAACTCTGTCTCACATTTTCACCCATCTCTCCAGTCTCCATTGAGCAATAGTACCAGTCAGATTGCTGTTGTGTTTTCAGGTGCCTTTGCATTTGCTGTCAGTATTATACCTCTATACCCCACCCGGAGTACTGTGTCCAGTTCTGGAGCCCCCAACATAAGAAGGACATGGACCTGTTGGAGAAGGTCCAGAGGAGGGCCACAAAGATGATCAGAGGGCTGGTTGCACCTTTCGTACGAGGACAGGCTGAGAGAGTTGGGGCTGTTCAGCCTGGAGAAGAGGAGGCTCCGGGGAGACCTGATAGCAGTCTTCCAGTACCTCAAGGGGGCCTACAGGAAAGATGGGGACAGGCTGTTCAGTAGGGCCTGTTGTGATAGGATGAGGGGTAATGGTTTTAAAATAGAGGGAGGTAGATTTAGATTGGATATTAGGAAAAAATTTTTTACAATGCGAGTTGTAGAGCCCTGGAACAGGTTTCCCAGAGAGGTGGTGGAAGCCTCATCCCTGGAAACGTTCAAGGCCAGGCTGGATGAGGCTCTGAGCAACCTGACCTGGTTGGAGATGTCCCTGGTCCTTGCAGGGGGGTTGGACTAGATGACCTTTGAAGGTCCCTTCCAACTCTAACCATTCTATGATTCTATGCCTTGCACACATTTGCATCCACCACTCCAACTACATGAAGCTTGAGAAGCTTTGGTAGAATTTTTTGTTTGGTTGGTTTTCTTTTTTGTTTTTGTTTGTTTGTTTGTTATTCAGTGTTTAAAAAACTTTAACTAAAAATGGTAACCACACTGTAGTGTGAGACGGGGGGGGCATTTGTTCTTTCAGCCAGGGCATTACTGTGGGAGACAGTTACTGTGGGAGACAGAAAGCACTGATCCATTCCTGGCCTCAAATAAATTTGTTAAGAAAATACAACTAAGTCATAACATTGTTGGGCCTAAGTTTCACTTGTCTGGAGTGAAAACGCTGCATGTAGCCCATCCCCTTGCCCCAGCCTACAATGTAATATGGTGGGATGCTGGGTGGGCTTGTTGAAAATATTTCTACTACCACTGATCCCATCTGTTCCAGTACCTAGTTCTGTACAGTCTTCTAAAACAATAAGCTTATCAAGATGCAAACGGTGCCAATTGGCAATTGTTTTCTCTATTCCCTACACAAAGATTAGAAATGTAATTTTTTAACCAAGGAAATTGGTTAAAATTAATTTTTTATCCAAGAATAAATTCCTGTTAAAAACAAAATAAACCCTTTAAGTAAGTATGAATTGAAAAGGAGGAATTAAGGAATTAAAGGGCTGCATTAGAAGAGTACCACCTGGCATTATGTATGCTCATTCTTAGGTATTTTGCAACTGTGCAGACACAGCTATTGTAAACTACAATTTAATCTGCTGCTTATATTTTGAACTTGTCAGTGTTCTCCTTTTGATTAAGATCAGCTGTTGCATTTTTTAATATTCAACCTTCATGAACGAAGTTGAGGAAAAACAGAGGAGCACTGGTATGTTCTGGTATGTGCTTCTCAATACAATACCTCTTTTGAGGTCTCTGCTCTATTTGAGCAAGTAGTTTCATTACCCTTTTCATTAGATTAAATTTCAATTTATTATTTGGTTTTAGTTTCAGACTAGAATTCTTTACCAAAGCTGAATTACCAAAAGCAGACTGTATCAGTGTCACATTTTTCCTTGTGTCAGTTTCAATTGGAATTGATTTCCAATTCTGATTCGCTTTGCTGCACGTGCTCTTGACAGGAGTATTTGGTACAGCTCCATGCTTTCCTGACACATATTAGCTGATGACCTCAATAGTTAAATTGAGGCTTGCATACCTTTGCCATATCTACTAAGAAATGAGTTAAGAATTCCCTACTCTATCACATCAGATCAGCCACCTCTTTACCCAGACTGAAAAGTAGGCCAAAGGAGTCCACATTTTTTCAGGCCTCACAGAGGAGCTAAATGAGCTTTGAAAACTATTGCTCTTTTTAGAATGCCTTGGTAAGCTTGCTGTGAAAATGTACGCTTACAACGTATCGTTCTGTAACATAGTCCTTGTCAGAAAAAATGATCTGATGTGAGCAGGCCCTGGCACGTGGTAAAGTGCAAGAATGCATCTAGTTAATGATGACTATTCTAATTTTGCCAAGTTTTTTTTTTTTCACAGTTTTTAAAGAAAAAACAAATTGATTTTTCTCAGTTCAGAAAAAAAAATCCAGTAACTGGATGCAGAGAAATTAAACTTGTTTAGAAACATAACTGTGAATTAGTAGTCCAGTTAATCACTTATGCACAGATTGGAGTAATATTCAAAAGGTTATTCATTATCAAATCACACAGACCATGGGAGTCAACAAACTTGCATCAAGATTTTCCAGCTACAACATTTGATTTTTAGAAGTGCACTGTTAAGATATTTAAAGAGCACTCCTCATTCCTAACTGTCCTTTCATGTGTAACTTCTGACCTTTCCCATCCCTTCAAAGGAAGCTTTTCAAGCTTTCTTTGCTGCTGCTTTTTTTTTCCTGCAAGAAGGTCCCAAGCCGCAGCACTTTGCTGACAAAGGTACTGACTGACCTGTAGGGGAAAAGCAATTCCCCACCTTTCTCCTTACTTTTAATGCTAGGTGGTTCACCCTCGACAAAACACAGCAAAGTAGTGGAAGTGTCAAGTAGTTGTCTCCCGTTAAGACAACTGTAACTTTACGAGCAGTGAGACTTTATGCACGTCATTATACGCACCAGGGTACCTAAGCACAATGAGAAACCGAAGGGCAGCATGTCAAGATGACCTTTCACATCTCCTTATACTGTGGGTTCATCTCCAACTCAGCTGCCTGGTGCAAGCCCCTTACCCACCCCCCTGCTAAAAACAAAAACCCTCTGGTAAAACACATCCTGTCTGTGACTGATCATGTTTGTCATTTGAAACATTGCTTTGGAGGGGCTTTGAGTTGCTCAAGGGGTCATTTGTAGATAGAAGAAGAAAGAAATAAAGTTTGTACATAAATCTGTCTGATCAGCAGATTTCAGTGTTCAGTTTTGCCGCTCTTTTAGTCACAAAATTCAAGCAGCATTTCTAAACTGCCATCACTCAGAGATTTCCTGATGAGAAGTACCAGCTCCATAATCCAAAGCTACCTGATAGCCAGTCTTCAAAATTACAGTTAAATATGGACTCAACTGTAAAGATGCAGCCTGTACTTCACAAATCTGTATTTTTAACAGTGGTTGTCTACAGGCTGTACACACACAGGAGAAGGTTCAGAACAAATTTATGCTCAAAGCTTTTTGTGTAATAGAACAGTAATGAGTCAAAAAAAAAAATCATTTTTTCCCTCTGGCATATATTTCCACATTAAGCATATGTCTTCCTAGTTTACCAGCAAAAATTGACATTAAAACAAGTAACTACTAAATGTAGATTTATTCCTAGATTTTCAATTTGCTTGGTTTATATAGACAAATGATACCATTACAGAAATTTTCTGGGGGTACCTCTTTGTGTAGGTATTGGAGTTGTAGCAGAAAATAAGAAGGAAAAACACATGGTAGCACTGTTCTGTGGTGAAGTCCATCCATAGCTTTAGCACAAATATGAACTCATTCATTATAACATAATTTTGCTGTACATTTTTCAAGCACTTTGGATCTGGTAATCCTTCATCAGATGGGTGTTTCCACAAACAAATTCTTACTAGGGATTTCATGTATAGAAATGCTGTGACCAGGAGCTGCACAGCAAACTGTCTCATAAAGGCTCTACGATCACTTCTTGCCTTTGCTACTGTCCTCTGCAACTGTTCTTCCCTTCTCTCTCCCTCTTCTGCTGTATTTGCGTGTTTTCAAGTGTTAATATTCACTGTTCAGTACACTTGGAATAATGCCTATTTGAAGTAAATTCTTATTTGAAATTTTTTCTCTCCTCCACTGAAGAAAACTTTCTGCAGTGCTCCCATTCCACCTGAAGAAATAGAACATACATATTTGCTTAATTTTTTTCACAGCTCCAATTCAATATTTGGCCTTGCCCCTTATCGCAGTGCCCCAGTTCCTGCCAGTTTCACATATTAATGCAAAGAGTGACCTAACATGAATAAATTCTTCTGAGGTGAAACACTGTGGTATTGAAGAGCTAAGCCCTCACCCCCGTTAACACAATAAACTCTCTTCCTTCTGTTGCAAACCTCAGCTTGTCAGCCTGAGGGCTCTACTGTCTTTTTCGCAATCCCACTTCCTGCTGCTCGGTAGCCAAAGGATTAGTATTAAGCAAAGCATTTCAAAGTCTTGTCTGTAAATCTCTGGATCCCATAACAGCAAAAGCTGATGAGAAAGTTCAATCACTACTGAACAGCAGGTCACCTACCAGAATTGCCTTCTCTGCAATACATGTTATTTATTTACATTCTGGCTGTCCAGCTGGAGTTTCAAGACAGTGTGAGGCATCCAAGAGCTTACATTCAACTGACTCTATGGAGATTTCCAATCACAAGTTTTTAAATCCCATTAAAACAAGGATTACAGGGAGTCCAATCATACAGGCACCTCTGAAAACACCATTCCACTTTTTTTTTCTTCTTTCTGAAAACTCTCCTTCTGTTTTGTTTTGTTTTGTTTTTTTTTTTAATGACAATGCTATCACTTTTATGCACTCGCCTGTATAACTGGAGGGGGGATGGGTTCATGTTCTTTTATTGTTCTATAGTTTTATTATTTTTCTTCATAGCTCCTCCTTTACAATCAGATATTCTTTGTCCTTGCCTGTGGTGATGTTGCTCTGTGCTACTTACTTCACATTCCTTGCATATTTGCCATTTAGCCCACATTTCTAGTAAGAAGCTCATGTTTTCATGCAGCTACTCCATATGCTGGGAAGAAGAGGAGACACCAGGAAGACATGCCTGGAGTTTTCATTGGTTCTGAGTGTCCCAGTGTTAATCTCATCCACTATTGTTTCAACTTTTCAGTGTCTCTAAGTACATTATAATATATTTCAGTATTTTTTTAAACCATTAAAACACACATTTGACCTTTTATCAATGTTTTAGAAACTTAAATCACAAACCTGGTTAAGAAACTGACCAAGGGAAACGTGAATTTTGTTTCTATTAAGGAGGTTGCCAGTAACAGCTAGAAGTCTGCTGCCTGAGAGGCTCAGCTTTCAGACACTGGAGTCTGTTGGTACTGCCTGCTCAGGACACAGCAACCTCAAGATTTCCATCCATCAGTCAGCTATTCACAGGCCTCAGTGTTGACCAGGTAAGTACCGAAAGGTCCGAGTCCCATCTCAGTGACATCCACTGCTCCATATAAAGGCTACCAATGACACACAGACATTTTAAATGTCTGGGCACTAATTCCTTTCTATACAGTATATTGTCAAATACACAGTTTTTCATTACTAATGAAAATTATTTCTACGAATTATACTTAGAAAGAGAATTAAACATGTATGTTTCAATCCAACAAACTATACAAACATTAATTTGGAGCATTTTTTGGATGAAGGCTGCTGATGACAAAGTTTTCACAGTCATATCACTTAGGAACTGAAAGTCAAATACAAAACCTCCTCAATATTTAGAAAATTTTTTATTAAACATTTTAATGCAATATTTAACAGTAAAAAAATCAAGTGATGTATCTGCATAGTCTTCTGGCAGAGATCTCGGACAAGGGATGTCGTGAAATTTATTTAGTTTACACTGAAGTTCAAAACATATCCTTATCTGTTACTTTACAAAGACTTATTTAGAGAAAATGTACAATATAAATATCTATCAGTTTTTAACAAAAATCTAAAAATAAAAACATTTCCTTCCAGAGTTTTCATATATTATATACAAGAATAGTAAAAAAGATTGCCTTCAATTTAACCCCTAACTTATGAAATAATTTGGATATGGCCAGTGCCTAAAGTTTTATAACAGCCATTCAATAACTTGTTATAATTATTTTTTGCTTATGTGTTTATTCAGAGATTCAGGCAAGCTTTCAAAAGCCAGTGCTGATCTTTGGTAAACTGCTTGTTCAATTCCAAAGCTGTGGGTTTTTTTCTACTTTTAAAAGGAAATATCCACTAACCACTTTTAATATTGGTTCTCTCTATACACTGATCAATAAAAACCATAATCTCTTGGTTTATGACATATATAGCCAGTATAATTTTTTAGAGTATCAGAAAATTATCAGAAGATATTAAGATGAAATTTTAAATGACAAATTGCATAATGTACTAAGCAGCCCTGAAAAATTAAAAAATAAAATGTCATCTACTATCAAATAATAATCTATGTATGTATTCCATCTTGCTTCTGAACGCCCTTAAAAAAAAGCCATTGTAAATATTAAGTAATTTTGCTCTGATGGAAAGCATTAGATCTGACAGGAATTTCTATATTAATTTTTGTTGTAGAAACATGTCCTGAATTTGTCCTACAGACTTCTGAATGCAAAGTAAAACCACTAAGTAATTTTTCTAGCCCAGCAGTATTTTCAAACCGTGATATCACTAGATCAGTCCTGTATCTCTGAATTTAGTCATACAATCTGATTATGTAAGACAGAAACGGCAGATCTGGGCAGTGTAATCTGACAGTAAATTCAGCCAGATGTGAGAGCCCTTGAAAACACAGACCCAGCTAATAAGCATGCTAACAACTTTGGTACTCAACAGGGCCACCTTAAGAATCATGACAATCTAGCATATGTCAATATTCATTTTACGATTTTACACTACTTTACTTTCATGGCTTGACTTTAATTTTAGTGATAATCATTAAACGGTCACATTCATAACTCCATCAAAATCTATAGTAAGTGGTACACACAGCCATTACCTTAGTACAATTAACAGGAAGAGTTCTGCCTAAATGTATATAGCAGTGCAAACTCAAAGAAACATCTAAATATGGACAATCCTCCTGTCAAACTGGCTGAAAACCGTAACACCTGCTTGCAAAAAGTAGCCTGAGAGAAGTTTACTGAAGAGTTGCTTTTCCCTCTCTGCCGACATAATTTATTTTAACACAGAAAGAAACAAAGTAGCACCATTCTGACTGTATTTTCTGAGTAGAACTCACCAGTTTAGAGTAACCTCATCACTGCCTTTTCGAAGGACAGATGGATACTAGATTGCTTCTATCAGCCTGAGCCAAGCAGCCTCCAGTGAAAAGCCTAGCACCTCCAGTTGCATTCAGATCATAAGGCTGTATGCCAGGGAAGTAGCAAATACGTCAAAATATAATTCCCATTCATGTTAACATAGAAATTAAAATTTCATACATACAGGTTGAATTTCTAAGAAAGGAACAAAATTTTTGTATACAGTCTCTGATCTCGACACGCCCCCCCAGATTGGATTCTTACTGGATTACTTCCTATTGGCAACACATCACTACACAACATCTTCAGCAACTGTAGTATCAAAAATTTGGTAACAAACTTGATGTTTCATCGCATCTCTGACATTATAGGACTTGATGAAGCATTCCAGCCATGGCAAGTCATCTACAACGAAAAGCCAAATTATTGTTTAATACTCATTTCTAACTTTTATAGGACAGAAGTATAACTTGAGCAGGATCTTAACTAGGATATCTAAACATATACAATACTTAATAGGAAGAAAAATGAATTCATAATTTTGAAATTTCAATTTGTATCTTAAAATTTCCCACACCATCTGAAGCGGTGCTCAGTGACAATCTTTTAAGTCTCGGCCTTCCTCTCCCCCTGAAACACTTGGTACCAGCAGTTGTATCACAATATAGCACATATAAACACTTTCCAATAACAAGAACTCATCTTGGTGTGTCTCAATGAGACAATTTCATTGGTCTCAAAGGGAACATCCTTTACAATAGGGCTACTTTTTATAAGTATAGTAAAGACTCCAGCGCAGTCGTGGTGGTCTCTGACAGCCATGTACTTACATAGAGTACGCTGTGGACGTCAAAGCTGCGTCAGAGACATACAGTTTAGGCAGAGCTACTTTCTGCCACAACAGAAATACTGCACAAAAACTCTGTGACTGGATTTGCATTGAGTTTTTGCACAATCTCCATGGATGTTTCCCATAGTGAGGGATGCTCTAAATCAGTGCGTGCATTCCAAAGTGGAATCTCACTCAAAGCATGTGCCATATGCCGAATTGCCTTTCAGTTTTCCCTAATGTGCTGTGACATTCAGTATAAGGGTGTTCTGGTTAACTTCCATATGAATACAAATGACATGTTAATGCCTGCATAGGCATGACTGTATTCACACATCACTGCATGCTACATGAAATTTACTGAACCATTACTTTTCTTTCTCAAAAGGGAGTACTACTATTAAAGAAATGCATCAAAACAAATTAACTGAGTTTTACCCATGTTTAAGTTGAATTCTAAGACTTTGCATATGCAATAGCAGATTGAAGACCCTTTCCCTTCACTCCCCCATTTAAAAGAATGGCAAGCTGACCTAATTTTCTTCCTGGAGGACAGAGCGTATTCATGGTCATCTGCATCTTTTGCTGAAGAAAATTATTAGTTAAGATTTCAGAGGCAGGAATTTGGAAAAACTTTTCCTGGAAGAGAACAGAAAACTATGAGGTGCTGGAAGAGGGGTAAGAAATCAGTAGCCAGAACCTTGACTACATGGTCTTTTATAATTGAAGAATCTTAAAATTATCCAGATAGGTAACACAATAGAACAACAACAGTATTTCCAGAACTGTTCAGATAAAGAAAAAAAACAAACTACCTGAAAAAAAATTAAATGTCTATGTTCCAGTACTCTAAGTATTCAGGGACTACAGCCACCCAGCAAACACACACATAGGTCTGTATATGTAACCGGCAGATATTCCTCATAAACTTCTGTAACCAGACAATGTTAGGGTGGAGAGGATGGTCAGTCCTCCTCTACAGTCTCTCACTGCTGTGAGCAGAACATTTTGACAGGAACGAAGGAACCTGACAACAAGCAGGCACTGCAACCTAGTTTCATACAAGAGGAACTCCCTCAGTTTGAGTTTCAATTTTCAATATGGAGAAAGGCTTATAACCGTGGGATACATTTCTGAATGGAGGAGTAAAATAAAGAAGGGAACACTGAAATGTTAAAGAAACCTTTTTTTTTTGCGTATCTTTAAATCATATAAGTTAGCATGACTGACAAAACTGTCATTTTATTCTTTCTAAGTTTGCTACCTGATTTTGTATCTCTAAAGGTTCATCATCTTGTACCTTCCCAAAGTGAGGTAATTTCTCCTTTTTAAAAAAGATACTAAGACAGAATAATCTGCTTTTGCATAATTTTTGCATGACATGTTTAACGGAAGTGATCAGAAGTTAGAGGATAATCCAGCAGCAAAATTAACACAGGTAACTACTTTTTCCTCTCACTCTTCCAGTTCTTCTGACTGTAAAACTGTTCGATTTTTTCCTTCAATGACTTTTCCTATAAAGGAGAGTAAAGAAAAGAACTAAGAGCCTTCCTACAGAAATGTGACTGGCAGCTAGTGTGAAGTTGCACTTCAAAGTAGTCCAGTTCCTTCTCAGGTGGTGCTGAAGGATCCAAGTTTAGGCTTGGAAGGTATTGGCTTGTCTTTGAAGTACCACCAGCAGGAATGCTAGCAGCTGGCACTTCAGAAGAAATTGTGGGATTTTTCCTGCAGCTAAGCAGTAGTACTGAACAGTATCTGATAAGAATCTGAGATACCTCGAAGCAGGGTTTTTTGGAATTCTGCATCAAGAGATGATTTAAAATCTTTTCCCTCACTTTCCTTTTGCAGTTTAGTTTCTCAATGTAAAAAGGAAAAAGGACAGTAGAATGAAAAAATGACTAGCTGAAACGTGGACTGCAGTCTTTGACTTCCTTTGCTGCTAATATACTGTGTATTTTAAGAAAACATACTTACATTTTTTTCCAGTATTATTTTTACTTACAGTCTTAAAATTAAACAGGAAGAGTATTGCCTTCAAAGTCCCATTCAAAGTAATTTAGTATAATAGTGAAAAATATACAGATATGTACACCTTAAATAGCACTGCTGTGGGGGGAAAAAAAAAAAAACCAATCCCACTAAATTGTTTCTCTGTCCCATTTTGGACAAAGTTATAACTCTGAAGTGCCATTACACTGACTATTTTCCACCTGGGTAGATGGATTACTCCAAATCTGTATTGTGAGATTCTGATATTCCCAGCTACGAATTGCTGGAATAAGAAAACAGACAAATGCACTTACAGAAGGACAAGACATACAATGTAATACTAATTTATGTTAGATAATAATTCTTGTATTTACCAAGCTCTTCTCACTTTTTTATTATTTTCCCTTTTTAAAATGATTGACATACCATCTCAAAATTCACGGTAGTAACTGAAATGGGTGTGTGCATATGTGTGTAAAAAACAAAACAAAGTAAACAAACAAAAAACCCCAAAAGGTAGAACAAAAGGAAAAAATCCACAAAGTACACAGTAATGGATGTTTCTACTGCACACAAAAATACATGTAAAAGAGTATATTCACTAAGGAGTGTGCTAGATGTATATAATTCATCTTCAGCCCTAAATTGGAGATGTAGGAAGCAACAACCAGTTCTTGTCACTCAGAATCCTCCACCTTCCGCATCACAGGAAATTCTTACTCAAACCATCTTTGTGCATCAAATTGCTAATCTAATAATAAAGCTTATGAACTAGAGTTAAAAAGTCCTGAAGTGTAATCAGCAGTTTACTGTCAAAATGGAAGATGTCCCAAGTGGATTCTGCGGGGGACTGTCCTAACTCTGGTGACTGTGAGATCTTTCATTCGTGACATGCTTTATGGAATAGCAAATAGGCCCACTATGTTTACAGACAAAACCAAGCTGGGGGAACCGCAAGAATACAGGAGTAAAGAATGAGAATTAATTTTTGACAAACTTGAGAGCTAGTAGGACAAAAAAAAACCAACCCCATACACCTTCCACCAGATACATGTATAAAATACTGATTTTAAGCAAGTCAAATCAGCTGCTCAAACAAAGAATGTGGAATAATTTATTAAAGTTGAGGTTCTACTCACAGATGAAGGGATTATACCATGTATCAGTAAGCAAGAAATTAAGTGATCACAGTACTGTTTTATAAATATAGAAGCATTATCTGGCAATGCCTCATGCTAGGGTACTGCTTTAGCACTTCAAGAAAGATGTGAGTCACCTGGGAAGAATCCAGAAGAACAGTGAGGACAGTCAGAGTTTTCAAAGAACTCTGATATGGAAGAAAAAAAAAAAAAAAACACTGTTACGAAAAAAAAATCTTATATGGAAGAAGAAAGAATGATTGGTGGTTTTTTAGCCTTCAGAAGGTAAAATCATTATACAGTGTGGAGTGACAGGAAAACCATCCATTCTTCAGTGTCTCAGGTGGCAGGAATGGTTTTAAGTTGCTTCAGAGAAAACGGAAGACAGGTTAATTCTAAGGTTAGCAAAGTAGTTGCATAAACTGCTTAAAAAATCAAAGACAAGTATCTGTATAGCTATAGCTGAGTCCTGCCTAGGTTCAGGGGAAGGAAGGCCTCTTCTACCTCACGGTTATATGAAACAAAAATCAAGAATTACTGAATGGACAGATTCTATTTGAACTAATCCAGAAGTTACCCGCATAAATTCTGAAACACTCCCATCATTCACACAGCATCCAGGCTGCATAATTTAACATTGCCAATAAAGGAGAAATTCAGCCATGGAAATGTATAAAAGTCTATGGAAATACCAAATAATCTATCTACAAGCTTCAGTTTTGTCTTTATGCTTTGATATTATATACTGATATATTATTGAAAAATTACTAAAGATTACATTCTGTGCCATCTTCACTGATGGACAGTATTAGTAACATTACAGCACTTGTAACTGTCTCAGCAACACTCTGCAGGTAACACAGAATGAATATTTCTGTACATACATTTACTATTTTAAAAACAAATAAAATCCAAACCCACATGATCTGTAGAGTCTACCTTTACCTAGATTTACTTACATAATCAAAAAGGTATGCATTTAGTGCTCCTGTTCCATCAACCAGTGTAAACTTCATAATAAAAACATACTGAAGCAGCTCAATACCTAAAACTGAAGAAAAAAAAATGATCTGTTTCTGAGTGAAGCTGCAAGAGAAACCGTAACAACTCAAGCTCTCAATAGCCCTCCTTTATTTGTAAATAACTTTGAAAACTGTCATTAAAAGTATAAATTGACAGGCCAAAAGACAGAGGCACTGAATAGCAAAATGTGGTTTGTATTTTGACAGCGCATTGCAGTTTGCCTAGAAACACTTTAGTAGATGAGTCTATCAAAATGCAAAAAGATTTTAAAGTACTTATTCTCATCCTAATAAAAGAAATGCTAATATTTGCTTAGATCTTAGATCCTCCCTTGGTAGGGTCTTCCTACTCCTTTTATCCATAGAAGATTAAAGGAGACTTGCTCTTAATTCAGTGATAATAAGATAACATTCCACCTGAAAACATATCTTCTGAGGAAAACAATTTGTATCATACGATGTAGTAAAAGTTACCAGGCAAAGTCTTGTTCAGAAAAAACTTTGCTGGCAGTTCTGAAAATATTCCAGAATAAGTAAATGACTGTAGTCATTCTCTCACTGGCAGAAGTAACCGTTATGCTGCAAACATAAAAAATCTTAAATATACAAAGTCACTGCAACTCTGCATCAGTCTTTTCTGGGCACATCTACTTAAACTGGCTAATCATTTTATGTTGAACTGATCTGATATACTTGCAGGTTATCATCTGTCTGCAAATAAAGATCATAAAAGTATAATACACATAAAATAGTTAAAATGCCAGAAAGCATTTAATGAATACCATTCTTATTTTGAGAATTAAATGTCAACTGCAGGTGCTTTAACACTGCCAGTTATATGCTACTTTACATTTATTTAATAGCATATAATTATGACAGTCTATGTAAGAGAATCACTGTATTGCTCGAATAGCTTTTCCTTTTATAAAGTCTTTACCAAGCTTGGATACTGCTAGATATTCCAACTTAATACGTTAGAATACAATTGATAAATATGAAAATATTCTTTTTCCTTAATGTGTTGTGAAATTTTAAGCTCCATTTTACCTCTGTCATTTGAACGTGCATGTTGACTACATAAAGTAACACAATGAACACACAAAGCATGGACATACATCTATGTTACGGTATGATTCCTTTCATTTGAACATTATTTCTTGCAGACTCTCTGGAATACTCTTAGCATTGATAAGGCTTACAGAAGATAAAAATCTAACTTGTACTAGTCATTAAATAAGATTCTCTTTAGTTCAGGTCAGTAAATCTGTATCTTCAAAAGGAAAAGCAAGACTAACTTCCAGGGCTGCAAGCATGTATACAGTTTAAAAGTGGCATCTGCAACCGAAAATGCATCACATCTGTGCTACGATAGGTGTTACTAGTGACATCTATGATAGAAGAAACTATTCAATATATAAAATCCTTTAATTCATACTGTAATGGTTTCAAAAGTAAATATGTTATTTCAACTGCTAAAAGGTGAATAAATTTTACAGCTTTGTTCTCAAGCATAACCATAAATTACACGCATTCCATATAGTACCACAGCCCAGAAACCCAACTATTTCATATAAACACTTCAGAATCAAGGCACAAAAGTATTTCAGGACAATATTATGTCAGCTGACCTTGTGCTATTTCAGCTGGTTCCCATGATGGTCGTTGTTCTGCTGCAATGGAACTTAGATTCTTGATAGGCTTTGGAGTTGAACACTGCTTGCACCTAGCATATAAAACAAGATACTGAGACTAACCAAACACTAATTTATACTAGAAGCCTTGTGTAAAAAAAAAAAAAAAAAAAATCTGACTTCCTTACTCAGTGGAAGTGCAAAAGTATTTCTATTGCTGTTTAAAATAACTGTTTTACCAGACATGTAAGTTTTAGACCACATCAAAACCCTTAATGTGGTTTTTGAATTATTCCCGAGAAGAAATAAATCATTTTGGTCTGGAAAAGACCATCTCAGAGAACAGAAAGGAGGAAAACTGTACGATAATGCTGAAAGAGTTGGAGTTGTTCAGCGGGAAGAAGAGAAGACTCCAGGGAGACCGTATTGCAGTCTTTCTAAACATCAAGGGGGCTTATAGGAAAGACAGAGACTTTTTACCAAGGCCCATAGTGACAGGACAAGGGGCAATGACTTTAAATCAAAAGAGGGTTGGTTCAGATTGTACAGAAGGAAGAAATTCTTTACAATGAGGGTGGTGAAACACAGGAACAGGTTGCCCAGAGATGCTGTGGATACCCAGCCACTGGAAGTGTTCAAGGTCAGGTTGGATGGAGCTTTGAGCAACTTGATCTAGTTGAAGGTGTCCTTGCTCATGGCAGAGAGGTTGGATTACATGATCTTTAAAGGTCCCTTCCAGCCATTTTATGATTCTAAGATTGTTACATTGCTAAATATATTTTCATATATCACTGCTAAACATATATTCATTTGTCACGACTTTGTTGTTAACAATACAGACATCTAATTTTGTAAAAGCAGGAATGAATCTGAACTTGTAGTACACTGTAAAAGCACAACAGAGTTAGAGGAGAAATTTGTCTTTACCTATGTTAAAATTACTAACTGACTTATTAAAACAACCTCTTTTATTACTCGTTTATTTACACCAGCAATTATAAATTTTACATGTGATATAGTAAGTAAATGCTGCAAGTGGATGAAAATATTAAAGACCTGTTTTTAAAGCTGTTCTCATTTGCCTGAAAAAATAAAATTACAGAACAACTATTTTTTCCAAGTTAAGCATCTGTGCTAGTATATTACCATTAGAACTTAAAATAAGACATTTATTATCTTTCAGAATTACAGGCTAAATGTGTTGTAAAAATCAATACCACTAATTCTACTCAAGTGATATACAGCCAAACTTAATTAAGTTACTTTAGCCGTGAATTTTTTCATATGCAAGTGTGTGTGTTTATTTTTATATCTATATATGAATATACATGCATATGCACACATATATAAATATTTATACAGGTATTCAAGCTCATTTCTACAGCAAAAATAACTTTGCTTTTCATTCTACTATACAGAATCTTTAAGTTTTGACTTCGCTAAGTATGTGCTACTGATAAAAAAGTGCATGGAACAAGCTCTGAAACGTCAACATCATTGTGAGCTTTCTTCCTAAATACCCTACAAACAACCATGGAATATCTTACAGAGTGTTGGCTTCTACAATATAGCCATTTCCACAGAGAACGATGTCTGAAGGTAAGTTGTGCGTAGCTGGGGAAATATATGGATTATAGAAGTGCAAGAGGAAATACTTTGCACTGGTGAAGATCTGGTCCCAGTAGGAATACCCATATATTGCCTTTATTTAAAAAAGCTGTGCACAGGCATATCTGAAAAGGTCAAAACAATATATGAAAACAAAATCATTATCTGTATTCATTTTATCAGGCCCTTATGGGAAACTTCAGGGTTCACATGAAACATACAATATTTCAGCACAGAATATTTTTTTCCTGCCTACAGGACTGAGGCAATGCAACACAGCGCTCCGCTTGAACTTATTAAGACTGCTGAGAGGGAGAGCTCAACAGCTTGCATGAAGTAGACCAGTATTTCTGAGCTCAGTAGCTGCATGCTGCTGTGCAGTACTGGGAGCGCACACTGCTGGTAGCTCTCACTGAGCAGGAATACAGTATTGCATGGCATAACGTAGATACCACACCTAGATACGTGCACTACATTCCACAGCCTTGGAACTGTGGAATTCAGAAACCCACTGAAGTTGTCTCTACAGTGACTGACGTCCACAAATAGGTAAGGCACTTTGCAGTGTTGTGGCTCCCAATGCCTGTGGATTCAGGCATCTTGCAGCCTAAAGAGACTCACAGGTGCATTTCTGTCTCTGCAGTATACTGCCCTACCCACACACCAAAGGCAAGACTGAACCTGGAGTGCTGTCTAATTAAGGGCATAAGATTTACAGAGTAAGATAAAGCCCAACTGCAGTTGAGTCCTTTGATAAGAGGTAGTAGTATGGCATTTCATCCCTCATCTCAGTACTGCTGATCATGCTATGTATTTTGCATAAAAAAAATCTTTGGGTAAGTTATTTCTTGAGCACTGCAGTTTGAATTACTGAAGAAAATTATGTCTCTATTATTGCAACTACTAAAATATCAACAAATACTTTTAACCTACCCATAATATTTTATGTTCCCTTGTAAAAGAAAAGGAGCTGAAAGATCTAATAATTCAAGATCATCTTCTGTAGATCTCACAGGAATAACACATTTAAATCTTTTTGCAAGCTTCCAGACTTCTTTTAGTGTTCCACCTATTAAAAACAGAAAAACATGTTTTTGTAAACTGTAATCAAGAATAAATTGAACAACTTGCATTTCTTGGCTGATTAGATGTTCATTTCAGGACCTTCAATAATAATTGAGACCCCACTGTGGAAAACTGAAAAAAAAAAGGTGCATAATCTTCTTTACTCTTACTCAACAACAGACTCAACAGAGAATCAAAGATGGACATTTATGAGAGCGGATGCCTTAATACCTTCCTCATAGTTATCATCATAACATAATCCTATGATTTTACTAGCAATTTTATGGTAAAAAAAACCTCAAAACCAATAAATTGACTTTAGCAATTGCTGCTAAGTAACTGTTCATTCAGCTTTTAAGTGGCAAAATGTATTAATTTTTAACTAGCAGTTTATGAAAAAAAAAAGTTACTTCAACATGTCGTAGTTGACACAAGGTAGGAAATGCAGAGGCAACAAACATCATGCAAATTTGAGTGCTACTAAATTGGAGTCATCCTAGGAACACAGTAGAAACAATATATTAGATACAGTTGGAATGCTGAGATTTTCCAATCCCAGTGACAGGAATTTCACATTTATTATAACGACAGGATAACCTACCTCTGTCTCTATAGTACGGCCTGCAGAACTGTTTAAGGAATCTGACATTTCATCAATTCAGTGGAAATGTGGTAAATTTATTAATTTAACACACAGAAAACTGTTATTTGGAAATAGTTGAATAAAAATATCTTATTTAATCAGCTCATGAACAAGAATTAATAAAGCGACCAAAGTGTTTTAAAATAGGTTCTACAACTGTGTTGTTTACCGCTAACTGTAACTAAGCTGTTTCAAAGACTTTACGACAAGTAATTATGACACTGGATTGTAAGGTACTTATTGCATATATTTGTTACTTGTATTGCAGAGGTGACTAGAGAAGAAAATAAAATTAATTAAATTGCATTATTACCGCTGATGAAAAAACGCACAACATGAAACCTTCCCAATGAACTTACTTCTAGTAAAAAACACAAAGAAAACGGAGGCAGATATTTAAAATGGCTTCCCGAAAGGTTAGGAAACAAACTACAGAGACACAGATAAAGCCTCTCATATATGTTTGAACTCTCATTTAAGGGATTAAGATACAAAATTCAGGGTAGTTTTAACTGACATTGCTAAAAGGTCTCCAGAATTTCAACTTTGCTGTTACATTGAGCAAATGTATTCCAGCTGCTAAGAGACTGGCATAAAACACAGAATTAGTGGAGGCTGACAGTGATATGAACACAGTGACTTCATGTACAAATGAGGATATGCAAGGAGCATTGTAGAATCATAGAATGGTTAGAGTTGGAAGGGACCTTCAAAGGTCATCTAGTCCAAACCCCCTGCAAGGAGCAGGGACATCCCTGACTAGATCAGGTTGCTCAGAGCCTCATCCAACCTGGCCTTGAATGTTTCCAGGGATGGGGCATCCACCACCTCTCTGGGAAACCTGTTCCAGGGCTCTACAACTCGCATTGTAAAAAAATTTTTCCTAATATCCAATCTAAATCTATTTCCCTCTATTTTAAAACCATTACCCCTCGTCCTATCACAACAGGGCCTACTGAACAGCCTCTCCCCATCTTTCCTGTAGGCCCCCTTGAGGTACTGGAAGACCGCTATCAGGTCTCCCCGGAGCCTCCTCTTCTCGAGGCTGAACAGCCCCAACTCTCTCAGCCTGGCCTCATAGGAGAGGTGCTCCAGCCCTCTCATCATCTTCGTGGCCCTCCTCTGGACCCTCTCCAACTGGTCCATGCCCTTCTTATGTTGGGGACTCCAGAACTGGACACAGTACTCCAGGTGGGGTCTCACCAGGGCAGAGTAGAGGGGCAGTCACCTCCCTCAACCTGCTGGCCATGCTCCTCTTGATGCAGCCCAGGATGTGGTTGGCCTTCTGGGCCGCAAGGGCGCATTGCCGGCTCATGTTGAGCTTCTCGTCCACCAGCACTCCCAAGTCCTCCTCAGGTCTGCTCTCAATCCGTTCTCCGCCCAGCCTGTATTTGTGCCTGGGATTGCCATGACCCAGGTGCAGGATCTTGCACTTGGCCTGGTTGAACTTCATGAGGTTAGTACAGGCCCACCTCTCCAGCCTGTCCAGGTCCCTCTGGATGGCATCCCTCCCTTCCAGTGTGTCGACGGCACCACACAGCTTGGTGTCATCGGCGAACTTGCTGAGGGTGCACTCTATCCCACTGTCCATGTCGCCGACAAAGATGTTGAACAGGGCCGGGCCCAACACAGACCCCTGAGGGATGACACTCGTGACCGGTCTCCACTTGGACATTGAGCCGTTGACCACCACTCTCTGAGTGCGGCCATCCAGCCAACTCCTTATCCACGAGTGGTCCATCCATCGAACCCATGCCTCTCTAGTTTAGAGAGAAGTATGTCGTGCGGGACAGTGTCAAAAGCTTTGCACAAGTCCAGGTAGATGATATCTGTTGCTCGTCCCTTGCCCACTGATGCTGTCACCCCATCATAGAAGGCCACCAAATTGGTCAGGCACGATCTGCCCTTGGTGAAACCATGTGAGTCACCTCCTGGCTCTCCATGTGCCTTAGCATGGTTTTCAGGAGAATCTGCTCCATGACCTTGCCAGGCAGAGAGATGAGGCTGACTTTGTACTTGTTAACTGTAACATTTTACCCTTCAGTTCAACTTACCTGTAGTAATGGTTACAGATCACGCTTACTCCCCGTGGAAAGCCACTTAAAAGTCTATCCCTTATCCAACTGTTTCCTCAATTCCAGCGCCATAGATGCCAAACATTCAAAAATAAGCTCTTGCTTCAGCATAATGATTATGGGGAAGAAGAAAGTATTGTGTGGTGGAAGAGCAAATTGCTTGTGTTTAACAAACAAGTAGAATCTAGGCTATGTCTGCCTAATGTGTTTGGCCTTCAAGGCTGGTCTGTATCTGGAAAAGTGCTGGGAAGATTTCTAGGGACACTTCAAAATCTCCATCTCCAAAAACATAAAGATTGAAATAGCATGTAGCTTTGGAAGCTTCATGATCAGTGTTCTGGGAAAAAAAGTGCTAAAACACTCATTATGCCTTTTCCTTGTGCTCCAACATAAAGCACATATATCCACAAATACAGATACTTAGCTGCTGGCACTTTAATATTTTTTAAAAGTTTTATCAAGTTATATTGTTCAATTCTTTCAGAAAAATAGAACAGAAATAGAGCCTTTTTTCTTTTGTTTTCACACAGATAAGGTTAGATTGCAAAAAATAAAAATACAGTTTGGAACATATCAGAGAGAAACCATCTATCAGAACTAGTTGAATATAAAGCAGAAAACAGAATGGGTTTTGTCATTGACCCTTACACAAAGGACCACCTGACTTACATTTGCTTATTCAGGCCACTACATGAGTACAACTGAAGACTTTGTTTTAAATCCGGAATGGTACTGTCTGCAATTATTTATTACTTTTGTTCTATTCAAAGCATTCATTATTAGTATTCTTGCTAAATTGCTTTGTTTAAAGTTCAGTGGCTATTTTTCTTCCCTGAGGGAAAATAATAAAAAACAAACCAAATCAAACCAACCTCACGCTGTGAGAAGCTCTATTAATCTGAAACAACACTGACATCCAGAGGCCGACAAAGTTAATCGTCGGCTTGTATTATCAGAAGCCTTCCAAAACTTTTCCATGTCAGGACTAAAAATAGATTTTTTTAGAAAACTCAGTGAGTTTTCAAATCAGTACTGAAAAATCAGTAAGCATAACTAAAAAAACATATTCAGATGTTTAATTTTAGCAGAGTCAACAAGAAACTTACTGGTATGGTTTTAAAAGACAGAAGCACCGTAGAAGACCCTCACAGATTACTTTTTCCTTTTTGCACAACAGTAACTTAAAGTTCCAGCTGAGTTTTTCTTTTCTTTGAAGATGCTTTTATGATCATCACTACTTACACTGAAAAGCCTCAACATATGATATCTTAACTTTGTAGATGCTGACTGAACACTGTGCCATAGGAGTGGTATATTTGCAATTTATCTTACCTTCTATCATAAGCAAAGTATCTTCAGGCTCTTGAAGCATTTCATCATGCTTTACAAAATGGATAGCTATTTTCCTTTGTTTCTGATCTTGTGTAGTCCACATTACAGAATCATACCAGGATGTGTTATGTAATTCTGGGTTTGGGGCAGTAACAGCAGAGCGTTGTAAAATAACGTCAAAGTCATCTCCATCTGGAACTTCTCGCCTAAAACCATTTCCAAAATGAGTAGGTAAATTCTAACAGCTTCTCCTTAGGCAATCTAGCAACAAAGATGACAGTACTCTGAATAAATATTAAAATATAATCATTAGAGTTAAAGTATATACAGGAAAAATAACTTTGTTGTTGTATCAGTTAGATACAGTTAGATCAGTTAGAGTTGTATAGCAAATTTTTACAAGATAATTCATTTCCATGTTAATAAATATGCTAAGTAATCTAATCTTACCTAGGAGCAGAGAGAGCCTAGTGGTTTCATCCACACATATGTAAATCCATGGAAAAACCAATATATCAGCTTTATGTGACTTCAGCTGGGCCTTAAGAGCGCTACAGAAACGCATACCACTTCAGCAGAGTGAAAAGACCATATAAGCTCATATAATTTCAAGTTTTATGCTCTAGCATATTCTACTTTGCATATTTTGAGGGGGGAAAAAAACAAGAAAAAGGGCAGGAGAAGACTAGCTTCACATATGTACTGTAAAGAGAAAATCCGCAACTCTGTACCACACAGTTTCTGTCCTGCTAGAGTGTACCATTTGTGCATTTCTAGTTCTCATCCACAGAGAAGTAATGCAGGCCATTCAAGTTTTACCAATATTGCCAACAATAGGCAAAAAGCCAGTGGTTGGCATACAAATTAAAAATGCATTAGAATGTTTTCTCTTAAGCAAGATAGACCTGGGGCTATCTCATGAACCATGAGAAAAAGGACAATGGAAAAAAAAAGGCAAAAGCTTTGGCTATTTCATAAAACACTGAACAGGTGGCAAGCTTCGGAGTGGAGTTAAAGAAAAAATACCACCAACCCCTGCAGATTCTTCTAATTATTTTACTTTCAAACCCAAGAGCAGCTGCTTTTATCAGTGAATAGAACAATTCCTGCCTACGAAATCAGACTTCGATATTCTTCTATGACTGTGGAACTAGCACACAAGAGGTCTTCCTGAATCTGAACTTTCATTCAAAGAACACAGTGCTGCTCACATGAACTCTTTCCACCTGTATTCCTGGATTACTGTCTTAAATGTAAAAGCAATGGACCTGACATAATAGGTCATGCTTCCAGATATACCCATTAAGCTCTTCCAGCCTCTATAGTCTGCCTGTAGATTTCCTGCAGAGACAGAAGCAGAATGAATTGCTTTTGAACTAAGCTACACGTGAGGGTTGAAATTTCTGTAATGTGGATATATTAATAAAACTACATCCATGTATATTGATATTTTGCTATTTATAGAGAAGCTTCCACCTGAAGCCTGAAAACAAAAATATATCTCTCACAAGGGTTTTATACCCCAAGCATTACATGCATCTTACTGCATAAAGTGTTAAAGGATCAAACTTGCATTGAACTTTGTTCAGTCAGGCTCTTCAGCATACTCTAAAACATGAAACAACTACTTCTGTCACAGCAGAACACGTAGGAAAGAAGGATGCCCCTAAATCCTGTTTCCTTTCTGGGCCTCTTAACTCACCCAATCCAGGCTGCAGTACACCTCCACTGTATTTCACAGATTCCTTCCACCTGATGCACACAGCTGAGAAAGGAGAAGCTAAATTTCTGGGAAGGCACTGCAAGTAGTCCATCACTGCAGCCAGATGGTGGTAGCAGTAGTAGAAAACATGCCAACTAAAGCCTCACAAATCTATCTGGTTAAAAGTCTGCCCTAATTCTGTGGCAAAGAGAAAAGGCAGGAAGATGCGAAACAGGAGGAGACTCAAATGAACAGAAATGAAGACAAAACCAATGCAAGAATATATAAAAAAGGCTATAGTAGTCATGGAAAATTGTGGCATAAGGATAAATTTTGTAAGGAACAAACAAAATTCTATGATTAGTACCTGCTTATTACTATACGGAGTTCACAAACATTATCAAAAAGTGACAAAAATGGCAGAGATGGTTGGTAATTATCTCCTTTTTATACTTGGTAATACAGGCCATGTACTCGTATGTTGTGAAGATGATGAAGCACTTCCTCTTACATTAGCAATGAAGAGAACGTTATAACATCATCTGTTATCATCTGATCAGGACTAATATTCTTAAAGCTGCAAGTGTGCTACTACTCATCCAGAAGCTGTATGAGAAGGACAGTAGGGGCACTTTCTTGTCTCAGTGATGTTTGTATCTAAAAATTTTGATTGCGCAAAAAATTTCATAAGGCTAGGAGAATGCTAACATGCCATCATCTAAAGAAAGCAGCAGTTTACACCTGTAACAATAAAGCTGTTTGCTTGGGACTGATGCTAGGCTAAGTCAGGCAAAAAAAAGTGACATAGGATTTAGATGATCATGAAGAGCACGTCACTCAGTAGTTAAACCAAAAATAGGCCATTTCAAACAAACTTTCTTTCATTTTTAGATTAATATACACCAGAAATGGTATACGATTATTTGACTGAGCATTATTTGATACAATGACAAACAGCATTAAAGGGGAAATAACAATGACAAAATGGTCAGCAAACTGACTCAGGTCAGAAAAAAGACAAAAATATCACGGTGAACGGTGTTTTCCTGATATTTTTGGATCCACAAAAGATGCCTTCTCTAGAAGAGCCACTTTAGTGGATATTTATTCGTTTACTTGGAGACTATCGTACCTTTTTGCATATCTTATTTTAAATTCACAATACAGCAGCAAGTACTTAAATACATACTTTGGTATGAAACTCATCTGATAATTAAAAATTTTCCTACCTATTATCAGTGAGTTTCAAATCTTTGCTCAAAATTAAATTCAGTTCATTTTACACAAAAAAAATAGGATGAAAATACACTGGAAATCTAGGTATTTCAAAATACATAGAACAATTGCTAATTACTTCTATTGTGTGAAACACTTACAAAGAGTTGCATTTGGAGCAATGAAGTTTAATAGACTGATAGAGCTTCTGCGGTTTGTAAGTTCTCAGCTTTGCTCTAATGCGATACTGTTGAGGAGCTGCACTCTTCAGAATAGTTTTCAGTTCTGTGTTATTCAAATCTTGATGATCTGTTAACACTGCAAAATAACAAAACAAAACAAGTCATGCATCCCTATTAAACATCATAATATTTGGAATATGGGAAATGGCCATTGCAGGTACGCATTTTCCCTTAATTCCCAGCTTCAATTCCCTTCCCAGTTGCAGCCTCAGTTTTATCAATACAACATATTACTGCAGTCTTTATGAAATAGCACAACAGGCTGTGGGAGTATGGTGTTCTTCAGGGTACAGAAATTCAACATGTAGAAAAAAACCAAATGAAAGTAGAATATATAAATATGCTGTACCTCTTTAAAACAGAATAAAACCAATGTAACATTCATAAACTTACACTCTTAGAATAACTCTTCCTATAATAAGTAAATTATATTATTTCAGCCTTTGAGCTCATGTCTCAAAAATATTTTTGTTCCTTATTAAAAATAAAATTCACCTTGAGGTAAAAATGTTTCCTACCTGTAACAGATAATTGCTGACATCTCTGTAAGTGTGATTCAAGATCTAAAATAAAGAAGAATTTCCTAATTATTTTCCTTCCTTCTTTTCTTCTTTATTACACAGACTCACAAAACCAGAGAGACAGGTAGACAGGCACACACACAACACAAAAAGCTGAACAAAGGAAAACTGAAATTCTAATAATGTATGAAAACAATGTATCAAAGGTAAAAAGCAAAGTAAGCAGCAGACAAACATTACTTACTAAGAGTTAATATATTTGAGGAGAGATTAGTGTATAGATTAAATAGCAATGCTCATCAAAATGAACACTTTTGAAATGTATACTGTGAATTATACTGCCGACATAAACTGTATTCCATCCTCCTGCAATCTTTCTAGACAAGAGCATATATACTTTATTTTAAAAACAATGTGGACTGCCTAGATCCTCCTCTGAACAACCTCTACTACACATAGACTGTGCAGTAAATATGTGCAAAATTTTTTCTAAATTTGCAGTGTTATGGTCTAGACATGAAATATTTATTTATTCTTGACTTTTGCACCCTTTTAGAAATATCCTGTCACAGCATGTTAATAGCAGCTAAGTAACATAGGATTTTAAAAGCTAGAAGCAAAGATGCAGACTATGTCCAACCAGCTTTAGAGTTTAGTTCAGTTTTAGTTATTCTTATTCTGGGCTAAAAATACCATTCAAAGAATAATATGGGATCTGTAGAACTGTCTATAAGACACTACTTTTCCATGCCACTGCCCCTTGCTACTCTGCCACTGACACAACTTTCTATTCAACAGCTTTAGACGGGCTCCTCAGCAAGCAGCTGTTCAATAGTGTTTTCAGTGCCTGTCTCTGAGGAATCTCCCTTTAGAGGGAGGCAGTTACATCACTCTGCTTTGTGATCTAATATAGTATGAGTAAGAGTACCATCTGTGTTTAATAATTTACTGACTACCTCCTATTTTTCCATGTATATGAAAGGCTTCTATTGCGAGACAGAAGGATAGGGTAACATCAATTTCCACTCTAATAATCCAAAACAATTCTCTATGGCTTTGTATGAGAAAGAAGCATTATATACTTGGAGAAGATGTAACTGCGACCTTATCTTCTAACATATGTATGTTAGAAGAAAGAGCAAATCAGCTTTCAATTGCTCTTACCTGTAATATTGTTAAAAGTGCCGTCTAATTCCAATGAAGACATGCTTTCCATATTCTGACTGCCTGCCAGATCCACAGATTCTAAGAATCTAAAAATAAATGAGTAAGTATTTTATAATCTAGATACATACAGACACATTCTCATATATATATGAGACTATAAATACATTTACATGAAACCTATTTTATCAATACACATAGAACTTACGCTTTTAGTTCCTTAACATCTGGGTTATTTTCTGGCAATACTCCTATTCCTCGACCATAACAGGTGCCACCATGAAGATGAAATTCTAAATGTGAGACATCTTTATCATCAGCACTTGCTTGTTTCGTATGAATACTGTAAATTCGCAGAAAACTTCCAATCTTAAAGGAAAAAAAAAACAACACCACAAAGTCAGCTATTTACTTGGAAAATTTACTAGGCCTCATAAAGCTTCTTCCCTGTTTTCACTAAATCACAGAATAGCTGAAGTTGTCAGAGACCTCTGAAGATTGCCTAGCCCAACCCCCGTGCCCAAAGACACGAGCTAGAGTACGTTTCTTAGGGCTGTCTCCAGCTGAGTTTTGAATATTTTCAAAGATGGATACTCCAAAACCTCTCTGGGTGACCTGTTTGTTTCACTTTATCAGACAACACTACTGGTAGCAAAGGCTGATTCAGAATCAGCATAAGCCTTCTCACTAGATCTGATTCTCAAGCAGACTTCAGAAGACAGAGCAAATGAGCCAATCTATTCTTTTCCTTAGGGCACAATTTGTCTTCTGTATTCACAACACAGCCCTCCAGAGACTGGCGTGCTGTGATTTGTCCATGTATGACTGCACTCGGCAATTGACCTCATGTCCATCATCATGCATGGCATATTATCTATTTACATATACATGCAAACACACCTGCTTACCTTACTCTTACATCACAGATAACATTTTTTCAGCACCAGGACAGAAGGCAACACATGTTAGAAATTAAAAAAATTTGGGACTGTTCCTAACTTTGTTAGATTTTCTCCTTAGGTACACAGAGAATATTCTTCTTGTTTTGCTTAGAATTATTTTGTGTTCTCTGAAACAGTTTTGTCAAGTTACACAAATGGACTTACGCTAATTTATACAAGTACCTATTAAGAAAGAAGTTATGGAGTGCTGAACATTGAACACATCTTTATAACTTTGCTTTTACTTCAAAATACCACTCCTATCATCCCTCCCCCCTACCCCCTTCAAAATCCCAAACCAAAACCAAGGTTCTAAAGGTAGATAATCTGGAAACTTAATTACATAGTTAATTTCCCTTTGATGTGTTTTAAAGGCCTTTGAATCAAATTAATTAGCACTCAAATATTTTTTAAAGTATAACCTAAGATCCAGCTGACAGCTAGCAAGCTATGCACATTCAATAACCTAGATTTATGTTCACTCAAAGTATTTTTAAATAGCCCTATATAAATGATAAATTATTTTAAATTGACTTCAATTAACATTAATATTACAGCAGTCAGTCTGTTAAGTCTTATTTCAGCTTCAGCTGCTGCTTTAACCAGTAGAAACCTAAAAAGCATTCCTACTTGACTGGATCGGCCAGGTCTTAGTATGACACTTAAAAATTTATGTATATATGCATAAAATCAGATAGAGCAGCATCTTGAGTCTGGAATCCTCTTCTGTATCAACAAACTATGACTATATAATGCTGGTATCAAACTGCTGTTTTAAACAATAACCATATATTAAAAAAGGCAGCATATTTTCAAATTCAGACACCAGGGACATAAAAAGTGCACTTCAGCCTGCGCCTATTTTGCTTCCAGCATGGAGCTCCTACCAGGGTTTTAATTGATCCGCACCATGAGGGGGCTGCTCGTTTTGTTCACTGAAAGCATATCAATAGGACAGCTCGTGCATTTAGATGGCTGTTAAGAGGCTTGTCTGGAGGATTTTTTTTTTCCTTTCTAAAAGCTAAGTTTCACTAAATTATGTTGAATATCCAAACATGCCAGAGACAGTCATATTATAAAACTAATCTAACAACTATTACAAATGCTTTTGGAGAAAGTTTCTGAAAAAGTTCTTAGCTAAGTACTGCTTATCAAATAAACTTATATCAATATAATAGTGCCAAAGTACTTTTTTTTCCAAGAGTAATTTGTATGTAAGCAGGAAAAAGTAAATTATAGTTGAAGATTTTCATTTTTTTTTCAAAAATGTATGAAAAAAGGAAGTATTTACTGTATGTACAAGCAGAAAACACTAAACATGGGAGAAGTGAGCCCAGAAGCCAAGAATACAAAATGCTGGTTTTTCCTTCTAAACTTGTGTGCTGAAATTCATGCAAAAGTCAACCAAATTGCATGTTTTAGTGCAATACTCAACTTCCCAAGATTTATGATCACCGTAAAAATACATTTCTATATTTGCATTTTGTTAGATCCTTTTTCTGGAAATGTTATTATTTCATGTATTTTATTACCACTTAGAACTATAGTAAAGAGATGCATTATAATCAGCATGGCAAAATACTGAAAAAGTCCGGAAAGTGATGAAAGTTATCTGGCTGTGCAAGAGGGAGTGCAATTTCCGTTAATTCCTTCAGGAGGCAGCATTGCTCACTGTTAACTAGTGAGTAAATGGTGTTATGGCAAAAAATGTTACTGTATTTCTGCTGAATGCCTGCAGACCCAGCACGTTATATACCTGACTAAGATGAAATTATAAGCTATATTAAAGTGAACACCGAAGTACAGTCATCACTAAAAACTAGCAAAAACTCCTTGACTATACAGCAGTTCTGTTTATGAACTACCTACCTCATTTAGAGCAAGTTCATTTAAAATGAAATTAAAGCAATAAGAATACATTTCTTGCAGTGATATAAAATGTACTAATATCCTATTTGCAGTCTAAGTAAAATTTGACTGTTTTAAAAATACATATTATGGCTAAAAAGAATTGAAATGAAGAAGTCTCATATGCAGTTACCTGTAACAACCAACTTTTTAGTGCAGCAAATTCTCATGATTATTTGAAAACATATAGGGTTGTGTTCACTTTTGAGACACTGATGAATTTGGAATAGTCATTTATCATGGCAGTTAAATTTTCATGTTTGGCCAGAAAGACTCACGACAAGAGGCTGTCTTTATCTACAAGAATCACTTAACAAAAAAACCTGTACTATTTTATGGCTGATGACATTAAATGAAGAGTTCTTTGTCATCACTTTATCATATCAACAATCTAATTTTACTGAGTATATTGTGTGTAGCTTTTTACAAATGAGAGAAAGTATATACATAGCATTTGAGTGTGGTCCTTAGCAATAAAAAATACTAATTTTGATCCATTAAAAGGTTTGGAGGACTTGAGGGTAGGATGGGGGCTGGAATGGGGGGCATTGTGGTTTGGTTTTTTTTCCCTTTTAATAAGTACAAAGGCCAAAGTGGGGAAAATATCACTGACAGGTCAAAGGAATGCTACTGATGCCTGAAAAATATGGAGCTAGATAGTACACCCATGTAACTCATTTAAGTTGCAGGTTGGAAATGTGACTCAAGACACTAGAAAAGCAAGCAAGACTTCTTAATCCAAATCGCTATCTCAAAAGACATGAAATTGCATACATTGGGAGGACCACTGTAGAAAATATTAAAATTGTACATTTGAAGATACACAATGAAGCAAATACTGTGAAACTACGGACTAGGACTTGTATGCATGCTCAAGGTTAATTGTTTTAATTGTACTATTAAAAACATATGGCAACACCAAATCGATGGTCTCAAGCCATAAGAGGAATGCACAGTACCACATAGTCAGTGAATGATGGTACATAAGGAAATCTCCAACAGCTGTGGACAGCTGGACCCCTACTGTGCACTGACGGACCACTAATGCTCACTCACCTCAGTCCTTACCATCTAGCATAACACCACCAGATGGAGAAACTCATGTCACAGACCTATTCTCAAGTTGTATGGCAAGGTCTGAGTGAATCCTGAGAACCTCTGGAATAAGAAAGCCCAGAGAACAACAAACTACAACCTATGGGGAGCAACTGTACTCTGGAGACATAGGTGCAGGCTGGGGTTTCTAGAGTAACAAGGAAGTCTCATGCATCCCAGGTAGCCAGAGGAAGAGGAAAGTCTGGGAAACAGCAGTGAACACCACTGTCCTTGCTGAGCTGTTAGCTCTTGCTGGTGTCTTTCTGCCACAGGAAATAAACTACTTCAGAGACGAGACTTCTGACAATTCTATTTGTGTTCTGCTAAGGCAGCAAATGCTGAAAAGCCACAATCCTACCCAGCAGGAAAGCAAGGCCAGTAAATATACGGGACAAACAGTCTACTTAAGGTATCAACTGCAGCGTACCTTCAATATAACTGAAGTTCTCCCCATTGAAAATTGTAAGTATTATTTGACTACCTTGGAAAATGGGATAAAATACTCCTATCTTCAGTGTTCTCTGGACAGACAATCCAAACAAAGAGATTTTAACAAACTCTTGTAGGAATATCCCTGACACTCTGCTCCAGGATTTGCTAAAAATTCACTGTAATACATTACTCACTTTCTCTAGACTGTAGTGCTTACTCAGAGCTTCCTTATCTGAACATGTGCTTACAGATACAATTTAAAAATTAGAACAAGTATTTCAGGTTTGTTTTTTCAATCTGCCCCTCTTGGTATCAAGGCTGCATAAAACAGATTGTTCCTACATAAAACATCATTTCAGACTTGCAAGTGTCATTGCAAATGGTACATGACAACATGAGAGACTGTAACCAAACAATTCCATAACAATTTACATTTTAAAATAAGGCAATTCTAAGCTACTGTCAAATGCAGAAGAGATGGTTGAAAAATTGTGCAGTTTTATTGTTTTCGAAACGATAAACTGGCAAAACATCCAGTACAGCTTCTCTCCACACTATTCTTGTGTTCACAGTCGGGAAGGTGTGCATGCATACACTAAATGCTCTCCAGTTTTATACTTCTATATAAATGATTTTAAAAATAAGTCTTTGCATGACAAGACCTTGAAATAAAATATTATACAGATTAATGTAGAGTATTTCAATTATACTTTCTTACAATATGACATGATTTCCACTAGTATTATAAAATGAATACTCATGAAATCTTCTGTATTAGGAAGAGTCCCCTCAAATTTTATTATCTTTAGATTATACTGTGAAATACAATTAATTGCACATATTGTAATCTGAATTTAATAAATCTTCCTGAAGTTTAATTGTTAGGATATCAGCACTTTTCTTCAACAATTCCACTAAGACAATCCACTAAAAAGCAGTGTTAAAAAATGATCTTGCTTAAAACTTCTACAGCTTGCATGAGTGAAACTACTGCAACTTTGGACTTAGCCAGAAGGCCTGTGTTGCCCAGTAGGTTAAATCAGGTTTCTTCACCGTTCCCTTTGACATCAGAGCTTCTGCTACACAGTGCAGTATCCAGCAAAGGCACAGATGCTTTAGAGATAAGAAAGAAAGGACTTATAGGATGGAAAAAAATTGAGACAGCTGATGAAGACATCCCATGTACCACATATCCAATAGGAATTCCTGAATATAAATAGGAGACAGTAATAAAGGGAGTAACATCAGCTACTCAAGACAGTATGTTCAACTAATAGTATTTTTTTTCCTTAATTTTCAAAACATACTGCTTCACTGGAACATCAGTAGTTATTTATATCAATAGATTACATCAGTTAGCAAAAGAAAAATTTTGGAAGAGAACCTGTAAGTAATGAAATACTTCTGTGAGTAAGTTTTGTTATGAATTCTTATACAGAAGCAAGTTATTTTGCTATCTGTCAGTTACTTATGAATGGACATTAATATATCAAATTGATTTCATGTCTGCTGATAGACTCAGCCTAACAAACAGCTATCACTTATCTTTATTTTCTAGCAAATACTTTCTTAAAAATGATGCTTGGGTTCAGAGGGCAAGACATAAAATGAAAGATGTATTCTTTGCTAATTTACTGTATTCAGAAGCAAGATGGCAGCATTGCTGAAGATCAAATGTTTAATTATGTTGTTGTTTTCTCTATCTAAGCATAATCAACATTACTGACCCACTAAATGAAGATTGCACCGCAAACTGCAGAAGTTTATAGAAAGAAAATCTTTTATTGACTTCAGAATTATGGGTCTTTAATGGACTACAAGTTTAATTCCGCTTTATATAATTTAAAAATAATTCTAAAGCACAGAATACTTTTTCTGAGTGCATTATTTTCACAGGATTATGTATGATATTACAGTGTCTGGAAAGAACTGGTTAATTGCAAGAATTTTTTTTTATGGCAATTTTAGGATAATGAGGCTGTTTTACACATGTTGAAGAATTTCTGTATTCAATAAAAGGGATGGAAAATATAGTGAAAGATAAAGAGGAACATTTGAAACTAATTAACAGCAGAACTGAATTGATACATTCTCTGAAGTGAGTTCTAAGCAGAAAATAGGCCACAAAAAAAGAGTTAGAAACACCAGATTGTGCATTACCTTAAGTGATTTTGCCAGTTGTACATGGTTATCATAGACTAGAACGTCCACTGTTAGATTTTGCAGCTGATGAAGAAGAACTTTTTCTCCTTCCAGGTCTCTTGCTTCCACAGGCACCTTCCACGTTGGATAGGGACATTTTGTGCCATCCCATACCTGCAATGAAAAGGAAGTATTTCAATATGCTCAGAGTACTTCAGATTGATATTTTAAATAGCTTCAATTTTTTAAACAAATTTGTTGTTTGATTAAAAATTGATAACAATAAGAAAACTTAATTGGAGTCTCCAATTCTTTAAATTAGATTTTATGGGATTTCTAAAAACTATTCTTTCTTACAGACAATAAAATAACCTCTGTAGAGAATATGATCAAGTGTTAAGACCTGGTATTTGTCTTTTTTTTTTTTTTTAATCAGTGCTAGCAAATTCTCAACTGTTTATCCAGCAGTTACAACTATCAGAATTCACCATATGCAGAACTGTCTATATTTAACATTTCAATCCTGGTACAGGATTTTTTTAATGACTCCAGCTACAGTATGTGAAGACTGAGTACACAGTGTATACTCCCTTAATTATGGATCTCTCACATTAGTGTACACTGCTCGTTATCCAGAATGTATTAGAAAAAACATCAGTATTTAAAATATACTTAATATCAAAGACTCTAAAAATTGTTTGCCGAAAGCTAAGTTCTTGATACACTTAAGTACTGAAATATTAGGAGTTATTTTTGAGCTATCAAAGTTATTGTGAAAAAGTAAGACTACCAACAGACTTACCACTTTGGAACCGAAATCCTACTACTTAAAACAGACATTAAAATTCCAGTAATAGCTGCTTATAATATATTCTGTAAACTACGGTTTCCTGAGTTCCCGAAGATATACTATTCTCAAAGACAACAGAAATAACGGTCTGAAATACTGGCATAGAAAAAGAAAAATTTAGAAGCATTTAGACTTCAAGACTGAAATGCTGTATTTAGGAGGGTTTAATCCATATAGGTTCAACAGAAGTTAAATTTCAGACAGTTTGTTACACTAAGGCATTTTGTCCCATGAGTTAGTCACTGCAGAGAGGGAGAAAAAAAAGAATTAAATTTTTAAAGCGTTTTACCCCTTACACTTAACTGCTGTGGATCAGAGGACTCACAAGAAAAGATCTAAGAATCAGCAAAGCCATGTGTAAATACACTGAGAATAACTCATGCTTGAAATACTCATCTCAAATCAAGAGATAAAAGGGAAAATTGTTCACAGTGAAAATGACCCATAACATCAAATTAATGTTCCCAAATAAGAGTGCATTCTGAAGGACCCAGATAATGAGGTGGTACACACTGCAACAGATTAAAAAAAAAGCCTATTATCTTCTGATCCTATACCATGAAATATTTAAAATCTTTGAAAAAGTGGCCCATTGCCTGAATTATCAAACCTCTTCCAGAACTGAGCTTGAAAAATATAGATGTAGTGCACACATATTATGAATTTAGTCACTTCGACAAAATAAACTTAAGTTTGTCAAATTTCACATTATTTTTCAACTGGCTTTACTTGAGACACTTTGGTAGCTCTGTACTTAAGAGATGGATCTGACAAATGGATTGAAATAACGTGAATGCTCCCTGTTGGATACAAGGATGACTAACTAGCTTTAAAATGTCCTTTGCCAGAGTAACTAATGGGGCCAGCATCAGGGCACCTTTTGGAGGAATATGTAAGCCAGTAAGCTTTATTTATAAGAAAAAAAGGTCTTTAGGAAAGTAGTTGGTTTTGTTTTTCACTTGCACAAATATGAAAACAGATCAAGCTCTCTACCTCATGAGCTTGCCAGCTTTACTCTACTCAAATTATGAATGAAAATACAGAAGCCTTGGTTTCAAAAACCAACACAGGTCTAAAAATCAACAGAAATTAAATTAATTCTGGGTAAGAAATAGAAAATGGTTCCATTACTAGTCATGAACAGACTGGAGCTAAGGAATAGTTAGTTACAAACTTTGATTGCCATGGTCGGCAAAACACTGAAATGGGAGAGGCACAATGAAACCTGTTGCTTTCTTCAGTGGAGTATGCTGATTGTACGGCACAGCTAAACTCAGACAATTTAACTGACAGACAGAAGGAAAGAAAAAAATAATAGTAAAACTCTTACGAAAGGTATAAATGACAGAAGAGTTACTAGTATGAGTTTTTTATTCTCCATCAGTTTGAATAATAAATTTCTCAAAAAAAGGTAAGCAGTAACAAATTACTGATACTGTCTTTCTGCCATGTCAGCCTCAGGTGCTGTGCATGTCCCAATTAATTTATCAAGTGTAATATTAAAAGTTATGCTAAATTCTAGTTGTCTTTGAAGCAATCCCAACTAGTTACATGAGCTCAATGCTTACAATAATAATATTTAACAGTATAATCAAACATTAATCTAATTCATATACTTGGAATGACATGATAAATTTAAATTATTCTTGTAAAGTGTATAACCAAAATAATATAATATTTTATGATCATCTTATTTATGCTGGTACTGATTTGTTTTTGCTTAGTGCATCAACAAAATAATCAGAGATCTGTCTACAATTTTTGGAAAAGGCTTCTCTTCTATCACAACCAATGTTTGACACGAGAAAGGGATTTTGCCCTGCTTGAAAACCTGAGGAAATTAGCAACACTGTATCTACGTTAATCTACCATTTTTAAGCTTGTCTTATGTATTTTAATATGGATTTAAGTATTTAATATTTTATGCTACTAAAAAATATACTGTCAAAGGAATTACGTATCAGAAAAATTGATCTACCATTATTTGATTTCAAACTTTATCCTAAGTTTTCTTCCCCAAGTCATTATCTTTACTATACAAAACCAACAAAATCAACTTCAGATCTTAAAAGACAAAAAAGAATGTAAAGAGATACTACTAATTTAAGAAAGTGCTCGTCTCTGTCCTTGCAAAGGGTCCTTCAATGCTGAATATATACTTATTAATGAACCACTTAATTACAGTCCATAAAGTTCTGAAATTTTACTGGGTCTCATTTGACATCTATTTCACAAGGCATAATTAAATTGAAATATTTGTAATAGCTGCAAAGCATATGAAAGGATGATACTTAAGGTTTGTTTCTGTGTACTGCACGCATTGTTCTGCCCAAGAAAAATCTCTGCTGTTTTAATGAAGGAATAATGCAGTATGCTGTTTCTAAAAATGTTGTAACAATATAGCTTAATACAGCAGAACCAATAAATAATTTTATGAAGTCGTAAAATTGAAAATAAAAGGCTGTTCATCACTCACATTTTAATAATCAACTTATACAAGAAAGAAAAAGAAATACAGACGAGTTTCAGAAAAACATCAGACTGACACATCTGGAGTTAAAACCAGTAAAATCAGACAGACCTCCTTTTTATTCAGCTGATGTTAAGGATCACCTTCGTAAAGTACTCTCCTGTTGTGTGACACTTTGCATTTTGTACTTTCAGTGAGCACCGATTCCTAAAGAGCTTATGTATAACTAAAAGAAGCTACCTAAAATCCATCAAGAAAGGTAACATAATCCATTAATTCATTTTCTAGATAGTGCTACTTACTGCATTAATTACATCCAGCAGATCTAGAAAAACGAGCAATAATTGCTGCTAACTAAAAAACAAGAATAAAATTTAAAACTAACAGTATTTTTCAACTTTAAGAAATCTTGCAATATTTATCTGTCAATGTTTGTGAATGAATGACCATATCAAAGCCATCTTACAAAATCTCTCTAAAGAAATAAATCAGATGAACAAGTTTAAAGAGAACAGGGATTTCTGTTTTGTTTTCATAGAAACAGAATCATAGAATCATTGAATAGTTTGGGTTGGAAGGGACCTTTAAAGATCATCTAGTCCAACCCCCCTGCAAGAAGCAGGGACATCTCCAACCAGATCAGGTTGCTCAGAGCCTCATCCAACCTGGCTTTGAATGTTTCCAGGGATGGGGCATCCACCACCTCTCTGGGCAACCTGTTCCAGTGTTTCACCACTCTCATTGTAAAATTTTTTTTCCTAATGGATGGTCAAGGATCATAAATTTGCTTAACCTCAAAATATACACCTACATTACATTATTTAAATCAATTACTAAGTTTATTTTATTGGAAACAGAATCACAATGTCTTAATAAACACACCTAACAATTTATTTTTTTTTTAATCTACCTTTAGAAGAAAAGAAGATCCATCCACTTTTGCTTTTCCTACCAGCTGGCAAGTAAGATCAAAGAACAGCATTGGCTGAACACCAGACAATTTTACTGCTGATTCAGAGGTGGAAAGATTACTGGCTGCCCAAACACGTAAGTCTTCTATCGTTTTCTGTTCTTCATCCATAAAAGTGTACACTTTGCTAGATGTTCGAGGAACTAGTGGCGCTCCTACAGTTCCATCAAATGTTAAGGATGCAAATCCCACACTGGTTATCCCCTGCATCTGTCCGTTGTATTCCGTGATCTGTAACAAAATACAAAGAAAAAAAAAATGGTTGCACTGCATCAAAATATAGATACATTTCTGTTTTATTATGTGCATGAAGAATGGACCATTGATCATTTTTGTTCCTGATGCTATTAGGAGAATGGAGTCAAAATAAACACAAAACAAAAAAAAGGAAATTAACACTAACAAGCAAACAAAGTGAATAAGCAGAAAGTATAACCTAACACAATTTTTTTTAAAAGAGGCATACTAATACCTATCTGTAAATATACAGCATCAGTACAGAGTATTTTCTTCACAAATCTCAAAATGTTTGGTCTAGGACACCTCAAAATTGCTTTTACTGATAGGGAAACCAAAGCACGAGAGAAATTAATTTTTAGGGGTCACACAGCAGAGTGACGCCAGAGCCAAGTTATTACAGATTCCTGTTTTCTACTCTTACAATAGCCCCATTTCTATTATGGAACTGAATTAAGAAAGTGTCAGCTCTAGAGCTATTTTTTTTCTATAAAGCAAACAGTGACCAGCTTTCATCCCTTGAATTATGAATACAGCTTCCACAATTACTCATATGTCTACTGCCCTGCACATGGCATGTCCCCTATATCCTGCTGATTTAGCTGTGTATCTACTACTGTGTACAAAACACACTGTATCTACGCTGTGTATAAAACACAGTGTTCAAAGTCTGAAGCATTCCTTCAAGGATCTAACATAGTCTTAACTGCTCCCTGCAATTCATATATATATATATATATATATATAAACACTGCACAACTCATTATCCAGAAATCTCAAACAGGCTGTTTTGATCCATCCCTTTTTAATTAAAATTTGCTTACCAAAAAGCAAGAAGACTTCTGAATATAGCATTTGTGAGACAATCTAGTTTAGGATTCCCAGTGCTCAATTTTCAAATAGTTGAAAATTCTACTGATTTAACATTGCGGAATCTGAAAGATGTGACAGCAACATTTTTTTACAAAAACACTGCCAATAATTTAGGCCTATATTTTATAAACACACTGAAATTTAAAAAGCGCACAGGTCAAGTATTCATTGTAAATTCATAAACAAAGCAGTTCAGTCTTGGTGACAGGAACTCCTTTAATCCCTGCTACTTTGACATAATGCATAAATGTAGTAAGGATCATTTCCAGGGCAAACTTTTTAAGCATTCCCTAGACCTGATCAATGGAGCACATCAATGCATGATGTAGTTTTTCTTCATTGTAACACTGAAAAGCTTTAGTCCTTTAACCTTTAGGTTTAAATATTGAAAATACAAGAAAAGCTAATGGACAAATAAGGAAATTACACAGTTTTGTAATCAATTCATGCCCATTACTCATGATCTGGAAGAAGTTCCACTATAACACTAAGATGTTATCTAATATAAATACACAGATTTGCTGCCACTGGCATTATATTCCATAGCTTCTCAAAATAGGTAACATCCAGAGGGGAGGAAAGCTCTCTTTCATCATTTTTATTCATTCATCCGCTATCAAAAGATACTTCAAGCATATTTTTAAGTATGTTGTCTGACATGTCAAATGTTTTTCAAAGTGTTTTAGTTTTCATTTTGTCTACTTATTTATTTCTTCACTAATTCTTTTAAATCATCATCAAGACATCTTGACTTCTTTGCCACAAAAATTCCATCCTAGACCTCTACCCTATTTATGAGGGCTGTACACCCTTCACAAAACCAGTTCAAGAAACTACTTTGTCTCCCTGGGCTTTCACTAATATTTCACCATAGACTATTTTCCCCATTTCCCAGATCCTTTATGTTGTGTTTTGAGCATTCATGAGGCTGTGCTTGAATGCGCTCTACTTCTGACATCTCCTAGTACCCTCACTTACTGGATTTGAAATCAGCCTTAATGGTGGGAAAGGCAGTTATAAAATAACAAACAAAATAAAATATGTAAGAAGGTAAACTTAAGTGTCATGATGAAAAAAATTACCAATAATCTTGAAGCAAAACAAAATGTCCTTAGGCATAGGTATGTGGAGAAGTCACTCAGTGGTCTCAAAGGTACACATCATTCAACAACATTATTTAGTGAACAAAAGAACAAAGAGGGAAAGTAAATGTAGAACGGGTTACAGAACAAAATGTTTCATAGCTGAAAAATTACTTATGTCAGATCCACAAAACAGATGACGGTCAACAGAAATTCTCTGGGCTTGTCCTTTAAAAACAAATCATTGCTGAAGTGATGAGGAATCACTGAGCAAATGTTATTACATTACGGCACTCTAAGTAGATCTCGGATGATCAAGTTAAGCAGCGATACTGTAAACTAGTTATATTTTCAGGACACAAACAATTTTCAAATTAAATTAAACTCAGGGAAAAGAGCTAATTTGAAACTTTAGTATATGATGACAACTCCCCCTCGGTAGATTTTGTGTTATTTCTAGAGGCCTTGGGGATTTTTTTAAAAATTGGAAGGGGGTGGGGGCAGGGGAACGACGACTACATGACAGGTAAGGGGGGCAGATGGCTAGCACTTTAAAAATTCCCTGAGAATTTTAAATAAATTCAATCAAGAATCGTTACTAACCAAAAAGATATTCTGAGACAAAAGCAGATAAAATGTATTTGGCTTGTTCTAAGCAGACAAGTAAATTTCAATATATATTGAGGGAGTTTTTGGCATATTTTTCTAAACTAAAGAACAAAAGGTGAAATGTCACTTCAACAAATTGCTTGGACAATAAACTCTACTGATTTCTATGTGGTACAACTCTATCCTGAATAAGCTCATTAAAAAGAAGCTAATCTTGAAATATTTATAAATAGATTTACAGTAACCTAAACCACCCGAATTATTATTTTTTTTTTACTGAAGATGGTATTATTCACCTCACTCGATGAAAGAGTGTGATAGTAAGTAGTGTATAAAGCTGGAATAATAGCATCTTCAAGGTAGTTTTCCATCAAAATTGACTGTTAAATTGCAGAAGTAAAGAACTATTATGAAACCACTGCAGTCCCGTTCATCTCAGAATATTAAAAATACGCCTTGCAAAACAACATAAACTAAGCTAATGTACATGTTCTTATACCAAGAAGATTTTCTGAAATAAACTTAACTTTTGATTTGTTGAAGGACTAGGAATTCAAGATAATATTTTGAAACATGAGCATATTAAGCTTAAAACTTGATTATTATTTATACATATAAAATTATTTCAAGACATCAAGTTGCGTTGTGGGTTTTTGGTTTAACTTGAATTACTGCATCATCTGAAATGCACTGTTCAAACTTCTATTCCAATTTGATTCAGTTGAAAATCTCATTGTAAGGTATCTTTTACCTAAGCAGAAGTCAAAAACTTATGATCCCTGTGATTCACGGCTGGCAACAAAATAATAGATCAACATTCATATGCTGCTACCCAGTCTTTCCTTAACTGGAAAAATGCAGTATGTGAGATGCTACTGAAAAGGAAAGAGAGCATGCAAAATTGCCTACAGGCAATATATCTGCAAGAATTATAGTTACTGTGGTGAGCAATGTATTCCCCTCAGTTAAAAACACATACATAAGCACAGGCCACTCTGATACAGACAGGCTTCAGTTGACACATAAGCTAGATATCTTAACGCAAATGAGCAGTGACAAAAAAAAAAAAACCCTGCTTCTGAAACACAGAATGTGATCACAAGCCTCCAAGAGCAAACAACTTCATGAAGGTATAGATGGAAGTAGAAATGGCTGTACCGAAAAGGGATGCTGTCCAAGTACTAGAAGGGTATGGCCCAATTGCAGAACCAAAGGAATTTTCGTTGGCAGAGACCTCAGGAGAACATCCAGTCCCAGCTCTTCCTCAGGTCAGGGCTGTTGTCAGCACTGTGTCACATCAGGTTTTGGCTAGGTGAGCCTTGAAAAATTCCAAGCATGCAGATTCCAGAACCTCCCCAGGTAACCTTTTTCAATAAGACACTACTCCCTTAGTCCACAAGCATTCTAGGCAAAACCTCCTTTGCCATAGTAAATCTCATCATCTCTAGATCGGTAAGGTTCCCCAGCACTGATTACTAAATATTTTTTTTGTATTGAATGTTTAAAAAGATCTGTAGGAATTCGGGGAAAATATCTACCCATGGATTATATTTCAAGTGAAACTTGAAAACTCCAAAAACCTGGACAGGAACTTGGGCTAGGGAAAAAAAAAAAAAAAGAACACAATATACAAGGTGCCACACACACTTGTAATTTGTTCTTATAAATGATAGCTATGAAAAAGCATTTCTTTCTAGAAGACACATAAAAAAATGTACCTTATGCTACGGAATGGGGGTTCCGAGTCACAAAGGGATGCCCTTCAATTCTCCCATTCACTCACCACCTTACAAAGTTTTAGAGACAGTTTTAGGCACTTTAACTTCAAAAATAGAATAGCTGGAGCAGATACTTGATGGAAAAACACAAACAAATAAAATATAGGTTTTTCATTCTGTCAAGACCAACAATTAGTTCACTTAGACAGGTATTTAGCTTATTTCCTTGGGTTCTTTCTTTTCTATTTTCAGCTGCACAGGCTTCCAACTCAAAATGGAATGGTCCAAGACAGCATGGGTTTCAGATCTGTCTGAACAGAACCACAGAGCTTTTAAAACTTGGAAGCACCCATAAGTATTCCTTTCATTTGAGCAGTGATGGGTTATAAACAAAGGTTGCTTTCTGCTGGTAAATACTATTACTTCATCAGTGGTTCTGACATTTTAAATAAGAAACAAAGCAGAAGCAGGTTGAGAAGGTGTCTTGTTAAGAAATTATGTTTATATGCCTCAAACTAGCTGAAAAAAACAACCATAAGAATTGTCCTGAAGTCTTTTAGGGTATGAATGGCCTCAACAATTTCATTCCTAAATGGCCTTTCTATTAAATGGGAGTTGTGTTATAGACTCATTAAGGTTGGAAAAGACCTCCAAGATCATCAAGTCCAACCATCAACATCACCATGTCCACTAAAGGATGTTCTGAAGTGTCACATCAACACATTCTTTGAACACCTCCAGGGATGGTGACTCCACCACTTCCTTTGGCAGCCTGTTCCAGTGCCTGACCACTCTTCAGTACAGAATTTTTTCCTGGACTTCTTAGAGAAAAATCAAAGTCCTGGATTTACGATGATTTGCTCATCTCAGAGACTGTAGGCACTGATTACAATACACTGTATGTCCAGCATTGTCTATAAGGATATTAATAACTAATCCTCTTAATTTTTCCCTGTTCTACCACTGCTGAAACTCTTAAGCTTTATCAGGAATTGCACAGGACTAAGAGACTAAAAGTTAGCATAAGACCTTTGGAGATGTTTCTCACTAGTCCTCTCCACATTTGGCAACATGAGAACGACTTCAGTTCTACAATCTGGAAACCTGCATTTTTAAAACTCATCTGAAAATAGAAAATGCTTGTTTTCCATTCTGACGACAGTGTCATGCAGTGCACAAGGGTGGGATGGGATGGAAGGCTAAAAAAACCATCACAAACACTGAAGACATACGTCTAAGCTAGATCAAAGTTGCAGAACAAGCATTTGAATGATATACACATCCCATAACAGAACATGCATCCCATAACAAACAAATACCCCAGTACAAGAAAAAAAAAAAATATTACGACAGGTTAAAATTGTTACTAATTTAATAAATTATTGCTCAAAAATATCCTAGACAACTGAACCTGAGCCTTAACCATATCAGATCCAGAGATTAATTTCTTCGTAAAAGTTTTATGATTGTCACTGATGCTGTTTATACAAAAAAAAAAGTTTCCTGTCAAAGAAACACTTGAATGCATGTGGTGTATCTCCTTATATTTTGTAAATGTTTTCTCACATTAAGCAGAGTAAATTGCAGTCTAAACAAGTTTGGAAAACATGGTATACTGATTGTATTTTCTTGTATTTTAAAAGTGTAGTCCTAGGGCACGTGTACCTCCAGCTGTATGAACAGAGAGGTAGAATGAAAGAGAAGCAATTTGAAGTAACCGAGTAAATAATCTCTTCCTTATATAAATTAAACTATTTCAAATATATTTAAATATAACAACAAGAAAACTGAACTACAAAAACTATCTGCAGGCACCTTCCAAAAAGAAGTTAACAAGGCTAGTCATACGGAAGTTAAATGAATTTTTTTTCATGAAGACATGAAATATACACCTAGATATTAGGACCATAAATTACAGCTTTTACTATTCCTGAGAATTGCTGTCTGCAAAATAAGATTACCCGAAATGTCTGCAGCAATGGAAATACAAACTAAAGAAGAAAATGAACAATACATTGTACATTTCATTTATCAGTTCACCTGAACATATAATAACTATTTTGTGGAAAAAAAAAATTGCATGCAAAAAGTATATATACTAGCTGAAATAATTTCTGGTTTGATAATAATTTAAAAAACCAGCAGGCACTGTGATACTACTTTAGAAATACACCTCAGAGAAAGGGGGATAGCATACTTGAGAAAATTCTAGTAAAGAAAAATATGACTATTTTGGAATACTTCCTACATATTTCAAACATGATCAGGTAGCTTGACTATAAGTACTCAGATGAAAATTTCAGAAAACATATATTCAAAATTCTAAGACTTTGAATTATGGAGAAACTCTATCCCCACCTACAGTCAATATTTCCTGACATTATTTACCATAGGACAAATACTTGTTTTTAATTTAAATTCTATCAAAACTTCAAAGTGAGTTGCATTCTTTACATAATTTTTGAAGGGAACTCAAATGCAATAGTAATACTGATATTTCTGAGAAAAATTTTGGCTTCTCTGTGTTAAAAAGAATCTCATAATTGTTTACTAAAAAAATTTTAATTGCTTCGACTCTTCAGTCTTCAGAGCAAGAATTTGAAAACAGGGTTGCAATGCCACAGACAACACATTTTTTGACATCCTTTTTAGCAAAAAGTCTCATATCTAACCTTGGTCAAGTTTATATATTTGAACCACATTTACTCAGAAAATAAAAAAGTCTGCTAGGACACAAAAAGTCTGCTAGCTAAATTCTGATTAAGTTTAATGTTCACTCAGTATGTTCAATATCTAAACTCCAGACGAGTTAAGGAGGGTGATGCACAAGAAGAAAGATAGGACAGAACTAGTACAGATAAGAAAAAAGAGACTGTAATTGATTCTTCCATGTTTTTGTGAAGCCATACTCCATATGCTTGATATTCAGATTCCTACTCCTCTGTGAACAGGCAAACAGCTTAGAAAGTCATTAGCAAAACACACATCTTACACTTGTCAATTGACTGACCTATGGAGGGAACAGCCATCAATACCATGGCTACAAAGTACTTTTGCTCAAAGAAGCAATGCATTTATATTGTAAATCTGAAGAGTCTGAACCAGATGAATATGCAATTTATAGCATGCAAGGAATTTGTTGTTTCTTGCTCTTTTTCTCCATTTTGTTATTCTAAAGATCTAGCATGCCGTATCTAACTGTAAAGCTAAAACACCAGAATTCTAAATCGTAATTATTCGGAAGTTAGTAGATGAAACAATTACTGTTGTCTGTGCAATCACAGTTAAGCTTATGGTACATTTATATTACAGTACTCCATTCCTTCGTCCTATTTTTCTACAGGACCTTTTCCTATGCAGTGCATGACTTCGGAAGTGCAGAGATGATGAATTAGTGCTCTGTAACAAAGAAGCTGTCATCTTTAAGACTCCTACTTCATGCATTACAGGAACCGGACCCTATGTACAAAGTAGTTAAGGCATGAAAGTAAAAGATGAGAACAGTATCGAGATTACTATGAGAAAAAGCTAGAGAATTAACATTTTGTAATTGCTACAGAGATAGCATTATTCTGAGAAAGTCACATAAATAAAGTTTATAATGAGAGGTCACTCCTTTGGTCTTCATTCTCCAAGTGTTCCATATGAGTCACACAGTTCTAGAATGCTGAGTATTCTGGAAAAAGGCCCACCAAAACACATCCTAACCAGCCATTGTATCAGAGAACTAAAGTACACTGAACAACACCTAAATAAGAGTGTGTTTCACTTTTCCCCAATTGTCAAACATTAAAATGCAATCAAATATCGATTCATTTCACTGGGAGTGAGGAAATAAATTCTTCTTTATGAATCACTCAGAGGTAATAAGGAATACTAGAGAAAAGTCAATGAGGAAATTAACAATTCTATCATCACGGCAGGGTTTGAGTAACAGAAGAAAGGCAGAATATACATCAAAACTCCCAAGTTAAGTGAGGATAAAATATTGTAGATTTAGTCAGTACCAGCAGGTTGCCTCTTCCCTCTCTTTAACAGCTTAAACATTAGGCATTAAGTCTAAGTTACTAAGAGCATCCACAGTGAACCATTAAAAAAGCTTCAAGAAAACCCTACTTGAGATAACCCCTTCTTTGCCATGAAGGTAGAGGGAGGATAGACAATTAAATTACAGGCCTAGCTTTTGTATTGGGAGGTGGGGGGATCCCCCTCACTGTCATCTCTGCAGAGTACTGACTAAGGCCCAAATACTGTACTGCAAATCACTATGTACTACTATTCATGAGAAATCAGCATAAGAAGTAATAAAAATGCACTTTAAGAAATATTAACAGAAATGTAATTAAAACAGGATAATCTTTCAGTTCTGTTACTAAGAGACTTAAAATTTTCATTCTCTGCAACAAATACTGAGCAAATAAAATTATTCTCTACGCAGAATAATCCAAACAGAATCCTCTCCATTAAGTTCATATTAGCTCTGAACCACTGGATCTTGCCAACAACTGTCACTATGAAGAGAAGTTATTCATTAGCAGCCGAGAGTGTAGCTGGGAGCAGTAATTTTTAAAATGTGTTTGCTATCAATGTCAACTTCTTGGAAGTCTCTCAAAAGCATACTTGGGACAAGGAAATGTGTATACCTATCATCATTGGTAGGCACAGCCCTGACAGACTATGGCCCCTGCTACTCTTAACTGCCTTCCAGTCAGCAAGCTCAGAGAAGGCGATATGGCCTGAAGACAAAAAGAGAAGAAAGTGAAGGAGGAACTGCAGACATTGTAATTAGAACTCTAATTAGAGTTGATTCCTTTTTTTTTTTAATTGAAAACTGTGCTGCCTAGCAGTCACACATACTATGCTGGTTCTAGGTGAAAGAGAGGGATGGGTCACTCCCCCTCCGGTTCACTCCCAGCAATCGACACCAGGCTTCTATGTCAGATGTTTAACTGCTCAGATGAGATAGGAAAATTTCCAAAGTAACTGTTTGTTAGCCTGGGGTAGTTAAAACATTCCTGTCCAGAAAAAGACAACTTAGCAAGTTCAGATCATTCAAACTCAGAAAGTAATTAAACAAGCTGTCAGCTTATGCATCTGAGGTCAATTAGGGATGGAAACCACTTAAAAAACAGCTCAGCTGTTGACAAGAAAAGCGCATGTGGGGAAGGAACTGACAGACTCTATCTTTAAATACTGAAACATCACCCTGGAGAATGATGAAGCACCAATTGATAAGGATTTTAGAATGATCTCCTAAAAATTTGATGCCAAATCAGGAGCATGGTGAAGCTCCTTACAAGTGCTATATCAATAGGTTTCCTTAATAAGTTTATAATAGAGATAGTGGAGCTGAGGCACTATTAGATTTGCATAAAAGAAGGTGTATACATAACTTTCCTGATAGTGGTCTTGTTTGCTTTTTTAACCTGTACTGCTCACATCTCAAAAAAATCCAATAGCAACCTACCACAGACATGCAACTTTTCAATTCTTTCATTTTAATCAGGCTCCCTTCTGCTTTCTCCTTTTCCATGCGTATATTACAACTCCAGAATTGTAACATTCCGAAAACACACATATATTTTGATTTTAGCAGCAACACACATGTTTATACCTTCACTGAATTTCAGAATTTCAAAATTTCAGAAATGAGTATATCTGTGTAACAATCACCCTGCTGTAATTCAGAGAGAATTTAAGATTTAGCATAAGACTTTCCCATGTGAAGCCAAATCAATGAACTTACAAGACTAACAACACATCTCAGGTATTGATTAGCGACACAAGTCACTAAATATAGTTTCATTCCACTCTAATTATATATAAAGATGACCTTAAGGAAGCTTTATACTGACCCAGAACAGGTTAGCTAATTTCTCTCTCAATTGTAAATATTTATAAGATATATGAAGAACTGAAGACTATTTCTGAATCTTAACAAGTTCTTTCTTAATAATCTCAGCAGTACAAATCTCAATTACTGGATAAATCTTACACCTTTTAACATTTATTGTCATGGGGTTTTTCTTTGTGCTCCCGCCACAGCATATCAAAACTTACATGCTTAGTACTACTGATCTTTATCCATTTCATCATTCTTTTGCACAATGCTGAATTTCCTAGATCTCTCAAGAGTGTTCCAATATGCAAACTGTTGTTTTTTTTTTTTTAAACTGGCCTCTTTCAGGACATTTACTCATTTCTGCTATAATTATTTTAAGCAAAAATAAAATATATGATTATGTACAGTTATCTTGCAAAATTAATATGTGACATGGTAAAATCATGTCTTTGGTACTATTCTGCATGTCTTTAAGTACGGTCCAGCATTAGAAGACTTCCATTCAGTCTCTGTGATGTGATTCCTCTTCCCTATATAGTTGCAGCAGGCATGAGAAAAACATCCAGCAGCAGCAGTACCAAAGCTATAAACAATTTCCTTCATGGCCTTTGATATAGATAAATATGGGCTAAGGCAGGAAAACATCAAAGCAGCAGCAAGAGCATACTGCACACTAACAACTGAAGACAGATTACATTTACTTGAGTAACTCTCCAGCTGATCTAAACTGCTCCACAACAGAAGCTCTAAAGTAATTCCTCAATTCTGTTAGTTTGAAGAGGAATAAATTGTGCACATTTATGTCAGTTAAATTCTGTTCATCTAGAAGTATTACCACATGATTTTTGTCAACTAGTTTAACAAACACTGAAAAAAAGATAATGCTGTTCTGCAGTTGTCATAACCACATCCAACACTTTTTTTAGAGAGAGATATCAGCTTAGTGCTCTGTTGTTCAAAAATAAATGATTGTTTTATTTCCACTTTTGGTCCATATTATAACCAATAGCTGTTTTATCAATCAATTGCTTTATCCAATGTCTCCACGTGTTAATTTCATGAAGAATTAAATTATTCCTACAGTCCTCTCACTGCAAAAAAGGAAGCACATAAACCCCCCACACCCAAGTACATACCTTTACTCTATGAAATCGAACAATATCTCCAACTTTGTAAATTTTTGGTAGGGAATCTAGATTTCCATTGAAAAGAGTGCATGTTAACTTCACATTTGATGGGTCCACAAGTGTTACAACTGAGCAATAATCTGTGAAATATAAAAGTGTTTGAATGAATAATAGGTATTACAGAGTTATTAATACACAGATATTAAACTTGGGATGAACAACCATATGGCCAATTTGTTTCTACTATGATCTGTGTCACTCATTCAAAGTAAATTTAGTTACAGTAACATAACAACTGAAGTGTGGCCCGTCTTGCTGATAATTAGCCCAAATAACTGAAAATTAAATGTGTGATTAAGCACAGGTCTGAGAGCCAGGAAAACACAACACAACACTTTTTCCTCTGTCTGCAACAGGCATGCTATTTTTTCAGGTTTCAATTACTTCCTATATAAAATGAGGAGCATATATACAATCTTGTAGAATCCTTTTCTAATATTTGGTTTTGCACTGTCTTCTGAAGAGGTAATGAGTTGTACAAGTTCTAAAAGCAAATGGAAACATAAATTAACTTCGACAAAATATGCAAGATACATACTGCAAGGATACAGTCACAGAGTTGTAGTTAGAAAGTATAGCAAGAATCTGAAATGCATGCTTTTGAAGTTAAACGTCATTAATAAAATTTCACTTCTACTAGTGACCTAAAAAGTAAACTCAAAACCAAGATACAAATATGAAAAAGCAAAACAGCCCAGACTAGAGAAGTATTTGCAAACAAAAATGCAAGAAGTATTTTCCATTTCAGCTTATAGAAGCATGTGTGCTCAGATATCTTACAACCATAAAATGCAGTAAGAGCACACTTGCTCTTTCACAGCATGGTAGCTGGTTAACCTGCCTGAGAACTTTTCAAATACCCAATATTGACTTGGCTGTATCTTTAGCATGTCAAAAATTCATATATCTTGTCCTAGTTGCTTTTAATCAATAAGACAGAATGCTTTTGTTTTGGACATTTATTATGCTAGCATTTACTGAAACTTACAGTTCAGGGCTGAATTACTACTTTTTCATCAGATTAGTAGAGCAATGATATCATAACCTATTATTTTTAACTTGTTTGACAACCTTGATACATTTATATACACAAAATTTTGGCTTTTAGAAAGAGTTAGTAAGATCCTCAAGCAAAAAGCACATTTTTTAGGCATTAACAGTGCTCATTAAATTACAATTTAAAATTTATAGTTTGAACTCTTGCAATAGTAAATTGTGTTGCTTTTCCACTTGAGCATACCATTCTCAAATGTCAGAATGAGAAAACACAAAACCAGTATTAGTAATGGTGGTGAAAAATTTTAAATCAAATAATTTTGTACTTTTCCACACTGGTATATAACACTGATTTACTATTTCTCTTAGCTTCTTTCTGTACTCTAAAAAGAGTGGATCCATCTAAATTGTTTGCAGCACGCACAGTGGTTTCAGACTGGAATAATGAATGAAATTATTCTGCTATTATTCATTCCGACTAAAAAGGTATAAAACACTAGATCTGAATTACCCAAAATGCTCGGGCAACTCTCCAATTTTCTGATGCTATCTGCTTTAACTAACTTTTGTGCTTTCACAATCATATTTGAAGAATGTAAGTTTTCATTGTAAAAGTTAGCTTATTCATACTGCTGACCTGCGTATAAAATACAGACATAAAATGCAGGAACAGTTCCTCTATGTACAGAATCCATTTACTCCTGCTATAATCTTACTATTGTGGACCACCATTTAAAGTAGAAGTTCTTTGCCAATTTTTATGTCGCATTTTGGTAATAGCCAACAACAGAATCTCAACATTGTAAAAAAAAAAAGTAGCTATAATTCTTAGAAACAGACTTGCATGAAGATTTACATCCATTCTCTTGCGGTACCAAGAATGGGAACACTGTTCAAGATATAAAACTCTCTAAACAAAGTAACAAACAAACACGTGATCATAATTCAGCAGGCATCAAGTTAACAGTAAAGAAGCAAAATTAACAAAGACTAAATCTGTTTATGAATTCTATTGCTGATATTTGAACAAACTACAAACACTGACTATATAAAACTGAAATATGAAACAACTGACTAGAAGTTTCTTGTTTGACAGTGTGGGATTTATCAACTGCTATAATGGTGAAATTAAACACCAGAAGACTATAAATGAAGTTCAAGGTCAAAGCAACTGTGGCTTGTGGGTAAGCCCACGCCACAGCAGATATGTTCACAAAAGGACTGAGGCCCATAGAGGAACCCACACTGGAGCAGAGGACACCACTCAGAACAAAGGCACGGTGAGGAAAAAAAAAACAAAGGCAATTGAACAAGTAGAAGCAGAAAGAAACTGCTGTGTACTAATCCCAGTCTCCTGCACCACCCTTTGCCCCCCCTAAGAGACACAGTCTAGCCTGTAACAATAACAATGGGAGTGGAGATTAGGAAGGGGGAAGGAGAGGTGTCTGGAGTTAAACTGAGCCTGAGAAAGGCAGAGGAAAGGTGTTTTCCCTAAGCATTTCAATTTTTCTCGTCTTTGTTTCTCAGTACCTGAATCAGTTATCAAATGTTTATGTTAAAAACCTCCAAAAAGGAAAAAATCCAAACAAATCAAAAACTCCAACTTCCTTTAGCTATAATTCTACAAGGCAGTTAGTCATAATGATACTAAACCAGAGTTTACATATCTGGGAAATGAACAAGGTGTCACAACGCTAAAACAAAGTCAATAAAATCTCCATCATGCACTTTATGAAAATATAGACACATAAACTTCTGCTAGATAGCTTTGAAAGACAGTATTATCAGTCTACTAAAACTAACAGATTGGACTTACATAAAAACGATACGTTTTGACAGTGAAAAGAAGACAATTGTCATATGTAGATTCTGTAAACAGATTCTCCAAATATGATGGAACAAGAATGGATCTCTGAGAAGGACTTGAGTATGCTGGTGGGCAAGAAGCTCAACATGAGGCAGCAACGTGCGCTTGCAGCCCAGAAAGCCAACTACATCCTGGGCTGCATCATAAGAAACGTGGCCAGCAGGACGAGGGAGGTGATTCTGCCCCTCTGCTCTGACCTGGTGAGACCCCACCTGGAGTACTGTGTCTGGCTCTGGAGCCCCCAACATAAGAAGGACATGGACCTGTTGGAGTGAGACCAGAGGAGAGCCACGAAGATGATCAGAGGGCTGGAGCACCTCTCCTATGAGGACAGGCTGAGAGAGTTGGGGCTGTTCAGCCTGGAGAAGAGGAGGCTCTGGGGAGACCTGATAGCGGTCTTCCAGTACCTAAAGGGGGCTTTATAGGAAAGACAGAGAGAAACTCTTCAACAGGGCCTGTTGTGAAAGGACAAGGGGTAACGGTTTTGAAATAGAAGGAGGTAGATTTAGATTAGATATTAGGAAAAATTTTTTTACAATGCGAGTTGTAGAACACTGGAACAGGTTGCCCAGAGAGGTGGTGGAAGCCCCATCCTTGGAAACATTCAAGGCCAGGCTTGATGGGGCTCTGAGCAACCTGATCTGGTTGGAGATGTCCCTGGTCCTTGCAGGGGGGTTGGCCTAGATGACCTCTGAAGGTCCCTTCCAACACTAACCATTCTATGATTCTATATGCTTGTATTTGCACTGCCTTTGCCTTTAAAATAAATATTCTGCTGTTTTCAGCAAATAGACCCTTAAATTTTACTATCATTTAAACTTCAAAGTTTAAATTGTCTAATGCTTTGAGTGACTTAAGTGTTGAAAGAAGAAATACAGTGAAGGCTTACCAAGAAAAATAAAACTACTTTTCTTACAGGTATAAAAACCTATAGTATTCCTATAAAAACATTACTCTTCTTCCTCCCCAAGATTTTTACACCGGTTCGATACTGACAAATTCTCATCTTTTGCACTCAGAAGTTGTTATGCATCATTCTTTTGCACATTCCCACCAAAGGCACAAGCTCAGGTGTCAAATAGCACCTGTTCTGACATTCTGCGCTAGAATAAACATATATAAATAAAGTCTAGCCAGTGGCTGACAAAACTGCAAGTATTTACTACTGCAGTCCAAAGACAGTCTGTTTTATTTCTCTGGGTATGAATTCTAGAGGTTAACTTAACAGGTCAGCTGCAAAGCAATGTGAGCAAAATGAGCAATTACGAAGAAAAAACATTTGCTTCATAGATTCACAGTCCTTTGAGGATACAGGATAACATCTTACAGTGCATTGATATAATTCAGCATAAGAATCAAGACCAAAATTACAAAAATAGTCCAGATTAAAATTGTGGTTACTCTTTGATGCTGTGATTACATAACCTAGTCAGCCTCATACATGTGCAGCTGCCTATTTAAGGGGGAAAAAGTTAACACACGCCCTCAATTTTCTGTGCAATTAGCGTACTCAAAGGCTAATAATAATCCAACTCAAAGTAGTATAAAATAGTATACTTGCTTTACGTAGCCAGGGAACACCTTCTACGTAATATAGGTTCTCTATCTCTGTGATTTTATGCTTCCATTCTTAACTATAACCTCAAAACATCACTTCTACAATGAACCTAATTTAAGTAGAGCTCTTCAAGAACAAAGCATAAAAACTGATTTTCTTTTAAAGAAATCCTCATCCAGCAAGTCCTTTTTGAAGGTTAAAATAAAAAGCCACCTGTCTTTCCTTCTCCAGCTGGAATGTGAAAATTGCTTTCTGCTTTCCATAGCAGCATTATAGTTCAGTGATTCAATTCACTTTTCTGCACAAATAATAAGAGTCAAACTCTAAACAGAATTGCTGAATTTAAATAATGTCCCAGTGTTATAGGAAACTATATAATAAACGTCATTGCTCTAACTTTTGATTTTTCACAATACACTTTCCAATGAAGCAAAATCCCTTAGTCACCAAGCTAAAAAAAAAAAATTAATAAAAGTTTACATATTGGAGTCAACTTTCCTTTACTAGATAAAATTACTCCACTGATAAAATTTTCTTAAAGAAGGGAAATTTACCACTGGTAACTTTTACTTGTAATAAATTGACTTAAAACATGTGACATAATGGATACACAGTAAATTTATATACTATAAAATAAAGTTTTTATTTTCACACTACACTCAGTAAAAGCTGATATTACAGAGAACTCCAAAATGCACCTACTTTTTTTTAATATACTTAATTATCATGAAGAGGTATTCTCATTGAGGCTTAACATCATGTGAGGGACCACCAGCAATGGGCAGCTAACTGTAAGGATGGTTGTAGCACCTCAGAATTGGTGTTTATGAGAACAACAAAGAGAGAGAAGCGATGTTTGGTTTAAATGGAAGTATACAGAGTGATGCATCTGTCTGATATGCTTATATAATTTCAGATTAGCCCTTACTATTCTTTAAAAATACAATTTAACTTGTTACTTAGTTTTTTATTTCATCTTATAAAAAACCCCAAAACTATTTGGTGAAGCAGCTTTTTAGAAAATAAATTTATGCAACAGAAATAATTCATTATTATTGCAAGGACGACCTTAAAATCAATAAAATTCCAAGTCAAGATCAATAGAATGTTACATTAATTACATGGAGAACCGTGATCTCCAAACTTCTAGATCCTGACTTTAAACAGTTTGAAATATGAATGTTTTGTGGCCTTGTAACAGTCATTGGCAAACTAAAGTTTCCTCCACTGTGATGATGATTGAGGTTCATTCTTTAGGTTACAGCTTTCTTTGTATGAATGCCACAGCATTCCCACTCTTTTATGGACTGTTATGTCAGTCAGTAGCATGCTCAGAACGTCAGCACTGCTCCACAGTGTACAGATACATCAAATAACCAACAAAAATCCCCAAACCTACAGCTTAGCTCACAAATTTATCTTTCAATCAGCATAAGAAAACCAGAATTGCTACAAAAGCTTTCCAGATTAGTAGTTACGGATGTCATAGGAAGGCATTTAGTACTTACTGATTAAAAATTTATTTTAGTTTTACCGAGGATTTCAGCAGTTCCTAACAAATAGGCTTGTATAAATTTTTAAGGTAGAAAACATCGACCTCATTATGAATCTTCTTTTGAGTAATCACATATGTACTCTTGACTAACATTTAAGTGGAAAACCCACTATCCTGAATGAATAACCTTCCCCTGCAAAGAGATAAAAAGGTTTTTGGTAATGTTGGCAATGAGGGAGTCTAATCAGACATTGCCTTCTGTTTGCTATATTTCAATATACACAAAAGAAAGAGAGATTATTTTAGTGCAGCAAATTATTTTCTCTTCAAAATTACACTAAACATTAATACTGTTTTCAAGAATTACGAAGCCCATTCAATACACTAGTGTTTTTGTACTAAAACCAAGCAGCTGAACCAGAAAACTTACGAAATATGTTCAACAAAACACGGGAAGAAAAATAATACGAATGTACACACCCTCCTCTGTGTGTGCGTATATATATACACACAAAGACAGACATTGCAGAAGCCCGAAACAAAACCTGTAAAGAAGTTTTACTACACCTTATTATTTCTAACATGGCAATTACAGTTAAGAGATACAAACATTTGGTAACTACCAGAAGCACTTGGTTAAACAGATGTTTTAATGCCATCACTGGTAAATTATAGATCCAAGTAAATGTCTGGAGATTTATTTCTATTAACTATTTATTCAACTGTTTAATCTTTCTTTCCTTTTTATTTTGACGCTGGAACCAGCTGAGTGTGGCACAGGGCAGCCCTGGCCTCACAGGGGCTGTCACCTCACAGACCCCCTGTTACCAGCACCTGGGCACGGACATCCAGTAGTTTGCTTGCCTATTTTCAATCCTTTTTCATGCCTGGTAGCCCCAAATCCTTCTCCTTAAGCCCCCAGCAACCTAATATCACATATTCACTACTGTCTGGGAATCTAGCTCTGATTTTGAAGAGCTCCCGCTGGAGTCTTTCTTTGAAATAATACTTTTAAAGTATTATTTAAGCATTAACTGTAGTTAAATCACATCACAGTTCCATTAATAAGTATTTAGCTCTAGGGGCAGAATAATTTTTATTACTATTACTTCTAATCTAGCAGCAAAACTTGATTTGCTATACACACAGCAAACACACACAGACTTAACTTAGTATTTTATGAATGCTCACATTTCTAATTAGATGCCAGACCACTTTTTTGTTTCCACTTGAAATGCATTGAGCTCCTGCAGATACTTTCACTTACAACTGTTCCTCACATCTAGGAATATCTGTAGTGTTCTAACATTCCTAATGTAAAACAACTGGAATTTGTACTTCTTCAATACTGGGCTACAGTATTATCACAGACCAATTATTTTGTGAAAAAAAAACCAGTGATATCCATCTTTTCCACAGCTTTCTCTACCAACTACCATTTGCTTCTTCTTATATAAAACAATCAAACCAACACTTCATCTTAAAGATTTGTGATTTATTGTTAAGTAAAATAACTTCAATGTATCAATGACTATGTAGAATATGAGAATATTCATTTTAATTTAGCCTCAATAGAAAAAAAAAACAAACCCATGCACTATATTTGCTATAAAAACAGATGGAACATTACTGTCTCAGTTCCCAACTTAATGACTACATCTATTTTTAAATGTTAACATTTAAATTAGATTATCCCATATTATTCAGACTTGGTTTTTTGTTCATGTTTCAGAGTTGTTCTGGGAAACCCTACTGTCTTCTCAGCATTGAGTAAGACTATAGAGTGGAAAGGTTTTCAAGGAGCAAGCCTTGTCATCTGCTATAATAAACACCAATGGGAATACATTTCAACCGCTAATGGTAAAGGAAGCACAGAACTGCTTTCCAGCAGATACCAGAGTATGGAGCCCTAGTGCTGCAGATATATTGCTTCTGCTGTTGACATGGTCAAAAGTACGTAAAAATGCTGCTGAATTCCCAAAAGCTATTCATTAGTTTGTGGACCCAGTTAATCTAATATATTCTTCAAAAATTGTGTGTTGCTCTGCATAACTTAACCATGACTGCTGACTGGGCCGGTGACTGCCTTTAGTACTGCTGACGCGTAGTGTACGATAGCCTAGCGAGCAGCGCACACGTCTCGTCTGTTCCGTGGCAAACATTAGACCACAACTTTAGCTACAAGTAGAGTGAAGCCATGCTTCAGCTACAAGTGAAAACAAAAATTTCCTGTCAATAGGGTCATTCATACCAGCATATTTGTTTATCTAGAATACTACATGCACCAAATGGAAGTAACTACGCATACCCACAACACAGATTGGATCAGTATAGTTCAGTTGAATGTACTGAAGCCAGCACACAGACATTTGCACAGCCCTCCCAGATGTTCCTCCCACTCATACGCTAAAAATTGATTCAAAGGCTGAAGACTCCTTGGTCTTCAAAAAGTGAAGCCATTAGTTGAATGTTAGTTGGACTGGGAACTTTTTTTGGGGGTGTCACCATGTCTGCACAACTTTCAGCTATTTCAGTTATGTTTCAAGCTGCCTTACTGTAAGCAAACCTCATTCTGAAAAATGTTGCACAGCTTCTACAAGCAACAAATATACTTGCACCACATTTATAGCATATCATAACACATTTCAAAAATCTAAAGGAAGAATTGGAAATAGTTACGCAACAATCCTTTCCCATAATGACAGGTGCACGGCTTTTGTACTTTTTTTTGGTACAGGTCCTTTTCCCTGTTTTGTACTGACAGCACTAGCTTGATAAATACTTTCTTTATTTGCTACCTCCACTAGTCTGCCTAAACTGACTCTGACCCTTACGAACCTGTTGTTCTGTTTCCTTGATGTTAGCTGAGAACCATGGCCAAAGGATCACCTGAATTTTTTGTTCTCGTTTATTTTTAACAAATAAAGTAAGAACGGTTCTGTCGGGAAGAGGAGATTTTAAATCTCTTGAATATAGTACATACCAGTTCCTTTGCTTACATATGGAGGCTTGAAGAATTTCACCACACCATATAAATTCACTATAGTTCCATCTTTAAGATGACTCAGAGGAGTATACACATATTTTGGTGCAACAGACTGGAAAGAGATGATAAAATTAGGGATCAGAAGAAAAAATTATTCATACATTCACACCTTTATTTCAATCCTTTATTTCATCTTAAAAAAAGTTATCTATTTCTTTCTATCTTATTCACTTTAGGCTCTCTAAAGATAAATAAGTGTATATATATATTTTCCCAGGCAATACACACAGACTTATTTCCATTTATTTTTGTGATTGCATCTTCCTTACAATAAACTAACCAGCCAGTTCAAGTAAGTTTCAATGCATGAAATTGGTGAATACGAGTCATTATCATAAAGAACAATGGAAAGTAATTTTTTACTGAGTGATTTTAACATGTCCATCCAAAAGGCTTTTAAAAGCACATACACAAATAATTTTGTAATTCTTATTGGCAGTGTCACTGTACAAAATCACTGCCTTGGGGAGGATGTTTACCTCTCACAGCCATTGTTTAAGTCTTCCTATTAAAACAGCACACTTGTTGAGGATTAAAGAAATTTAAGGACCACCTTCTACTTTTTAAGGACTAATCTCCTCTCATTCTAATGTTACATTATATGTTGAGCAGTCTCTTTTAAAGAATACAAGTTCTGTCAAACTGACTGAAAATGGTGGTTTTCAATTACTATATTAGGGGGAAAAAAATTAAACTTAATAAAATTAACACAAAGGCAAGATGTATCATCTTCAGTACTACATCTTTAAGTACATGATAGAGAACAATAAAATTTAAGACACCTATTTCTATGCCTTTCATATTCTATTTCCTGTAGAATTTTAGTTTAGACATATAAAGGCTTGTTCCAAACAGTAATCAAAAGAAATGTTAAAATCAGTACATGAAGTCTGATTTTAAATCAAAAGAAGATTAATATTTCCATTTTTAAAAGTACAAGCATACAATCTTCTTTAGACTGGAAGTTACCTTTCTAGTTCGTATTTGCTAAACCAACACGCAGCCTATTCTGAGATCGAGATGGGAACTATACTGTCAGTATAGAAATAGTACTACTTTTTCATATTTTATTCTGTTTTCCAGACATATTATTTGCAAAATTAAAAGCTAAACAAAAAACTGCTGGGATGGGAGTATGGAATGGAACTAAACAGGAAAGAAAAAGAATTCCACACATTCTTATTTACATGCAGTTAGTTTCACGTGGTTTAAAAACATCCCAAACATAAACTCACCACAGATGCAGTTTCTGAAGCAGCAGTTTTTCTTGGCATAGTGTAAATCTGAGGAGAAAAAGAAATCATAGAATCATAGAATGGTTAGAGTTGGAAGGGACCTTCAGAGGTCATCTAGGCCAACTGCCCTGCAAGGACCAAGGACATCCCTGACTAGATCAGGTTGCTCAGAGCCTCATCCAGCCTGGCCTTGAACGTTTCCAGGGATGGGGCTTCCACCACCTCTCTGGGCAACCTGTTCCAGTGTTCTACAACTCGCATTGTGAAAATTTTTTTCCTAATATCTAATCTAAATCTGCCTCCCTCTGTTTTAAACCCATTACCCCTTGTCCTATCACAACAGGCTCTACTGAACAGCCTCTCCCCATCTTTCTGATTACAAAATTGAAGGCATTGCAAATATAACAAGATTTGATAACACTAAACCAAATATACCCCTATAAGCAAATGCAAAACAGCACTATAGACACTTTTGCTGTGTGAACCACCTCTGAAACTAGTTACATTTTATCCTACAAAAAAAAAAAAGAAATAATATTTACTCCAATGACACTAAGACAAAAGCTCCTTTAAAGAACATATACATTTTCTAAAGCAGAAAAGCACTGCGGTGAATATAAGTCAGAACTTAAATGGGTTTAGGTTTTGTACATGTCAGCAGTTGGAGCAGGTCTACTCTCAGTGACTCGTTACTCTCCTTTGGAGGAAAAAAAAAAAAGGTCAAGGAAAATTCACTAGAATATGACAAATTCTATTTAAAGGTAGTTCCCAAGTTTTCAGAGTTATGCTTATAAGCCACACTTATCTTCAGTGCAAGGTAAGCTAAAGAACTAATCATGCATGATGATTTGACGTAATGCCAACACATCCCCACTCTATAACGAGAAACGCCGGGCTCACTGCCATCCTGATGCAACACTACAGCCTGTCTGCTGGACACAGGGTCCCGCGTCACAACTGCACATCACCTCAGCAGTGTGGGCTCCCACTAGGGATCTGGTTTTGCTCTCCACCCTCAACTGCATTTCTGAAGTTAGTTTTACTTCCATGTATTTATTTTAAATAGTCAAGAGAAAGTGATGCACACAAAAAATTCAGATAATTTGTATTAATGTCAAGCATTAAAAGAATGTTCAGTAAATTAAGTGCCACAAGCTCCATTCTGTGGTCAATGATGACAGATACCTTCTCAGCACAACCTACATGTAGATCCTGCGTATCTTGGGATTACAGACTCAGGGCACAGTTTTGCTCTTATCTTCAATTAAACATACTTTTTCTAACTATATATCATTGTTATCAACAGAAAATGTCATAAAAGGGTACGCACTATGATTTTGATTCATTTTCTTTCTCACTGAGCTGCATGATAAGCTTTAACTATCTATAGAGGTCAATTCTGGAAAAAAAATATCTGTCTGAAATAAAAAAAATACATTTTCTTAAATTTAAAACTATTGTCCAACAATGATACAGACAAAAGTTTAAACCTTGACATTGGCGCACAATTTATTTTAGTAAGTCTCTTTCATATACGATTTTGTGCTTATATTTTTATAATTATTTCTAAGTTTGTTTCAAAATTTGATGGATAAGCTCAAAGGAATCACCATTTAGTGTAATGCTATATTGTTCTCCAATGAAGGTGGCTTTTCCTTTTTACTGAGTACAGAACAGAGTTTACAACACTGTTACTGTGAGCGTAGTACAATGCATTCATCCCTCTTTATAGCAGTAGCAGACAATTCAAGTGATAAAAAATGTGCAACACTTTCTCACCAGAAGTCCATCATTGCTGGGATAACTTTAATAAGAAATATTAGAAATATCCTGCTGAAGTGTTCAACAAAGTTTTTAAAATCTTAGTTCCATTCCACATCCAGTGGCTCTCTCTCCCCCTTAAACTACAGGTTTCCAAACGCAGAACATTGTAAATCTTATGTCATTTTAGTAAGTCCTGTAACTTTAAAAATACTAATGCTTAGGCTTAAAAAGGGTAGCAAATGTTTCTTGAAGCAAAGGCACAGTGGCCACAATAAACTTGCACTGCTGATGTATTACCACAAATAGAAGTGGCAGGAGAATACACCTATATCTCCACAGATGGACACATTTAACATGAACAGTATCAACATAAGAAAAGTACAAAATAACAAGTATTTTACTCAGAGCAAAAAGGACTGCAATTCTCTTTTAAAAATTAAGAATCCAGGAATCCATGTATTTCAAAGGCCAAGTGCAATGCTGTGAGTTAAAGCAGTACAAACTCATAGCCCAGAGAAAATAAAAAATGATAGACCTAAGACCACTCTTGCACCCTCTACCTTCTCTGCATTACTGCATTGTGTTATGCACAAGAATGGCTTAAACAGCTCTAGAGATCTATCTAAAGCCAACTAAAGTCAAATTCTGCACTCAACACGCAGAAATTTAACTGGGAGGCCTGAGATAATTTGGAGGGTGCATGGATAGAGGTGTTAGAAAACTGGATGCGCGTGCACACACACAAATGTTTTCTGATTATTTCCTGATGGACGTGGTAAAACAACCTGTGGTATTTCAGATTATAATAGATTTTATTGTTTATTCTACTGTAAAGCAAAATGTTAATATTGGTATTTGGAAAAAAAAAACAAGTAAAAAAAAAGTTGGGTACCCACTTACATAAATGGCTGATCCAGCTTCTTCAGACACCTCCAGGTGGCAACCATGTCTACCATCTTCTCTCGCTGTAGGCGATTTTGCCAACTTAAATCCTGCAACTACGAAAGTGTCCTATGGGGTACAGGGTGATAAACAGATGATTACATATGCTGTATGATGTACTCTGTTTTAAGAGTATGTGATGTGAAATTTCACCTTACAGCCTCAAGACATTCAAGAAACAAAAACCCTGAGCAAATCCTAAATGCTGCCTTTAAGTTTCTGTATCTAGTTCTTCTATCCACAGAATTTGTATTTCCAATCCATGCCAGCAAGCATTTTTTTTTTCAAATTCTGCTAAAACTTTCACAATCTTGATGCTACTATGACCAGGTGCTAATTTTGACAAGGGCTAGAGGGAAAGATACTGAATAAAGCGAAAGAATCATTCCCTTTCAAATATAGTGAAGATTGACTTCTTTTTGAGGAAGCTTAACTAAGCCAGAAAAAGAATCACACATTGGATCACCAGTGACAAAACACTCTTTTCTCAGAGTTTATTTCTCATTGAGTGTGTTGGCTTTGTTTAGTGAGGGGGGGCTACGGTGGTAACTTCTCTAAGAAGCTGCTAGAAGTTTCCCCTTTGTCTGGTGGACTCAGCAAGGCCTAGGCCGAACCTGCTGCTGGCCAGGACCAAGCCAACTGGTAGCAGAATGTTCCCTCAGAACACCTCTGCAATAATGTATTAAAGAAGAAGGAAAAATGAAAAAAAAAAAAAAGGAGGAAGATGTGAAGAAACTGAAGCAGGGGCAGAGGCGTGGGGCGCAAGCCTTGTGGGCCTTGCAGGCCTCATCCTCTGGCCTCCCACCTGACTCGGCCCAGCCTGGCTGCAAGAAGTGGAGAGGAGAGGAGAGGAGATGTGAAGAGAACCTGAGAGGCGTCTGCCTGAGCCGGCTGTGAAGAATTCCTTGTGAGAGGAACGGCTGCAGACACCAAGGTCAGTGAAGAAGGAGGGGGAGGAGTAATGCCGCTCCTGGCCAAGATGCCTGGCAGCCTGTGGTGCAGCCCGTGGTGAGGCCGGCTGTGCCCCTGCAGCCCATGGAGCCCACGGAGGAGCAGAGATCCCCCTGCAGCCCGGGGAGGGTCCCACACTGGGGCAGGCGGATGCCTGAAGGAGGCTGTGGCCCATGGAAGGCCTGCGCTGGGGCAGCCGTTCTGGAGGGACTGCACCCTATGGAAAAAATGACCCACGATCAAGCAGTTCATGAAGGACTGTAGCCCATGGGAGGGACCCCAGGCTGGAGCAGGGGAGGAATGGGAGGAGTTCTTCCCCCGAGGAGGAAGCATCGGCGTAAAGTGACAAGTGATGAACTGATCGTAACCCCCATTCCCTCTTCCCCTCTGTGCCGCTCAGGGATGGAAAAGAGGTAGAGATAACTGAAATGAAGTTAAGCCCGGGAAGAGGAGCGGGGGGGGAGGGGGGGAAGTTATCTTGTTCTCTTTCTCATTATCTTGCTTTGGTTTTAATAATAAATAAAGTTTTTCCCAAGTCGAGTCTGCATCTGCAACTGCACTTTCATTTTGGTATGAAGTTCCTCAGATACCACAAAGTGAACAAGAAAAGGATGATTTAAGAGGTAAATCATCTTATCTTGGAGGCTCAAGGGCCCCCAACATATGAAGGACATGGACCTGTTGATGTGAAACCAGAGGAGGGCCACGAAGATGATTAGAGGGTCTGGAGCACCTCTCCTATGAAAAAAGGCTGAGAGAGCTGGGGCTGTTCAGCCTAGAGAAGAGAAGGCTCTGGGCAGACCTTATTGCAGCCTTCCAGTACCTAAAGAGAGCCTACAAGAAAGCTGGAAAGGGACTTTTGACAAGGGCATGTAATGACAGGACAGGGGACAATGGCTTTAAACTGGAAGAGGGTAGAGGTGTCCCTTTTGGAAGGTGTCCCTGCTCAGGGCAGGGGGGTTGGAACGAGATGATCCTATGAAAATTATAACTAAGTGATTTAAGTCTCCGCAGCAGCCCGCATTTTAAGTAGCAATCTTATTTAAAAAAAAAAAAAAAAAAAAAAAAAAAAA